>SSNP01000004.1:3911672-3995489 GCA_006937955.1 Pachypanchax playfairii | reverse complement strand
ATGTAAACAAATGCCTGATTAACTTCTCTGTTTAAGCTTTTGAAGTAAAGGTGGAAGACTTCAGATTGCAATCGGCCATTTTAAGATGATATAGTAGAACAAAGGTTGCGAGTTGCAACATCCACAACCTGAAGGGCTGAAGAAGCAGAAGGGGTGGCACAGCGGGCATCTCGTGAGGTCTGAGGAGCCTGAACGTGAGGATCAGGCATGCTAGGTGCTGATATGAGGGTATGAAAGTAAATGTTTGTGTCAAGCTGTGGAGGAAGGAATGCATACATTCAATCGAGTTATATAACTGTTGGGTCGCTGTCGAGCGATAGGCCTCGGGGCTTTAAGTCAGATCCAGTTTATCGCCCTAAAAACGGCATCACTTTACCCGAACTTTATGACGAGGCCTGCGGCCGAGCCGGATCGGCACAGCCTGGGCCTCGGCTCTCCCCTCCCTCCCAGCTGCCCAGCATCAGAGTCACACAGGGAGCTGAGCGGAGGTCCGCAGGAGACTCCGGAGAGGGTGACAGTGAAGAGGGGGGAGGGGAATGCATGGCCAGGAGCCAACCTATTGTGTACACTCACTCTCACTCAGTCACCACTTCACACACACCCCTCCCCCATCCTTACTTCATCTTTTATACTCCCAACTCACCGAATCAGTACCTCATTTCTTCTCACACTCTAAAGTCACATCTACTATCCCCTCCAAACATCTGGCTTAACTTATCTCCACAACAATCTCATCCAATAAGATCAACCGTATACAAACATCTGTCGTACCGGAGTTTCATCAGACTGAGCGATCGCAACACAAACCATGAAAAACATTTACTGTCCAAATAAAACTTTTACCAGCTGTTGCTAAGAACATCAATCAAGCAGTTAAAGAACTACACCGCCACTTCCTGTACAGAACTGATGCGTTTAGATGCAGAACGTACGACTGCTTTTCAAAGAGTCTTGAAGCGACATGGGAGCCGTTTTCACGCCGCTTCTGTTCTGCACACAGAATAAAACCAGAGCGAGGAACATAATGTGAGTTCCTTCTACAAAGGACATCATGGTAAACCTGTCTGCTTGGCCGATCGTGGCCTTGTTGCTAACATGACACAGACCAGTATACGGTTGCTGCTACCAACTATTGGGAACAGCTTACACAAGCATCACCACACATGCCAGCTTAGTTATGTAAGGTCCAGTGTTTCTGCATGCCTCGGCTTCCCCCCGATCATGGCATCACGCTGACCCCACCGTTGGACTGCTGAATCAGTGGGTTTGAGGTGCAGACGGATCCTCCATTCAGAGCGCGACGAGCCTGTTTCAGCTTCCTCGCTCTCTTTAAGGTCATCAAACAGCTGAGCTTTAACAGGCTACTGACCCAACAAAGATTAGTTCAAATACCGACATGCTGCTACATAACAACAGAAGGGAGAACTGTGTCATCTCACTGACACTTCTGTATACAAGTAATCACTGACATGTTCACGTCATGGTTAAAACTTGGCTTGTGTTCAGTTTCATTCACACTTTTTCCATCACTGGCATTTACAGAATAAAATCCACCCACTACACAATAAAATAATCATCTGGCAAACAGGAAGCACACATAAACATGCTGAGGGTTGAGTCAGGGCCAAAGGTGGCACTGGTGTGTAATTAGAAAGTATTACAGGGAGAGCCGACACACTTGCTGCTCAATAACCTCTGTCCCATTTTAACTGTTTTCACATCAGTGTGTATTTATTGCTTTATCAAACACACACACATCACATGACATCAGGCATTTCTGTGTGTGGTCATGTGACACACCCACCACTCCTCCTAGCCCCTCCTTCCTCCAACTGTTCCTTCCAACGTGGAAACCATGGCAACGGCCAGTTGGAACCAGTTTGTGACACATAGCCTTCATTTTGTGAGAAGTGCGAGGCAGAGTTCAGGTGCTGCTGTGGGAGAAAATGGAGCCCGGGCCTTAGGAGCCTCAAAGTTTTTCAGAACGGGGGCAGGCTGCTGGCAACCACACAGCGACTTCCTGTATGACTCCTGTCAGACCACTCGCAAGTGTAAATTTAGTGAGAAACCTGAAACTCCTATAGACACTGCTCCACACAAAACAACCCACTGTGCACGTATGATGTTTGAGGCTGAGTAGTAAACGTCTGTCTCAAAGAACTAACACAAAAATCACCTTTTAATCTGACTAATGAACTTCAGTTAAACAGACTAAAATGAAAATGCAAGAGTGCAGAACTCTTTACATCTTATAGACTCTGACATAAACTGGCTTGTAAGCAGTTCTGTGGTTTCTCCTACAGATGGAAACACTTGTAACGGGTTTATTGTGGACAGAACTGGCTGACGATGCAATATCAAGGCCCCAGATTCAAAATATACTGCAACTGTTCAGGGTAAAGTGTTTACTCTGTTTAAGTGTTGGTCATAGACTTGAAATAATGACACTATAATGAAGTTAATATACTGTCTGTTTCTCATGGCAACACAACACAACAAGCATGTTTGTTTTCTTGCCTCACCTTTTCGATGTGCTCATGTCAACAGGTTCATCTCCAGCCTGCACCTCCACTTTGATGGTTGCCTTTACCTCCCCGGTCTTTAGGATGTTGGCGGCTACCTTAGCAGCCTGCTCGCTCTTCAGCTTGATGCCCCCTGTTTCAGATCCCACCAGTGCCAGCGGGGTCCCAGCTGCATCACCTCTCTCCAGCTTTACCCGTTTACTGTCTACGTCCCCCAGGGAACCAGCAAGAGCATGGTCCCTCTCCAGAGCTCGCTTCTGGCTGCGCGTCTGACGCACGGCCTCCTCTGACATGGCTGCTCTCACCCTGGAAATACAGCAAGAGCAAATGTTACAAAATTGTGACAAGGTGTTGGCAAAAGATAAACAAGTAAACAAAAGGTCCCTGTAGAAGTAACAGAGCTGCTCGACTGATACGTCAAACTGTTTCAGTGAATTTTCAGAAACATCCAGTAAAATACCTCACAATGACACATGACTTCCATGAGTTTAAATCTGTTTCAAGTTTTGCAAATACTGTCAATACAATAACACAAGAGACCCCCAGTCCATTTAGGTCCTGAAATCAAGTCAATAAGTCAGTGACACCGACCGCCAGCAGCTGACTACAGAACATAAACCCAATCAGACAATTTTTGAGACAAAAGGATCTCAAGCAGCACTGTCTGAAGGGATGTGACACTATAAAAAACTTCTACAAACAAATTTTTAATTTTAAAAGAAATTCTTTAGAAAGATAAGCATCAAATTCTTGAGAAAAGAAACCAGGTTAGCACTGAATTTTCTAACATTCTCAATGAATAACAAAAGTGAATGGAGCATCTATGACTGAACAGACACTCTCATCCCCATTAGAATGGATATTCTATACAGTTTTATACATAAAAAACATACAGGTGGTGCGTGTAAACATTTTGTGTAAAGACGAGTACAAACACACAACTCATAAACATATCTTGAAGAATTTATGAGTCAAACGTCTTCCCTGAAAAACCAGTTCTAACTGGTCTGTCGGACAGAAAACGAAGGTTTAACCCACGAAGAAACAACGTGGTAGGAAGGGACGAAGTTAAAGTTGATGCACACATGGAACAAAGCGCAGTGGGGGGGGGGGCAATTATGACTTCAGACATTTCAAAACTCAGCTACCACATGCAACACAGTGACATGACTTATTTCTGTGGCTGTCATTCATGTTATTTGATTATCCTCATGAAAACACTTTCGCCATTGTTTGGCTCATTAAGCATCTTGAAACGTTTTATCTGCTATTTGAGACCTCAAAGACTGAAATGCCAGAATTTGGATGAATGAATCTTTATTGATATTGTAACAGACACAAAGAAATGGTAAAGGTCGATTCAGATAAATCCAGGGGGAAGAAAAACCAACTGAGTTCCTTGTTAATAATTAGAATTATAAATTTAATTATTTAGGGTTTTTATCTAAAAAGATTTACAGTGAAACTAAATTTCATTCTGCTCTAGTTAATACCAGACAGAGTGACCGTCATACCGGGACATTATGACCCATCCCTGTTTTTAATTAGCTAAACAAACAAGTTACTTGATCTCTGGGCTTGAAAACTGGTTTTCAGTGTAAATGTTACTAAAGAGAATCCAAAGCAACTCGGATGTCGCCAGCATTCCGACCTGCTTCCATGTTGGTTTTCTGGAGCCTGAAACGCACCCTGCTCGGCTACATGGCAAGGACAGATGTGCCCTGCTGTACCATCCCTGGACACAAAGACCATCTATTACCCAGAGATGACAGCTTGTGTGTGTGGGTGGGTGTATTGCACACAGCACTTTCAAAGTCATATTTAACCACCAAGATTGTAATAATGGCTGCACAGTGCTTTTGCAACAACAGAGTGGCGGTGCACCCAGTCAGAAACAAGAGTATTAACCTTCCGAGGACATGCATTTAGATCTAGTTACCAGAATTACTGTGGCTGAAAGTTTCAGGTTTTGAGGCATGTGGTTAGCTTTGTCCCAGAGACTGAATCTGGTACTTATTTAACATCATTTGTGACATAATGAAAATTGAGCGGGATGTGTGTACCAGATCATTATTGTACTATGAAAGTCCCAACAAAGCACCACCTCCTGTTGATTCAGACCTCAAGCAACTCAAAGAAGCGACAGGGAAGCAGAAGCCACAGACACAGAAGTACAAGTTCAACAACTGCGTTTGCTGTGAGATCTGTCCGACATCAACAGTCAACTTGTAGCTATTATAAAATGACCTAAAATCCTGTTTGTCTAGATGAATCTGAAGGAACTGCCAATAGCAGCAGCTCTGCTCAAGGATGAGTTCTCAATATTACATCATCCTGCATCATGTGATGCTCTAAAAGAAGCAGAGAATTGATGTGACTGTTCACTTGCATCAGTGTGAAAGCATAAGAACATAAAGCTCATTTAAGACTCTCCACATGATTTTTATAAAGAGTGTGAACAAGGTTAGGAAAGTTGTCATCTACCTGAAGCCCCCAAATCAGGTGAGCCAAGCGAGAACAGATGATTGATGTTTTTCTTTCAAAAACATCAATCAGAGCCTCTCGTGACAAAGACAAAGAATCGGTTGATGATCTTGTGGGAAAAAGCAAAAACCTGCAGTTTATGATAAACATCTCACAATTTGTGGCTAAGAAACTGCAAAAAAGAAGAAAACATACTTGACGTGCTGCTTTTTTTTTTTGCGAACAGCAACATTTTTGTTGCAAACAGGTTAGTTAGTTCACTCCACTGAAAAATGTAAAATCCTCCATACAGGACAGTAAAGACTAAACTGGACGGAGGACAGATGCTTTAAATGGCTCAACAGCTGATGTGCCAGCTGAATGTTGATAAGAAAAACTGGTCTACTGAAGACACTGAGATCGCAGGTCAAAGGTCACGTTTAATTCTTTACAAACAAAAATTTAACTGCACAAACAAACAGAATATCTGAAACGGCAACCTAACATGTTCTCGATGCTTCAATAAGATCACTGACGGTATGAAACTGAATTTTATTTAGTGATTTTGCTAAATTGAGACTAAAACTGCAGTTTGTTACTTTTAAAGTTTTCAGTTAATATCAAAGACTCTGAATAATACTGGTGGGGAACATGAACACGTTCTGGCTCAAATTCTTTGTGTCACTAATTTAGAAAAAAATGACATAACATTGGGGTATTATAACGACTTTGCGTACAATAAAAAAAACATTTTAAAAACCCAGTTAATTTAACAGGGTTACAGCACAATATTCCTTTCTGATTATCAGTATTTATGCTTCTTTTTTTAAACTATGTGACATGTTTAAAACCAATGAGTTGCTTCTTTTGAGAAATCCAACTACCAGTGTTTATCTGCCACACATTCATCACTTTAGGAGAAATGTTCCTCTTTTCAACCATCTGGGACACAGACAGATTAACTTACACACTAAAACTATTAATATTGATAATAATTCATGTGTCCATTTTCATTCTGTTTATAAACAATAAAAAGTTGAACAGGAACCCTGGATGAGCTTTATAATTTTTAATCCTATTAAATTAGATACAAATACTAACGAGAATACAACAGGTATAAATACCAAAAACTTTTCAGTAATACTAATATCAGACTGTTATTAATACTAATAGAATCTTGATGATCTTAAATATAAACATGTTTATTTGTTGTAGGAGTGAGGATGAGCAGGTTTCACTTCGCCTCCCGTTCTACAACAGCTGGAGACCCCAGCTCCCTGTGATCAAGCGCAAGATTAGGTCAGTATATAAAAAAAGGATGGATGGATGGATGGATGGATGGATGGATGGATGGATGGATGGATGGATGGATGGATGGATGATAAAAATGTGCTAACAGCAGAAATGAAGATGACAAGAGAATGGAAAACCTGTTAATGAGATCCAGTCAGTAAGTTGTTATCAGAAGTAAAAAGGGGTGGAGCGATGACGAGATCTTACAGGTGGCATTAATTTATTACAGTCAAACTATCGAGGCCATGTTGCTTCTTCCTTCATTAGATCTAATGTATTTTAATTTCTTCGAGAAGGACATTCAGCTTAAATAATATTTGTAGCATCAGTGTTTAGGACAGCAGGACAAGATGTACTCTCTTGAAAGCAAATGGAAATCTGTGACCTGAGCTGACACTCCAGGTTTTACTCCCAGTCGTTCTCCTATTGTGTCCAACAGCTCCCAGAGAACGGATCAATGGCGAAGGCTCACCCCTCCCTCAGGTAGGCTGCTCACAGCTCATCTCCAGCACTGTAATGATCCCCCCACTGGGACTGAACACAGCCAGCAAACACATTAACAGCCATTAAAAAATAAAAAATAACAGAAGCTTCTCTACTCTGTCCTTAGGGTTCAATATAAAGGGGAAACAACAATTATACTGTCCAATAAAGGCGGTACAAGTATGAATTATTACTACCCGATACCAGACAATAAAGCGACAACTCATTTTTGGGTAGCTAAGGAGCAATGGGCCTTGGTATATTGATTTAATCCCTCAAACTGCCACCTGGTTCGCAGGCAGATTTGTCCACGTAAAGATCTTAAATTAAAGGCAACAACTTATCTCGCCAACATCAGTAAGAATTCGTGCGACCAACTAGAAAAACATCTTTTGAATCACTCATTATTCAAGCGAGTTGAGAGTATGGTTCATTTCCTTTTCAGATATCATCTACACAATAAAGAATAAAGATTAGACTACCTACTTGTGCACCAGACTAGGAATGGGGGCAGGGACCCAGCTGAGGAGGTGCCATGGTTGGGGGAGGGAGAAGTGTGCACAGCGCATGTGGTTAGCTGAGCCATAATCTAACTGTACCCAAGTGAAAAATACTCTTCCTTGTCTTCTCTTTCTCACTCACAAGCTCACTCTTCATCTTACCCCTCCCTCCCTGCCTCACACAGACACAAACACACACACACACCCCTCCTCAGTTGTTGTAAGGAACGACCAGCCCTAGAAGTCTCTCTGCATGTGCGTGCATGTGTGTGTGCCCCTACTAGAGTTGTGTCCCGAACGCCAAGGGTTAAGCCCCTGCCATTTTAACGCCACTGACAGATCAGGCCATTAGGGTGTTACCTAACAAAATGGAAGCCTTTAACCCTGAATCTGCCAGACTGCCTCTTTGTGTCTATGTGTGTTTAGGTGTGTGTGTGTGGAAATGAGAGCCAGAGCTACACAGAGTGTATCTATGTGTGCGCATGTCTCCACCTGGATTCTCCCCCAGCAACATGACGATGACAAAGCACTAACAAGACCAGGAAGTGGAGAGCAGACTTCTGCATATGATCACGTAAGAATGCAGGCACATAAATTTAACCAAGAGTTTGGTCGTTTGCATTTTCCAGAAACGCTCGCAGCTGTTAAACGTATCCTCATAACCTAGAGATGTAACGTCAGTCTAATCCACACTGCAGTAAGCACACAGGCATAAACCTTCTGTAATACTGTGTTTAAAGACTTTACCCATCTATAATCTACTGACCACCAAGTAACATCCAGATGATAAACTCAAAAACACTCCAACTTCTCAAGTCAACTTTCACTAGTGTTCTCAAATCTACAACTCTCTAAATCCCTCAAGTCGATTTCAACCACAAATATTTACAGGATATAATAATATAAAACAATCAATAAGAAAAACAGCTATACGTTCTCCAGAAACTCCAAGGCATGGATAATCTCCAATTACAGCCAAATTACTTTCAAATGGTTCCTCTGTAATCCTGTAAAACCAGAAGCACATACCCTCATACAAACTGGAGGGCCAGGACACACGCAGGCTGCTATCAGATTACATTTCTTAGAAATGGATGGTCACAGGAAGTGACCAGAGCAGAGGGGAGGGGGGGACCTTAGGGAATAAAAAAAAAAAAAAACTTTATAAAAGAAGTCTAAAAACTGAGTATAACATCAGCCAGCACAAAGCTTACACACAGTTATGTCAGTTGGCCCATATTTTTGAGTTAAGACAGCAAGCAGATCTTCATCAGCTGGAGTTAATGTAGGTCAGACCACAAAAAACATTAAGTATAGCACAGAAATGAAAACAAGATTTAGGCCATCGCACTCAGGCAAGAACACGAACCTGAAATGCAGATATCAGACGCATAACGCACATCTATCACTTTGATATCACTCAGTAGTTAAGACTAAGCAGTAATATTAATCCTGCACTAAGTTTGATCATATCATATCACTTCATTGTGGAACTTTGTGAAAACCAAACAAACGAGAGGACATGATGAAGAGAGAGCAGGTCAACAGGAAAACAGCTCTGTCAATCCATCACCAGCGTTTTTGTTTGTAAAAAATACTTAATCTTGTGAAGTTCATATCTACAGCCACGCTTTTAAAGAAACACAATCATCTGAAAACAAAGATTAAAAGAAAAAAAAACATTTAAACAGAAGGTAAAGACCTTTTTCAGGACCACACCTAACATTCCCTTTCCTTGCACATTTCTTGAAATGATTTAAGCCACACCAAGAAGTGATATCATGGAGAAAACATCTGGTCAGATTCTTGTTTACTTCTGATTGGAACATTCTTAAGGGAAGACAAATGTGAAGGTGACACACACAGCACAGGAAATGTTTTCTAACAGTGAGACTTTGTGAATCCTTTTAACATTGTCCACATGCACAAAGTCTTATGATTTAAACACCAAACACCTGCTTTCTGTGATAGAGAAGCAAAACAAACAAAAAAAACTAATTTTATTCCTGATTTATTTACATAATTTCCATTACATGTCAGTCATCTGTCAATATATAAGCTTCTCATGGTCAGCTGATGAAGAATGCAGCACTTTCTGGTTTGTCATCAGGCAGCTTATTTGTGATTAAAGCATCTAAATAGTTGAAGAAAACTGAAACTGAAAAGTTTGTCATGTCGTATCAGCATGTGTGCAACCAAACGTTACTAGTACAACTCCAATAAGATTTTTGCTGACAGGACTGGGTTTGTGATGATGTTGATCTGTGGCGCTTCGTTTGCAACTTCTTTTAATCGAGAAGTTCTTTTGATTGCTTCTGGTGTTTTCTGGTGGATGGTTTTTGGTACTAAGAGATTAGCAGAAGACCTTTTGAGCCCTTTGGGTTGTGGGGCTTATGGATTAGGCTTGCTTCCAACAGAAATCATTAGATTTCAACAGATTGGTATCTGGGGAGTCTGAAGGTTTTTATAGCACCTCAGACTTTGCTGTATTCTTTCAGGAAATCTTTAGTTATCATCATGGCCCCCAGATGTTCTTCTGAATGGAATCACTACAGGAGATGTTGACATGTGTGAGGCGTAGCGGTCCTTAAGAAGATGCACATAGATGACAAATGTTGTAGTGACACAGTAGTGGATGCTTGGATAGAAGTTTACCAGGTAAAGCATTGTAAGAAGACAATAGGTGTCACTCCTTGTACCTGCAAGTGTTCTTAATATGGCTCACAAGGGAATCTTGAAAAAAATCAGAATCACATAAACCAGATAATCAGAAATTTTCCAAAGCTATGACACATATGCTTCAGCTTAAATGCAACAAATATGTGCACAGCAAATGTTAACCCAAACACCCTGCGGTGAAGCTTGACTAATGAGACAGTAATTTTACCATGTGGAGTCGGGCTTGGACAGGTCTTTAGAAATGTCAAGAAACCATCACTAAGCACAGATGAAACCCGTGTCTCACAAAGTTCATGCAGATCGAGTGTGTTGCTGGAACACAATGTCACATCTTCTGGGGCTACATGTATCCAAATGTGTGAATGCATCCTGCAATGGGAGTTCAAGACTTCACATGTTTGGCCATGACAGTCAAACGTGTATTCCAAAAAGTGTAGATATGCAAATAGTCAGCCTATAGGCAATATTTCAAGCAGTACTGGTTTATTCAGGGAATACCGGTCATGGAGGCTCTCAGTGTCGAAAGGTTTGAAGAAATCCAAGTAACCTGCAGCTCAAATGTATAATGAGGTAAGTGACAGACATAGCAGTTTAGTAAGCACTTGCTGCTTTGAAATTTCATACTGAAGGACTATTAGCTTCTTGTAAATGAGAAAACGTGACTGTACTATACATGCTCTTAATAATGATCTGGTTTCAAATAATCTGACAACAAGTTAACATGTTGGCATCTGAATCTCAATTGCATTCCTTAAAAAAAACATGACAGTCATGTTTTAGGTCTGACATCACTATAAACATGATAAATGTATATTAGCTGCTGTAATATAGTCTAATACACACTTTTAAGGCTATTTCTTATTTCTAACACTATTATGATAAAATGATGATAAAATAAAGTTTCTGTTGTCAGCTTAAAAGAAAAAAGATCATCCTTGGTAAATACATATCTGAAAAAAATTGTGACTATCGGTTTAAAAAATTATCAGTATGTATCTACTGCCTGAAAAGGACTGGTCAGTCACGTTGTTGACACACATGCTTGACAAAGCTCAACAGGGTAAACAAGAAATAGTTAAGTCAGTTACAGTTTAGCAGTTTTCACTGCTTCTGGTCAAAGAATTGCCCGTGGCTTTTGTGTTGTTACTCCTGTCCAAAATGTGCACTCTTCTGGCATCTGGAACAACAGCTAGCGTAACCTGCCTGAGAAGTTGTTTCTCCAAAAAACATGAAAACACCCAGAATACAAAAACTCTCCCTAAATCAACTTAAATTATCTAAAGAAATAATTACTTTCTAAAAGCCCCAAAACACACTGTACTTTCAACATTAATCATGCATTAAAACATACTTTACCCTGAATAAAATGTTTTGCTGTTACTACAAAATATCAAGGAAGATCAGAGTGAACACTTTTGTTCTTATTCCACGACAGTGCGTTCTGTCAAGTGTACGGTGTTGTTCTTCTCAGTCCTTTCTTTGTCTGCAGTAGAGGTCATGTGCAATAAGCTGATTTGCTCTGTGTTCTTCCATCATTAATCATATTGTTTTATATGGATACACCATTATGGCAAGATGCTGTCTGAGCTTTAAATGTCTAATGAAAAATACAGAAGGACAACAACTTTTCACCTCACTGATTTCCATTTGTCTTTAACTGTATAATTCTAAAGTTAAAATCCTTCTGTTGTTTATCTGCCAACAACCTATACAATTACATGAAAATATAATGATCCACAACAGCTTCCACATGGACAGCCTGAGCATCATTCTCTGTCAGTGACTATATTTCTCTCCAAATGACACAACCCTTCACTGCACACTAGTTGTAGCTGAGCTAAGCTTTGAAAACAGATGTTAATACCCTTTTGGAAAAGTGCAAAATAAGCAGGTTATGCTCCACATAAAGGATCTTAAGATAAACAACTCTTATGACAGCTCGCAGGTTCGAAGATCTGTAGCCTCTGTACCCCTCCATATGTAAACAACAGATGAGAATCTAGAGATTCGTGCCGTCTGAACTGTTTGCTGATCCACTCTTTGTTAGAGGTTTTACTCAGACTGAAACCATTTAAATGTTCAATGTTCCTAATTCTCAAACAAACATGGACAAAGTTGTTTTTACCCTTTCATTAAAGAATAAAAAACTTCATAGTGACAAAAGTAATAACAGTTTGAGAAATGTCCTGAAAATCAGTTCAGTATTTTTCCAACTGTGGTTCAACGGAATAATTCATCATAACAAAACTAATTAAATAGGCCTGAAGAAAAATGGATGGTCCCCCTAGACAAAAAAAAGATTTGACCACAGGGACATGTTAACTAAGGTGTGTCCTGTAATTTGTGTCAGAGGTATTTTGAAACTTACAATCAGCCAGTCTGACCATTTAAAGGATTAAAGTAGTTACTGTACTGTTTGGCATCATGGTGTGTACCACACTGAACATGGACAACAGTAAGCTATGGAGATGGTCAACTCAGGAGTATTGAAAGAAGATTATGAAGCGCATGTTAAAGGTAAAGTCTATAAGCAGCTTCCTGTTCCAGTGACTACAGTTGCACATGTTCGGAGCTCTAAGGACCACAGGACTGAATCCAACCTCCCTGAATGTGATCACAAGAGGAAAATTTATGAGAAATTGAAGAGACAGATAAAATAAATGGAAATCAAAGAGCTTCGAACAACTTCCAAAGAGATAAGAGGTAAACTCCAGGGTCAAGGTACACCAGTGTCAGATCACAACATCTGTTGCTGTTCAAGCCAAAGTGGACCTAATGGAAGAGGACCGAGGACACCACTGCTGGAAGCAAATCATAAAAAACAGAGCAGAATTTGCCAAAATGTCTGTTAACAACCTTCAAAGCTTCTGGGAGAGGATATTTTGGACTGAAGAGACAAAACTGGAAATTTTAGTAACTCACATCAGCTCTTTGTTTACAGATGCAAAAGTAAAGCACATCAAAACATACACTACAACAAAACATGGAGGGGGCTCAGTTTAGTTCTGGGGTTGCTTTGAAGGAACTAACACTGAGTGTCCTGAATCTGCACAGGGTACAATACAATCTCAAGACTATTAGGACATGTGCTGCCCAGAGTCATAAAGCTAGGTCTCAGTCACAGGTCATGGGTTCTTTAACAGGATAATGATCAAAAACACACAGATAAAACCTTCAGGAATTAATCAGAACAAAACACTAGACTGTTTTGAAGTCCCTCTCTGAGCTCTGATCTAGTACTTCATAAACATCTGTGGAGGGAGCAGAAACATGCAGCCTAGAGAAGAACCCTTCAAACCTGAGACAGCTGAAGCAGTTTGATCATAAGGAGATGGTCAGATTACCTGTGGACAGGTGCAGAAGTCTCACTGAAAGTTACAGAAATCACTTTATTATTATTTTTCAGATGAACCACAACTCAAAATTAATGCCCGATTTTAATTTGTTGACTTTTAACATTTTTTTCTTGATTATTATTTTGGTCATTTATGAGTTGACAGTGACCATTGTGTTATTTTTTTTTTAACAGAAAGTTTCCAACACGTCTGTTCACGGCTTCACTTGACAACTTGTCCTTACTAAATTTTTCTTCTCATGTCTTCCATCACTTCATTTGTTTAGTTTTACTCAATACAACATTGTTTCCTGCTGAAACCAGTTTTTATAGTTTGAATTTTTATAAAGAGGAGAAGGTGAGAGCTGTTATTGAACTGTTATTCTTCTGTTCCACAGATACATCAAACACAATGGTAGAAGTAAATTATGTTTTACAGTTAAACTCTCAAATGCCTAAAGTATTTTTTTGAAGATCAAAAACTTGTGATCTAAAGCTGCTGTGCAAAAGGATTAAGCTGCTGAAGTAACTGCTCAAGACTAAAATCTGGAATAGTCCGGGTTTATAAAACAAAAATCATATAGGTTTGACAATAATTAGCAGGTAATCTTAAAAATAACAGTTTTTGGATCACTTTAAGTTTCAATCTTAATGCTCTAGAATAAACGTGGATGTAAAGTCATGCCTGTCTAGTTACATCACTCTCTGGGACCCTTCCTCAGGCAATTCCAAAGCACATCATAAAATCCAAAGCGACACATGTCCTCTTTTACCAGCCAAGGGTGCCAACTGTCTGCTTGATCTAAATGGAGGACAATTGCTTAGAAGAACAAGCAATAAACACTACGCTGTTGTTTGGTTTACAGAACAAGACCATCGAATACAAAACTGACATGACCTCTCAAATATGACCCAGGGTTTCCAGCCTGATGCAAGTTAAAAGAATACTTAAACTGATCCATGAGCAATAAATTAAGAGGGAGTCCAGATTTAACAACAAAGCATCTCACAACTGACATAAATGGATTATAATTCTAGGAGCCTTTCTAAAGTTTGACCTCGGTCGGGAATAAACAGAGCAGCAGTCGTAAAACATACTCTAAGACTTGACAATAAGAGCTGGATTTTAATAATTTTGGTCACAAACGTTATTCCGGTAAAACCAAAAGTAGGCGTTTAGGTTTCTTGCTCTGGCGTGGGTGATCGCTACTAAGCCGTCGTGGACAGACAGACAGACTCACACACCGACTGAGGCACAATCGTCCACCATTACGCCTCCATAAAAGTCTTTTCACGGTTGAGCTAATCTGACAAAATTATGAGATCAATGGCTTCCACAGCTTGAACCATATCCGTCCACAGTTAAAACGAGCAGAGGGATTAGAAATATCAGGTGGCTACACTACTTATTATGTTCATAAACTTACGTGACGCAACTCAGAACATAAAAACTAACTGCCTATTTTCTACTAACCCATCAACAACAAGCTATCGGATGCTAACTTGGCTTTCCAACAACCTGTCCATCTGTCCGGCTACAAAACCAGAGGCTAAAGAAAGCGATCTCACAATGACCATCAGCGGTTGAAGAGATTATTCGTTGAAATGTTGAAACATAAAGTCCTACATCTTTTAAGGATGGTAATATAAATCATGTTTACATTGGGTGTTTCTCCAAATAGCGATACACGACAGACAATGACCCCGTCTCACTGAGCACCGAGTATTACAAGGCGAGCTAACGAGCTAGCTAAGTTAGCCTGCTAACGCTAACTCCCTGGTCAGTCGTCTGCAAACAGTCGCAAGATGTTCAGCAATGATCGAGCGTTAATTAGTGACGAGACCATTTCGGGTCACAACATTCCACCTTTATTATAAGCAAATATAGACGACAACTTTTGTTACTGACTTATAGTATTACAGTTTAAAATAAGTTTGACCAGAAAAGTTTAGTATTCCTCTACTTTTGAGATGAGTCTGTACTTGGTAGGTGAGTGTGTGTGTGTAGCAGAGCGACACACAAACTGTTACCTCTTGCACGTTAGCTAACATCAAGCTATGCTAGCTGAGCTAACGCCGACAGAAAAACTTCCGTCATCGTCACATTTTAATTGAAATTTCAGATATCGGGTAAGATTACATGTTAATGAAATAAAGTTACAAAAACTTACGGGGTATAGGAGGAGCTTGGTCGAGTTCCCCCGCGATTTTCACTTGTTTGATGTCAGTATTTAGCTGGCTTTGGTGTAAAAAATCCCGGGGATCCCCTCTCTTCTGTCCGCTGCCACTCCGGTTGCCAGATAATGTAATGAACCACCACAGGCGGCGTCATGCTGCGTTCATACACACCTCGGAAATGCTGATTGCTAAGATGTAAGAAAAAAAATATGTATTTTGGAAACACTCGACGGAAGTGACGGAGAAGTAGGAATACCACGGTTTTTGCCATTTTTTGCCTTTGAAGTTTGTTTATATATTGTATCAATACAAATATGCGTCTTATTTTGAAAGTATTTTCAGTGTTTTGGCACATATGCATGTACAGTTTATTATACTGTACTACGTTTTTGACAATACTTTTTCATAGTATGTACATGTATTCTGAATATGGATGTAAAGTCAGCATTTCCTTTACATCATCAAACTAATGACTTTGTACATTTACCACCTTGTATCTTTATAAGTAAGCACAAAGTTTATGTTTGATTCAGTCATACATGCAGATATTACAGCTCTCTGGTTTCTCCTCATGGACTTTCTGAAACCATTCAGAACAACATAAAAGCTCCACAATTACTAAATGCAGGATTAAATACTTTCTTTTTAAAAATTCCAGGCTGCCCACATTGCTCTTCTCTTCCAGTCAGTCTTTGCCTGTTTACTGTTATGCATTTTGTCCTCAGGGTAGGGATGGTTATCCAGCACTAGCTGGGCAACTAATATTGCTACAGATTGCTTTGCCTGTGTGGGAGATTCGTTGGTTTTCCGCACTAACAGAGATAATCTGCTTGTTGTTGTCCCACTTGGCAAACTGATGGGATAGTTATTACCTCAGGATGACAGTTAAGTTTATTTGTATGCTGCATGGTCAGATGGATGTATGCAAGCCTCCAGGTTCTGTCCTTTTCTTCATGTTGTTGAAAAATACCCATAAATATCTTTACTGGTAGAATAGATACAGTGGATTCTTGTGAACATCTCGCCAGTGCTTTGACTTTGCACTCGTCACTTTTTAAAATCTATAAAATGACAGACTCTACCTACACATTCATTTACCTGCGTGAAGACGTTTTTAGAATTAGTGAGAATGAAAGAACTGGTATGACATGAGGAAGAGTAAAGCTCCGTCTTTATCTGCTGATACAATCTGAGTAACTGTAAAAAAAAATAATTCCAGAAAAACGACAAGTATTCCAGTTCCTGGTTATCTGACGGTCCTTAAAATGAAATTAAATCTTTTTATTTTCAGGAAACCAAATGAAATATTTTACAGCAGTGGTCCTGATAATTAAAAGCATAAATTTAAATTGCATTTAAAATAACGGACGACTCCAGAATGATACAACAACCCTGACTCCTGAAGTACATCTACTATATCCACAGAGCTTTTCCAGTAAATATGTTAAATTAGAATTTCCGATGCACACGGAGCCCCGAGAGTGAAGATGAATCCAACACCATCCAGCGAATAACCCGGACACAAACTGGAAAAATAAATCAATTAAATTCAATCATGTTTTTATTGGAAATTTATTGAAAACAATGTAAGAATTAAAAACAGAGGGATTGGATAAAATATGGCTAGTACTCAATCTTGAACTGTGTTTTTCCCGCTCCTTACAGTGCTTTAAATACCAAGCATCGAGATACCTACATAGGATCGCTAAAATACATATCACACTTTACTAAACTTGAATTTATAAAATGTCATTGTACAATAAAAGGTTTAACAAGTGATAAATCTATACAAACATATCGAGAAAGGACAATTTAGTAGAACTATCAAGACAAATGAAAATATAACAAAATAAAATAATCATTTTTTTCTTTTTTCAATGTCTGAAAAAAGCAGAGCGTTTCGACAGAATTTGCAAAAGGTAATGAACAGATATTACTCTATAATGGAACTTAAATACATTAGTGGATCTGGGTTTTTTCAGGGTTGTTAGTGATTATGATATAAATTCTACTAGTTTTTAAATGCATCTTATAACATAGTGAACTGTGTGCAGTCTAATTAGTAAAAAATTAGACTTTGAAATGGATTTTCTGTGAAAATAAGTTACACGTCCCCAAATTTCCTACCATGGATTTTGTGCAAAAAGTTATCAAAGTTAATGTTCGCAACCCAGCTCAAAAACTATTGTACAAGGAGTCAGAGTCAGTAACTTCCATGCATGGGAAAGAAAACAGCATCCATTAAAAAAAAAGGCAAGGTGTAAAATATTTACCAACAGTTACAAAAATAGCATCATGAATAAATTAATTTCTTCTACATTTCTTTACTGCCTCCAACTAACCATTTTCCCCCTCCGATAAATGGAAAAAGAATAAAATAAGATAAAAATCTGGCAACAAACTCCTGTTACACACTGCCGTGAGTCCTTTACGCCCGTTAGTCAAATGTCCGACCCTGTTCTGGTGCCTCAAAGTGTCCATGCCATCAGAGTGTAACTGTTTTACAACTTAAAAGAAAAAAGGAGACAATCAGGAAGAAATCTTGAGAAGCAAATAAAGTGAAGGTCCAACCTGTCACTTGTTAAAATCCTTTCAAGCTACGGAGGTCTGGATAGCAGGCTGTTAGGCATTGGATAGATGTTTGTGATCAAATACAATCACAAGAGCTTCCTCATAACAGGCTGGCGAGGCTGGTGGTTGGATCATTCTGAACAGGAGGAGGTCCATCCGTCCACTGGAAAACACACACACACACAAGAACCGCAGCATTAAAAACACCTGGAATTTGGGATAACGGAGAGGAATCAGCTCGGTGAGTTGCTGGAATCTGCGTGACGTACGCTGATGAGGTTGTGCTCCGAGAGGCTGCAGGCTGCGATGTGGTCCTGCAGCAGCTGCTGGGAGAAATTCTGGTGCATCTGCGCAGCTTCGTGGGCGTCCATGCTGTTTCCAAGAGCCTTGTTCAAGTCTGTGAGCGGGACATAAACGCAGTTCACAGGGTGAACCGTATCCACAAGTACTAAACTGTCCTCTGCACATGTGAAACATGTATTAGAACATGTGCAGAGATGAGTGCGTACCTTTCAACAGTGCTGAAGACCAGAGCTGGACAGACATATCGGGGATTTTGCTGGCCAGCTGCATCGCTGGAACAACCATGTTGTTACTTTCCTGAAAAGAAAAGACAGACCAGTGTTTAAAGAATTGGTGCTGACCATCTTGACTTGACTCTCGACTCGATATCGAGTCGTTACCTTTAAATACAAAGATATTCATCCCCGTACAGAAATAACAAGTTTAGAAATGTGCTGTTTTCAAGGAGCTTCTTTTTCCACTGTGTTTAGTGTGGAAAAGTCAACAATTACTGAATGATTTATAAGATATTTTAATATATTCATATCGTATTCGAGGGTTAAAGACATTAAAATTTCATGGCCTGAAACAGAGGGTGTGTTTTCAGAAGACGGGGTGCAGCAAACTGACCAGCAGCACCAGGTTTTTATATAAACACTCACAATTTGGATTTTATTTTAGGGAAATTCTCCAAACATGTTAAAAAAAAAAAAAACATGTCTCTCCTAAAATAAATCAGGATCTGCTTTAAAACGACAGTGAATGTTTGATTTTGGTGTCTGAATTTCGGACATCTAGCTGCTGAAGATGCACACGAGACACAGAGGCGCTGCAGTCATTCTGCTGAAGACGTACATTTTAACACAAGAACAAACAGAAAACCTTCACGCTTAATGAATCACAACATGCTCATTTCCTGCAAGTAATTCAAAGTCATTTTGTTGACTGCTGTAATCTCTGGACTGGACACAGACACTCCTAGAATCTGTCAATCAAAACCTTTACGCGATTCAGCTGGACTTCTGGTTTCTTCAGCTCTGATCTTGGATCAGGTCTGTTTAGTGTGTCTCACACCAGGAAATCCCAAGTTCCCAACACAAAAACTGGGATTTTGTTTCAAAATAAAAGGATCTACTCTACTTAGACACCCCAGGAATGAAAAGTAAACCTCAAATTTAAGGGGAAAAATATGATTTCTATATTTGGGATTGACAGAATGAGCTTCACACGTGAGAGTCTTCCACTCCAATTTTTACTGGGAAAATTTGCCAGAAAATGGAGAAACAGGATCTCTAACCTTAATTCTCATCTGAACATCCTCAGCAGCAGTTTAATTGGAGGATTTTTGGGACCAAATAAAACTGAATTCCACCAGTTTAACTTTGGTGAAATCGTGGACTAGTTTTCCTCTCTGGAACAGGATGTTCTTAATTTTAGAACATTGCACAGATGACACTAGGAAGTCTCTGTAAATGAATGTTTGTGTTTATTCTGGAGGAAACAAACAGGCTCCTCACACTGATACTGAAAGAGAAAATTAATCTACCCAGAGAATAAGAAAGTGAAAAATAGTTTGTGTCTTTTCTGAATGTGAAATGAAAAATCGATTTATTTTTTTAAAGAAAGTGTCTTGAATTTCTTTGTTTTTAACCCTGTTCAGTCAAAAACAACAACAAAGAAGAACAGCCATAGTGTAATCATCAGCCCATTCACCAGGTGTTTAATCTTACTCTGTGGTTGCCAAGTACAAAAAATATGTGTCCCAGTAGAACCAGAGAGCAGGCAGTGAGTCTGTTCAGATCCTCCGCGTTAGACATCTTCAGGGTTTCTCTCAGGAAACGTCTGCAACACAAAAACAAGGCCTGTATCACCACAAGTCAGTCATCTAAACCAGTCGGCGACTAGGAGTTTGAGGTTTACGTACTTCGCCTCGTTGTAGCGCCCCTGAAAGAAGGACAGGAGACCCCTGATGTAGAAGGCTGCAGCCCGGAGGCAGTGGGAGCTGAAACGAACGGTCGTAAGGTTAATAACACAGACAACCCAACGCTTTGCTGGAACGCGGCCTCGTTTTACAAACACTCAGAGTTTTACCTGACTGGGAAGTTGTGGTCTGGGTTTATTCTCTCCAAAAGATTGTACAACTGCAGGAGAAATAAAAAGAGAAACACTGATCGTTTCTTTATGCATCATTTGTGAAGATATATAATTTAATTTAGCTGTTTTAAAACGATCTCTTGTCTGTGTGCTCAGTGTACCACTGGCAGGAATGCTAGCTGCGCCATCTAGTGGAGACTTCATGTAAGAGCAGCACCTTCTTTAAAACAGAGTGGAATTTTGTTCCTCTTTCTTTCCTCTGTTTGATTATTATACCAACATTTATTTTATCTATTGACTTGAATTTAAAACAGTGTTTCTCTTTCACGCTGCGATCAAAAAACAAATTAAATGACTCGACTGACCTCCTGGTGTCGGTTTCCTTCCCTTATATACACACTCGCCAAGTTGGTTACGATGTAAGTCCACAGCTCCTGGTGTGAGGTGAGCTGAAACACACAACAATATTTGGAACATCAAGCAGAATAAAGTTAATTTATGAAACAAAAAAAAAATAAATCAGAAGAGTTAGAATGTGTGAGAAGCGGACGTGAATGTTCTCACCCGTAACGCTGTAGTAAACTGCGCCTCTGCGTTGTCCATACAGTTCACCGAGATGCAGTACAGACCCTGGAAGACGAGGACAAAAAGAAAGACATTTTTTTCCCCAATCATTTTTCTTGTGGCGAGACTTTTTGAAACATACAACACTGCGCTTATTAACTCACTGCTGTTTAAAATTAGTCTAAATTCCCTCACTCGCTGTTTATTTGAATGTTACTAAAAACAAAAACAACAGTAAGAATCTGCACTGAATAATGGAGCAAAAAGAAACGAGGACAACAGTCTTGACTTCGTGCTGCAGTTCCTCTGAAAACAAGGTCACATGACAACTTGAGACAGACCGCTACTTTGTGTGCGAGTGTTGATCCATCGAAGCAACTGAAACTGTGAACATGCAGCGTTTAGAATGAAAAGCGTGTTATTCGGTCTGATCTAGACGTTTACGCGCCACTCAGTCCTGACGATGATTAACTGGTCTTTGTATTCGAGTAAGACACTACGACGTCGTTCAGACACTGATCACACGGCAACATTAAAGAGACTTACTAATAGAGTGTGTAACTGGGCAGCGTGGTTGGTGAATAACCTGGGGGACTGCTGGCACAGCTGACAAATCTGCGAGATCTGATTGGACAAAGAAGAGTTAAATCAAGAATAATTCAAGTTCTGTGTCGTGGCAGAGCTTCAAGGTGTGTGTGTTTGTGTGTGTGTGTGTGTGGGGGGGTACCTCTTGTAAAGCAGTGGCCTTGTGGCCTGTGACGAGTCGGCACATGATGATGTGCTCCAGCAGAATGACTTGGAAGGTAGAGAGAATCGGGCTGCAGTCCAACACTGGAACAGAAAGAAAGCTTGATTTTTTTTTTGTTGTTCTACAAAGTTCAGACCGGTAAATTCGGCCGCGCTGCAGGAAAAACTCACTTTTCAGTTTCTCTAGTTGCATGAGAGCCTTGTCTGTGTATTTCTGGGCTTTCTCCAGATAACCTGCTTGCATGGAGTGCATGACTGTCACCTGCAAGATTACAACAAATACAGGTTTTTGAAACATTGCCGCGTTAAGATCACGCATCATTTGTTTTGACGTTGCAGCCGAGCAACAAGACGTCAAACTGCAACTTGTCAAGAGACTCAAATCGTAGTTTTCTATTTGGTGAGAGCTTTTTAGAAACGGTAAAAATCGGCATTACCAAATAGACGAGGACACACATGTGCTCCTTCGGCAGCCAGTGGAAAAGATCGGCTGGGTTGGTGGGCAGGATCTCATCGTCCTGGAGTGTAGAGATGGTCTGGATGCACTGCTGCAGCTGCTTCAGACACGGCTTCACGCTCTTTACCTGAAGGAAAGAAGAAGAAATAAAAGGTGTATCTGCAGAACAACAGCATTGGAAAGTCCTTCACCAGACTGAGTCTACCTGTCCAGCATCCAGGTAGTGTGTGACCTGTAGTACCAGGAAGAAGACTCTCAGAGACTCCTTCTGGATCGGGTTTCCCTGCCAGTTTTCTACTATCGTTCCGCACAGTGTGAGAAGAGGGTGCACCTCGCCGAGCTTCCTCTCCATTAGCAGCAACTACAGGGTTGGAAATCAACACCACCATCAAAATCTAACCCGTATATTTAGAACTGAATATTTAAAAGAAACAGTAACAAACTCTTTGACATTTAAACAGCAGCGATGAAACAAGAAAACTCACCATTCCTTTACTTAGAAGAAACAAAGCCCTGAAAAAGATTCAACATGGAGACTTTTTATCCATTTAGAACACAAAGAAAAGTTGTTTTAAAGTCTGATAAATTAAACTTTTACATGTCGTCCAGTAAATGAAGGAATTATTAAGGAAGAGGTTTACCTGGTGTATTCTGAACCCACCACACGGGCGTACTCAGCTCCAACTCCCAGAAGGTCACATGCCGACACCAAGTCTTTCTCCAGTGTGTGAAGTTGCTGAAAGAGGAAAAAAAAAAAACTCAACCCAACAGCTGGTGTCACTGCAGTGTCCGTAAACATCTGGGCCTATTTTAACTCCAACACCAATGGACCTGAATCAGATAAGTGAACAGTGAATGCGGCACGTAGCCATCAGCCTGTCAGAGAAGAGCACCGGCGTCACATTTACTGTAGGGGGGCGGGGCTGCAGTGACAGCTGACTGATACAACAGGCCGAGTTTAGAAACATCTGGTTTGCTGTGTTGAATTAAGAAATTATACAAATGCTGCAAATAAGGGATATAATCTAAACATCTGGGACGAGACGAACGATAAAAAGGCCTTTGGGATTAATACAAACACGTTGAATTACAACAAGCTAACAGTGTGTAAAAAAGTCTCATGTACTAAAAACAAACTTCAGTATTTCCATCGATCTGGTAAAACCACATGCTGCGACTTCTTCACAGATTGTTGGAGATTCTTGTTATTATGATTTCTGCTTTGAGACGTGGCTGAAATCTTCATTTCATCACACACACGCATCATTTTTCTAACTAACAGATTTTTCAGTCTGTTGCTCATTAATAGAAAAAATGTTATTGATGGTGGCGAGAGATTTTGGAACCTGAGACAGAACCTTAGTGGCATGGCGTTCATACGTACCGCCAACTGGAACAACAGTCTGCAGTGCCAATAAGGCGTTTGCTGAGAAATCTGGATGGCTTTACGCAGCAGAGGTTTTGCAGAGTCCACCAAATTCTGAAAATAAACAGAAAGGATCAATAACTAAAAGTTGAACTTGAGTTTTTTAAGGGATAATTTGGTTAGACATGAAGTACATGAGATGCTCTACAAACAGAACACAGAATATAACAGTTTGTCATTCACATCTGGCTAAACTTTTCAGAGATAAAAGAAAATATGTGCGATCTACAGGTCATAATGTTACATAACTTCATATAACTTTGTAAGATTATCTAATTAAATCATTTTCTGACTGTTTCAGTGGAGTCTAGAGGAAATCAGTGCCTGACATTGTGTAAATTGTATCTAGTTTTGATAAAGTTTTGTTAATTTACCAGATTTACCTGTTGGCAGAAGAGTTCAGACAGAATACTGGCAGCTTCAAATTTGACATCTTCGAACTGAGGAAGTTGTTGAGAAATATACCACTGTAAAACAAAAGAAACTAAATGTCATTTTGAAGTTAAAAAATATAATACAGCACTTTTTATGGCTAAAAACAACGGATGCGGCCGACACGAGAAAAAAAACATCTAATATAAATCTGTTCTAATTCAACATCACCCAGTCTCGGATGATTTTTAACAAGTGTAACCTTCTTGAATGAACAGCAATTAAAACACTTCCGCCGTCTGCTGTTTTTACTGTCTGCGGCCTACACCCGTCCCCATCTCCGCAGCATCCCCGCTCTTTCCTACATCAAACGCCCCTCACCGCTTTCTCTAGGTGGGTGCGGGCCAGCTCGCTGTTCTTGGTGTGATGGTAGAGAACCGAGCCCAACTGAAGATGTGTCCGAGCCTCGATCCTCTGCGGAGGTTTAAACTGAAACACGGCCTGCAGACAGTGTACGCACAGTCGTATTTTCGGGGGACTGGAGGTTCGGAAATGCTCCGCAAAGCCGAGGAGGGCGAGGTACCAGCGATCCGGGGCCTCTACGTTGGACGCCATTTTCCCAGACAACAACAACTTTTTCAGCGCTACGATCAGAGCCACGGGTTGCCAGGTTCGGACACAAAGACAAAATTCGGCGCTGAAGACGCTTTTGTTTCTTTTGCTGTCATTTTAAAAACACTTAGGGAAAAAAAAAACATTTGTACTGTTACAAGAGTTATGCTCGAATAACATATAAAGAAAATTGTGTCATCTTTTTTTGTCAGCAAAAGAAAAGTTTTACTCATTTCAGTAAGAACGTATTCAGTAAACTCCTTAATCCACTCATAAACCTATATCTAATTATTACAATTGTCTGTATTCGGTATTAGGTTTTAGCTTTCGTTAGTTCTTTCAAAATCCTAAATTTCTAATTGTATGAACAGCAGTGTAATATTTTGGGGCTTGTAACCTCTAAAAACAAAATATTTTTGTGATACAAATATGTACATGACTAAAGTACACAACTTATTTGTTTATTAGTTTTTTTGTATATTTGTTTATTTGGGGGAAGTGATCATGAGTTTCAAAATTAAACCAACAGCAAAACTAAAAATGGGGTAAGTAATCTGTAAAAATGAGACATTAACAAAATACATTAACCTTCTCACTTTGAGTGAGTGAAGGGAGAAACTGATTACTTATGTAGACAATGAATCAATAAAAGTTTTGTCGAGGATCTGAACCATTTATCAGCCTCAACTCAAGCTCCGGCTTTTGAGGTAAAATCATAGAACATTTCTTTGTGCTTTGACTCATGATGCCTTGGTTCTCTGGAAAAGAGGGGTGTTCCCTTCAGGTTTGTTGTGAGTTTGCTGAGTCAAGAACAGGGGTTTAAGTATCCGGACGTCTTGCTTATGAGTGACAGCAGGATGGAGCAGGCGATGGACGGATGGATTGGGGTGTTGTCGTCAGAGGGAGGGAGCTACTTCGGTCTGTTGTAATGAAGAATGAACTGAGTCAAAAGGACTGAAAGAACAAGATCCCAGATACAAGCAGCTGAAATGAGCTTCCTCTGTAGGGTGGTTGGGTTCAACTGTAGAGATCAGGTAAGGAACTCCATCATCCAGAGGGAGCTTGAAGTAGAGCCACTGGTCCTCCATGTCAAAAGGATCAGCTGAGGTGGTTCAGGCATCTGGATGCCTCCTGGTCTTCTTTCTCTGGAAGTTTTCCTGGCATGTCCCACTGAGAAGATACCCAGAACCTAGGGTGAGGGATGTCTGGGTTTCTCCCCTGAACCTGTTGCCTCTGCAACCCAATTAGGATAAGCAGAAGAAGAGGGATGATGGATGGATGGATGGATGGATGGATGGATGGATGGATGGATGGATGGATGGATGGATGGATGGATGGATGGATGGATGGATGGTGAATCTTTGTCTTCTTTGCAGCTGATTTGCTAAAGGAGAAAAAAAACAATTTGTCATAATGTAAAATAAACTGATCTTTTCTCAAATAATGAACTGACTTAAACAGAAAAAGTGAGAAAATAAAGAAAACCCCGTTATACAGTCCAAAAGAAATTTATTACATGCGTTGAATATACATGGCAACCCAAAGTAACAGAAAATCTCGCGAGATTCTTCCACAATGAGCTAAATAGCCTGCTGGGTATTGTAGTCCAAAACAAATTTAGACCCCCAGTCTCAGTGTCTGCAGGAGAATCTAGAACAGTCTTGTGCGCGGAGGCAAAGGGCAGTTCCGTCCTGAATCTCTTCGACTTGTTCTTGTAAACAAACATCACAGTTATCTCCAGCTGGCGTCTTCACAGACGTCAAACCCCGTGGGAGGACGTGGTGACACATCACAGCGTGTGGCGACGTATAAAGAGCGAGAGACGAGCCCACTGTTTGCAAACAAGAAGTAAGTGGAAGGAGCTGCTGACCCACTTCACGCCTCCAACATTTGTAAACACGGACTACTTTATCACACAAGCGAAGGAAGGTACGTCATGCAGCTACAGAGTCTGATTCTAAATCACAGCGTTGATTGTTTTAAACAAGTTCATCGCAGGTTTTTATTATTACTATTGTTTATTGAGACGTGGTTATTAAGTTATTATCCGTCTGCAGTCGTGTTATATAATGGACAGCTGGACGGTGGGATGAAGATTTGTGTGATAAACGCAGCGGATTTTGTTACGTTTAAACAAATAGCGGTGGGTTGAGCGTCGTGTTTACAAGCAGGCTCTTCTTGCAGGAACATGTGCGCGTGAGAGTGTGCACGTACTCGGCTGGGTAGAACTGCGACATTGGGGAGTTTAAATGTTACTCCACGCTTCTTCTTTGAAATGCACATATTTGACATGTTTTTTTTTTTTTTTTCTGTTTGTATATTCTCTGCAGTGCGCTTTTCACCTGAATGAGTGAAGCCAGTGTTGAGCAGATATTTGGGAACCTCTAAAGGCCACAGATGGCCCACCGAGTCCACGACCACCAGGGCCGCCTGACCCTGCCACCGTCCAACCAACCAAAGGTGAGTTCTGTCTCTCTTTATACCAGCTGATGCGTTTGTGCACAAATATGTAAAAACTTGTCAGGACGGGTTGGTGCAGCCTGGGTGTGGATGTTCAGGTTCTGTGTTTGCGGAGGAGGAACTTGCAAAAAATAATAAAAACCTTTTGAAGCTCATCTGTCAGTTTTCATTCGGTTACTTTAAACGTGTGTTCTAAAAGAATAGTAACAAATTCCAGAATAAAACATTTTATTATCATATTTTGAGGAATTAATTTTGAAAACAGGCCAGTTTGCGTTTCTGGGCTTGTGTTTTAAGATGTTATTGTGACATTCAGTCCAGCTTGACTGGTGGTAAACATTCACTGGAAGGACATGACTCTGCAGTTACGTGGCCATAAATAGAGGAGAGACGCCTGCTAATCCTAAGCAGGCCTCACCTTTTAAAGAAATGCATCAATGTATGAGGAACGTGCTAGATAAGGTTACACATCCATCTTGGATAGATTTGGGTTAATAGTTATAAATAATAGAACCGCCTTGGTTCCATTGAAGTGTGCGGGGGGGGGGGATCTTTGGTGGTTTTAGTTTCATATTGTAGCTCTTTTTGTTCCTGATTGCTGATAAATATTGAAGCATTTTAGGAATCATGTGCCAGAATAAACTGAGATAAAGGTCAAAATATTTCTTTCATCCAGTGTTTAAAACCATGTCCAGTCTGTGGTTAATGTGTTATGTGTGCTTACCTTCTGAGTAACATGTAAAAAATGTGATGAAACAGGACCTCAGACCCAGACTGACGACTATGGACTCGCTGCTGTGTGGGGCGCTCGCTGGCGCGGTGGCCAAAACCGTCATCGCACCGCTGGATCGCACCAAGATCATTTTTCAAGGTAAAAACCAAAAGAAGCACTAAATGAAACAGTTTGTTCCAGTTATGGGAATAAAAACAGCTAAAACTCCGTCAGCTAAAGGGTTAAACATTTGAGTTTGTTCATTTGTACCAGTTTTTGTTGCAACTGTTCTGGACTGTTAATCCTCTTAGTTTAGTGAAGGAACGTGTTGTTTAACTCAAACGTGTCTGTTGTTGTTTTCACAGTGTCCTCACAAAGATTCTCAGCTAAGGTGAGTTCAGCTCTTATCAGCAGGAACTGATAAAATGTAGATGGTTACAACTTGTTATGCAGCTGCAGTGATAAACAGAACAATCACAGGAGCCATGCTGAACTCATGTTACCTCCATTAAAATGAGGCTCATTAGGTTTTATAGATTGTTTCATTGATTCCAGAGATTTTCTCATTATTAGAAACTTCGTTATGCAACGTAAAGTTGCGAGACGCGCTAAGAAGATTAGAATGTGGATTATTGGAGTTCTCTGCTGACTTTATTTTACTTGCAGGAGGCGTTCAGGGTCATTTACTGCTCGTACATGAAGGATGGGTTGTTCAGTCTGTGGAGGGGGAACTCCGCCACCATGGTGAGGGTCATGCCCTACGCCGCCATCCAGTTCTGTTCACATGAACAGTACAAAAAGCTGCTGGGGGGGCACTTCGGTTTCCAGGGCAAGTGAGTACAGACTCTTCATATATTTACTGGGACTTTTTATACCTCTAAAACCTAAAATATGGACGTTTTCTGGTGAAATTGAGCGACTTTAGATAAATTGTAGCAGTTCAGTTTTTATTTTTGAAGATTATAATGTTTGATGATCGTCGTGTCGTGTGTTTCAGAGCTCTGCCTCCTCTTCCTCGTTTCCTGGCTGGCTCGCTGGCCGGTTTGACCGCTGCCATGCTGACCTACCCTCTTGACACGGTGCGAGCCAGAATGGCCGTCACCGCCAGAGAAACGTAAGTGGTTAAAGCAACATTAGAGCTGTGGTTGTGGGAGGGTCTTATTTTATTGTTGATTTCAGGCAGGGTGGGGACAGTCAACGATAACGTCTCACATTGTTGTTGTTCACTGATGTGATCAGTGGAGTGTGAGGGGTGTGTCTAACCAGTGTCCTCATTAGACAGCAGAACTCGTTCTGATGCGTTTCCTTCAGCTGATGGATCCTGATGGTCTTCATCCGTTTTTCGATGTTTAGCTCAGTTTGTGGATCATCTCTGATGTAAAATGTTTCTTTTCTCTGACAGGTACAGTAATATCATGCACGTTTTCATGCGCATCTCCCAGGAGGAAGGTGTGCGGACACTTTACAGAGGTTTTGTTCCCACCATGCTGGGGGTCATTCCATATGCTGGAATCACATTCTTCACCTATGAGACCCTCAAAAAGCTTCATGCAGGTATTAGTTTCTTTCCCTTAAAGTCAAGTTTTATTTATTGATTTTTAGGTTTTATAAAACTGAGTTTATCTTTAAGAAGTTCATTGTTTTTTTTTTTCTGCCTTTTTAGAAAAAACAAAGCGATCTCAGCCTTATCCCTATGAGCGCCTGGCTTTCGGCGCCTGCGCGGGCCTGATGGGGCAGTCAGCCTCGTACCCTCTTGATGTGGTGCGGCGGCGCATGCAGACGGCTGGCGTGATGGGGTCGTCCTATCCTACGATTCTGGGGACCATGCGTGAGATTGTAGCGCAGGAAGGGATCAGACGTGGACTGTACAAAGGCCTGAGTATGAACTGGGTGAAAGGGCCCGTCGCCGTGGGGATCAGCTTCACCACGTTTGACATCACGCACAACTTTCTCCTGAAGCTGCATCAGATGGGTTATTTCACTCACTGAGCCTCTTCGGAGCCAGAGAGCGGCGAAGAGAAGGGAAGCACAGATGAGACTGGAACGAGGACGAGGATCAGGTCCACCTGTCCTTTATCATTCAGATGGGATGTCAGAGGTGTGGACAGGAGATCCTTTCTGCACAAAGAAGTGCGTTATCACAGACTGAGCTGATCTGATCGCTCACTATCGGAGACGGAACGAGGATGCAAACAAGATCGATCAACTTTTTCATCCAGCCGTTCAAATATTATTTGTGAAATTAAAGTATCGTCCAGATGATCGACGTCGGACAGCGTCATTCATGATGGACTGATTAACATACCTGCACTTCTATCAGATGTTCTCTCAGTTTAATTCTTCATTAACGGAATGAGTTTATAATTTTTATATTGTTTTTGTTTTTCATGGGAGTAAAATCCAGTTTTAGATTTGATGATGTCATCTCAGAATTTAATTCACATTGATGGAGCAAACAGCAAAGATCAAGTCAGCAGGACTGCAGCAGAGCAGTCATGTTATTATATGTTCATTTTATCAACGGATCTAATCACACTTATGATTTGAGTTCATATGCACAGTACTGAGATCTGTTTGTACTGTTCATACATTGTACATTGTTGTACAGTTTTTTTTTTAGTTGCTGTTGATGGTTTGAACTGATTTCAAAAACATATTCTGTCCAAAGATGTTTTGTAGTATGACCGTGCAATAAAGTGTTTACTCACAATGCGGAGCGATGTGTCCTTTTGTCCACTAGAGGGAGCCACAGGACAGGAAGAGCTCACTGCAGCGGTGTGGGTTTTAGTTGTTTTTCAGAATTTTTATTTTAAAAAATCTATATATATCTATAAAATGTAACAATATTTAGCTTAGTTGTGTTTTATTTAACTGTATAAACTGTAAGCTGCACGGTGGTATCGCTTGTCTTGCAGCAAGAAGCAGGCATGGACTTTTCTGTATGAAATGCATGTTCTCCTTGTGCATGGGATTTCTCCTGTGATGAACGGGCCACCTGTCCAGGTGTAACCCCGCCTCTCAGTTAATGACCAATGCAGACAGACACCAGCTCCCTGCGATACTGAACAGGAACAAGCAGATAAAATAAAATGACTGATACAAGATGTTTCCAGAGTTTATTCACTTTTTTGTTTAAAAAAAAAAACAAATAAACTTTTTGAAGATAATGTTCGTTTGTTTTCATCAATTAAAAGGGAAATTGTGTAAAACCTAAAATAATCCAGATTGATTAACCCTCGTGTTTCTTCTCTCCACTAGATGGCAGCATGGAGCAGCTCCACCTGTCCGTGTCACCGTGGAGCGCCTCATGGCCTGAACTTGACCTTGTGTCTGCTGCTCGGTGGAAAATGATCACATTTTATTATATTTACTCATTTTTTATTTCATTTTTTAAATTTTAAGATAATTTGTTTCGTGTTGCTCTAATAATGATGATTCATTTCTGTGTGCCAGTGAAATGCACTAAACAAAATGTCAAAACAAAATGGCAAACTCTGGCATCATAAATTAACAAATCATAAATATATTATTTAAATAACCATTCTGTAAAACCAGCCTTCAGTTATTATAAATTGCACAATAGAAATATAACTCAGGATTCTAATCATTTGGTTAAATAATGACAAAACATGCGTGTTGTTTCTTCTCATCTTTATCATAAAGCTGTTTATTGGTAATTAAATTTCTGCTACACATTTACTTAAAAAGGACATTTTTTCTCCACTTATTTTTAGTTGATCCGTTTTATTTGAGATAACCAACCATCAATTTCTAAATAAGCAAACATTTAATAATAAAGATCAAATTCCATATTTATTTTCTACAGTTTACTAGTAATTTGTATAAAATGTATTTTTAAAAGACTATTGGCGTCTGAATTTTTGCTTTAAGTCTTTTTATTGGTATGATGTGTTCAAAACCACAATTTCTTTTTCATTGTTTTAAAACCAGTATTTTTGCACGTTGCATCTGAATCATATTTGCTCCCACGTGACCCGTTGTTGCATTGTTAATTGTGTTATCACCCAAAACGGCTTCTCCAACAGCTCAATGTCATCTCCTGGATTTCCACAATCCGTATGACACCTTCCATCTCGCCATCCTCCATACTCATACGTATGACCTTGACCAGTGAATTATGGGATACCTTGCCACCCTGTGTTGTGCAGCCACCCAACCTGGTGTTGCAACATCGGAAACAATGCGACTGGGTGGATAACATGGCAGGAGGGCGGGTGCCTGAGAGAGGCAAGGGGAAGAGAAGGAGGCGGTGGAGAGCTGAAAAGATGTGTCTTGAAGGCGCCGTTGCCATAGGTAACCTGGATCTGTGCCAGCGGAGGGGAGAGGACAATTTGCATGTATTCAAATCTCGCATGAATAATTCACTTTGAAGCTGCTGTTGGGGTGCAAACAGACAATAGCTGCACACACACTCTCGCAGATGCAGAGTACAAGGTATAAAATGCAAACAGAAAAGCCCCTTTACACACACACACACACACACACACACACACACACACAGCCTCGTGTGGTGTGAGAAAGGTGAAGAGGTTATGGTGGAATAAAGCCTGTTTTGAAGCCGCTTTAGATGCATTGAGACAGTCACAGCTACATTTTTCTACACATTTAATAAAAAACAGCTCAAATCAGGTAACAAATGTGCTGTTTGATGTGATTGTGCATGCAGCATATGGTAAACACATACAACGATGTTCTTGTGGCAGCCTGCAGAAGCCAGGCTGGATGGTTGCCATCTCTCTGAACGTATGCGTTCCCTTCCCAAGCACCGTTCTCTCAGGGAGCGTTCATAAATTCTAAGGTATTAAAATGCCTCCGAGGATGTTTTATCTAGCATAAAGAGGCCAGTAAACGCTTCCCTGTAAAATCCCCCTAAAAAAAGCCACAAAATGGATGAATAAATTACTAATCGGGCATCTGTGACTGTAAAACTCAGGGGAAGGGGAAGCTACAGTCTCTCTGTGCTTACACGCTGCTCTTTAAAAGTGCTATAGGTTTGTCATTCCCTCTCGTTCTGCGACCCCCGTCTCCCCCTCTCTCCCCTCATTGCTCAGCCTTGTTAATTTTATAAGATCCAGCATATTGCCACTTATCGGCTGGCAGCGTTGTAAAAGCTCTGAGGTCAGTGCATTACTGGGCTGCTGGGCTCCTCTCTTCCATTAGAGGGAGTGTTCAGGCTGCGCTGGCCTTCACTCAATCAAACGCCAGCTGAAAAACGCCGACTCCAAGTGCAGATGAGAGGGCGCACACTTTCACACACACACACACACACATCCAAATGAAGACTCCTTCTCCTGCTTGCTCGTGAAACTATAGTGTGCATAAATCTGAGCACATAAATCCCCCCTCCCACTGCACACACACACACACCTATACACACAAGGTTGGTGCTTGTTACCTGCTGCTTCAAACCTGGAGGCGGTTAATATGTTCATTTGCGTGTGGCGTTTGCATTTAGAGAGGGTAAACATGCAGCTGCATGTGCGCCTGACATTTTCACCACTTGGCATTTAAACAGATTTTTTTTTTGTTTTTGTTTTTTTGCAGCCTCCTCTGATTTCTGCATCAGGTGAAGCAGATGAGAGGCGCGCTGCAGCTGGCAGAAAGAAGAATCTGGGGCTGATTTAATAAGAGATGTAGAAATAGGACATTGCGTAGAAGTTGTGGGGCGATATTACTCTTTTCAATCAGGCAGTAAATGAGGCCAACCTTTTTGCCGCTGCTGGTTCTGGTTGGTGTCAGGGAGTCTACTGAACTTTCACATAAATAAAATGCAGTTATCATTATTTTCTCTCTTTTTGAGACATTATTAGGCTGATGTTGTGATGAATTTATTTCTTTTTGTCCAACATTTCATTGTCTGAATTTGTTTTTCACATAAACGAGCTAAAGAATCTGGATGTGGATTTTGATGCTTTTATTTATATTGTTTACAGTTCAGTCATGTATTAAGCGTGGGGAACCCTCCTCTGGTCTCATTTATACTAAATGTGTGTGTGTGTGTGTCAACACCAGAGCCGGAGCTGGGAAGAGGTGGGCGTGTGGTGGGTGGACGGCCCGAGGAGAAGACTCTGACAGACTTTGCATGAGAATGGTCGGGGTCCTGTGAACCTTCTGCTCCCTGCGTCCACATTCAAAGGCATTGCTGCAGTTAGCATGACAAACTGAGCTCCAAGTTCTCGGACGTTTTAATGCAGCCCCAGACCTCCTCCCCCCAGACATCCCTCCCCCTCCACCCTCACCCATCTATCCGTGACCTGGATCCACATAACGAGCACCTCAAACTCGCTGCATGAAGATCCAAAACAAAAGCTGCAGTTTGTTTAAATTAGTTTTTTGTTCCTGAATATTTAATTGAAGTAAATTAACAGTTTAAAAAAATAAAAATCAGGTGAGATTTAAAATCGGGACTTTTCCCTTCAAAGTTTCCACTGCTCTTCTATCTAAAGTCTCCAAACATTTCTCAAATCAGATGCTGATTTTGAAAGTGAAAAGGAACATCTGCATTAGAGCTTCAGTGGGTCAAAGATAATCACTTTAAAAAATAGTGAGTCCAGTTTTCTTACAGCTCTGGTTTCTGTTTGGTGCTCAGGTTGTTTCTCGTTAGTGAATTTTTCCTTTTTAATTACGTCTTCGGTCAAAATTCCTATAAAAATAACGCAGCAGAGGAGTTTGTTGTGAGAGTGGGATCTTTATATCCTATTAGCCACCACTTATTTAAAATATATATTAGATTTACTGTTTTTGTGGTTTGGAAAATAAAATAATTTAAAGTCAGATCATTTGATTTCTTATTATGAGTAATCTAAAAACTGTTTCATTAGAAGGATTTTAATTACGTGCCATCAGATCTGCACATTGACCTGCACACAGCGGTAACCAATCAAAAACCATCAAATACAAAAATATATTGATCTGTTTTAATAAAATAAATCATTTGATCGTTATAATTTGAATTATTTTTACTTCACTTAGTTTAAATCAACATTTTCAGCTGTTTGTGAGTGAAATTTCAGGTTAAAACACGTAAAGAACCAGATGATTTACGAGCCTTCTTATTCCTTAATTAATTTCACATGCAGTAAAAAATAACATACTACAATACGACCCACATTCCTCATTAAAGTGTCTCTTATTTGTTTTGAAGGCCAGTGAGCTTTGTTCGCCCTGCTGTCGCAGGCCTTTGTGTTGTTAACGGACCAGGATGTAATTAGAGGCCCTCCAAATACAAACAAACAGCTGAGCAATTACAGGACAATTAGCCGCCCCCGAGGGTTTATTTAGGTCAATAATGAGTTGCTTTTAAAACATGAGGATCTATTGTGAATGTTATGTGGGTGGTATTTTATAATTATCAATGTGGCTGTTAAAAAAAAGGAAAATCTTAATTCACTAATGTTTTTAAAAGCGTTTTTTTAATTTTTTATTTTTCTGCATCAAAATTATTTCAAAAGCTGAATCAAAAAGACTTTTACATTGATCGTAAGAACTTTAAAAAAACTGAATGCAGGTTGAGAATAAAGCTGTAAGGCAGAAATAAAATGAGTGTTTCTTCCAACATGTGCTGCTTGTCTTCACGTCTGCCGTCAGGAGGGAGCAGAGTTGTACACTGTATACAGACTTTATGTGACATGATCCGTAACTCTATCTATAGGTGTTATGGTATCATTCCCACCATTAAAGAGGTTTTCCACCTTCCCAATGACCTCCGCCTCGCCTCACAGGACACAGAAAATGACCTGATTGCAATGTGTTTTACTGTACGGAGCTCGTGGGTTTTCTGCAGCGTGTGTGAGCGTTGCTGGTCACTCTGCACAGCGACTCGTTAGAAAGTGTCCAGCGTGTAGGGCTCGGCCTTCTCTCTGGTGAGAGTGGGGGAATCTGGCACGGCCAGTAAGCATGTATATCAGGCCATCTCACGGCTGGCTGGATGCTCCCTGGGTGGCCCCGCCGTGGTCAATACTGCTCTGGTGACTGGACACACAGAATGGGATAATCTGCTTTCTTTCAGGGCCACGGTGCACACATACAGGTCTCTTTTTTTATACTGGTGTGACCATGGAGGCTCGCTCGCCTGGTCCCAATTTCAGGTCAGGACCAGTCAGAGAGGGGGAGGGAGGCCGGACTGACGAGGGGACAGAGCCCATTTCAGCCAGAGCAGTGAGGCACACTGGGGGCACTGGGGCATCACCTCCACTGGCTGTTGGTGGGGGGGTGAGAAACAAAGGGAGGTGTGAACCCCAGAAAAAAATACAACCTGAGTGTGTGTGTGTGTGTGTGTGTAGTAATGAATGCGTATCTTTGTTCAGAGTTTCCTTCAGCTCCAGCAACTCGTTTCAACACCCCTGCTGCTCACATACAAAGACACATAACTGATACTACAGATTTAAGCTTCCATGGTTTTACAGTTCCCCCAAACCTTCAGCCGTCGCTAGAAAAAAATCAGAGAAAACCAAATAAAACAACTTCTTGTGTTTCATTTAACTGTAACATCAATATGTTACCTGGTGTTAAAGAGTCAGCCCACAGTTTCTACTTTTTTTTATGACACTGGTAATAAACTCTGTGAAAGCAAGAAAAATAATTGTTTATTCTCCCCATGGCTTTCAGCCAAAAGAGCTCAATTTCTAACCACATAAAAAGTCACAAGTTGCTTTTATTTTGGAATAAATTAGTTGCAGACAACGAGGTTTTAGTAACACAAGCACGAGAAGAATCCCAGTCACGTGCATTTAAAACCTGATTTTTTAAAGCCCTTTAACTAGAAATCTGTTTATTCCACCAGAATCAGCCGATACATTCAACAACTATAGTGCTTCATATGGTAGAAAAAAAAATATGAACATTTTAATACATAGGATTTCGGTCTTTTATTTTGGAATTTTGGATCTAGAATCAAAGTGGAGAAAATAATCCGACCTTTCCCGTCGGATTAAAAGATTTAAACTCAAACGTCACTCACACAAAAACGAAACAGTAGAAGAAGAAAAAAAACAGGCAACAAAGGCAAGATGTTGATTTCACACTCGTCAGCTTTATTGAAAACATTTTTTGTCATTTCACAAACGACATCACTGTTTTAAAACGAGTCATTTTATTACTTTGTTCTTCACGTACAGATTTGAGTCTGAAGATTCGGATCCGCAGAAAAGAAACTGAACAATTTTACCATCTAACACTTGAATGTCAATTACTGAGAGAGACAAAAGAAAAAGCCCCACTTGGGGTCTCATTCAATCTCCAACCTATAATTGGCCTCAAAAATTGTAATTCAAATCTAATGAAACAAATTTTGGAAAATATTTTGTGGCAGATCCATTTTACACTTTAAATGGATTCAGGTTTTAAACTTACCTTCTGAAGCTGTAGCTTACCTGTTCGTATCGTTAGAGGCGGCTGATTATCGGATTTAATGATTTGTCTGACTGACTGTTGGTGCAGGAGTGGCGGTGCTGTTTGTCATACGTAGCGAAGGCTAAACATGTTCAAAGAAACTAGCTACAAGCAGCATGTGGGCTTTGTTCATTGGTGGAGGTTCTGCTTTTCATCCTTTTTCCAAACTGCATCTGTCGAGACAGAAAGCATAAACAAAGTTCTGTTCAATGAAAAATATCCTGTAAATTGTGCAATTAATACAGCATGAACCCTCTGATTCTGGGTTTCAGAAGCTAAACGTCCTGATGTCTGTTTTCTGCTTCAGTCCAGACACACGTTACTGTTGATGTTTATTTTTTTTTGGGGGGGAGGCTGTGCGTTTGTGCATGTTCGTTTGTTTGTGCGTCTATCAGCTGTTTGCATCAATGACGCGCGTGATCCCTGAGCTTGCAGACAGTCATGGGTCAAAGGTCAAGGAAGAGCCTGTCTGGGACTCTTGCCTGACCCCGATGCCTGCTGCACACACACACACACACACACACACACACACAGACACACAAAATGAGTGGTGGGGGTTAACCCTCTACCAGACTAATATCATCTGGGGGATTAGGATCCAGACAAAAATACATTGACCCCCAGACACACACACACACACACACACACACACACACACACACAGCTTCTGATGCTGGATCTGCTTGGTCATAAAACATGACTCGGTTGCACGGCGTGATGCAGACAGCAGCAGAGGTGCTGAGTCTGAGAGGATCATCTAATTATCCTTCAGAGCTGAGTTAAAGTGGAGGAAACTGCAGGTTCAAGCATCATCGTGGCTGCGCGGCTGTGCGGGGGCCATCAACTAAATTCTGTTCAAAGGACAGAACTTTTCTAAGCAGGCAGTAAAATCGATCAAAGTATGTTTTGTGTAATTATGGTCAGGCGGTTTTATGTTATTTCGTTTTCTGCTGCTCTCTTAATTAGATGGTGTTTGTCCTTCATTTTTCACTTTTTCTTTCCGAAATGAGAATCATTTTGTAACTTTTACTTGTGGGTCGCTGAACATAAATGAAACAATAACATCCTAATTAAGATATTCTTAAACACATTTAAATACAAATCACACATTTTGAGTCAGAATGGCTTCAAATGCAGAATAACTCTGACTTCACAGAGGTCAGAAGTGCAATTAGCATTTACAGGCAAATAAAATAAACATCTAACTGTCTCAAGCTGTCAAAGCTAAAGTTAGCTGTAGATATCAAACAGACATCAGCGTGTACAAAGAAAAGAAAAATAACGCTGGGATTGAACCTGAGACTTCTGCATCCAGTAATAAAGCATGTTTCTGTGTTTCATTGTGAGGTTTGGAGCGAGCTGAGACACAACTGGTCATAACTGATTTCTCTGGACTGGACTGTGGGTAATGTTTTAATACTGGAATGAGTTTGCTGTCCGGATTTGGCCCGGGAGCCGCAAGTTGACAATGACTGTCATAACGAGTAGATAAAGTAGTTAGTCGGGATGTTGATTTTATAAGAACGGAGAAATCACACAAACAGAATCTGTAAGACGTCTTTCATGCTTCAAATTAAAGATAAAAGACAACAAACCAGATGAACAAGATCCTGAAGGGAAAAACTGCCAAAAAGTGCGTCAATATTTCCTCTTTTTAATTCAACCCAAACACTGATGTAACGGTACAAAGTAAGAGCCCCAAGCAGCACTCTGAATAAAACAACATCAGCATGCCAGACAAAAAAAAAAACAACTAAACAAATCACAAATCAAAGAGCTGAAGAGCTGCAGGATCTGGGCCCAGAGTGAAACAGGAAAAAGGTCAAACTCAGAGGAGCTGACAAGCTTCACTGCCAAGCCATTGGGAAAACTCCCCAAACAAGCCAGAGTGTTAAGCCTGCTAATCCCCTGTATTATTGCAACATCTGTGAGGTCCAGAGAGGCTCTGCCAGTGATTACCGAGACAGATGTAAACAATGTCCCAAATGAAAAGGAGTGACGAGGGTTTGGTGAGGTGAGGAACCGCTGGTGCAAAAAGAAGGTTAAGAAAATCTGGAGAAAACAAATCAGGTCAGGAAGGAGTGCGTCAGATCGGATGAAGGTGGAAGACCGATGAAGGCAGAAGCAGCAGCTGTAATTTCTGGAGCACAAACGAGGAGAATTGCTGGAAAACAGCTTGAAAGTAGAAACAAGCTGATTTCTTCTGCTTTTGCTTTATGTCACTTATAAATGGTTCAAACAAACAAACAAAATTTAATATATCCGACAAAAATAATCTGAATAAATACAAAAAGGATGATTTCTTTAAATAAAATATAAGATCCATCCAAACTAGTGAACAACAGAGATACACACATGTAGAAAACATGGAAAAACTTGCCAGAAGCGGCCGATTGACTAAAATGACTCCAATGGAGGATCAACATCTTCGACCATGTGATGTCTCAGGTCAGGAAAGAACCCAGAACATCTAAAAACTTGATTCTGTTAAGGTCGGTGTTCACGATTCAATAATAAAAAAGAAACTAGCATAAAAAAAACCCAAAGACCTGTTGCACATTCCCCAAATTACATAGTGATGATCCCCAAGAGTTTGGAGAAAATATTCTACTGACAAGAGAAAAGTTCAACTTTTTAGAAGATGTGTGTCACTTTACATCTGCTGTAATCATCATCACATAGTCAAACAAGGTGGTGGTAGTGTGATGGTCTGGGCCCATTTTGTTGTTACATGATCTGAATGAACTCCGGTTATAAATTCTGTTCTCTATCAGAAAAAATGAAATTTGATTGAGATGCTGCGACTTTAAACAGACCGTTCACGAAAACCCTCCAACATGGATGAATTAAAACAAAGAAGAGTGAATTCATCCACACAGACTTATCACCAGTTATTTGGAACTCCATTGCAGTTGTTCCCACAAACAATTATCAGGTTTCTAAAATCTAAAAGTTCCTTTTTTAACGTGTTTGAAACAAACTTGGTAGAAGTGTAAACGTATTTGCACCCACCCCCCGTCCTACAATACACAACTCAACCTTCTTCAAACGAAGAAGAAAAGCAAAAAATTAAATAATTAAGAAACGCGAAACATGACAAAAACAAATCCAACCATTTCTTGTTGATTAAAAGCAACATTTCAAACCCATTATGACAAACTGAGATTTCCTGCTGTGATAAAACCAGTTCTTCATCTTTATATTTCTTTAGAATTAGATTTTTAAATGTTCTTTTGAACGAGTGTTTTTAGTTTCTTCCACGTAACTCCTGATGTTATACTACATGCACTTTTAAAACGTTGTACTGACACGATGCAGTTTTAAATTCACTTTTCTTCTGTGAATAATTTCTTTATTTAAGATGAACAATCGTATATATTCATTTAAATACTGTTTGCTGTTTTAAACTGAACAAAATCCTGGAATTTTAATATCGAGTTTATTTCGTATATTCTGTGATATTTCTCATTGCTCTTGTTTTGCGTTTAGTTTTTTGTTTGTATATTTGTTTTGTATGTGTTTCCCTGCACATCCACAGGTAGTAGTAATGTACAATATAAGGTACTTAATACTTTCTGATACTACTACATCTTTTGTGTATTTGGAACAGCTTTTTTATTTGTCTAATTTTAAATTTTGTTTGACGATCTGAAACATTTAAGTGTAACCAAAAAAAAAAACCAAAAAAAAACAGATTTGTAAGGGTGCAAATACTTTCATACAGCATTGTAAATGTAGCAGCAGAATGGGAGGTGGCAGAGTTGCAGGTCTGAGCTGGATGGCGAGACGCTCGGGTGACAAGTCTAATTTATGCAGAGTTAGACTGCGGGTGAAGAATGGAGGGTGTCTGGAAGCCCTTGAATAGCCCAGAGAACTGAGGGGAGCTGCTATGGATGCTAGCAGTGTGGGAGCAAATGGGGGGCACAAGAACAAGAGGGGGGATGGGGTGTCTCTCTCTCTCTTGCTCTCTCTTTTTTTAGGGACTAAGAGGCTGCTCTTTCTGCTCAATTCAGCCCAAGCTGTCCGTCTGACGTCCCATTAAGGTTTGGGACAGGATACGTGGAACGAGGCGGTGGAGAGGAGAGGTACAGGGAGCAGGAGGAGAGGCTTTTACCACCCACTCCAGTCTACTCCTCCAGATTGGTTATGTTTCAGATCCACAGGGTTGTTTTTCTCCTTCTCTGCATACTAATTCTCTTTTACCACAACCTTGAACGTGAGTTGGACTGAATCTGAGAGGAGCTGCTCGGGTAAAGTCTGGCTATATGAGAGGTTATCAAACTGCTTCAGCGGTCGGACAGACAAATCCACTGAACTAACTGGTGTTTACAGCATTGTGTCCCCTTTGCTAAAACATTTAAATATTTGTTCCTGGAATATTTTTGTTTGAAAAAATGAAATTTTGTTTCTAGTTTCTGAGAAAAAATTAATTTAAATTCTTTATTTATGTATTTAACCCATATCAGGTTCTGTAAATTCCAATAAAAACACAAATTCCATACAAATATTGCTGCAGGTAAAGTTTTTCTCACCCGTTGCTACAGTTTAAAAGCTCAAACACAGACGATTAAAAATCTGATTCAAGCCATGATTATTATTTAATTATATTCTGTTCAGCTTTTAGATTTTTCTCTGAATGTTGAAGATAATATGATAAAAATATTAGCAATGTAGCAGCTAATATCAGCTCTGAGCTGAGGGTGAGGAGGACAGTGTGGGCTTTGTGTGTTAAATCCTGGACAATTGCCAAGTGAATCTGTGTGTGTGTGTTTGTGTGTGTGTGTGTGTGTGTGTGGGTCGTTCAAGGGCCCGGCGAGAAGCAGAGCGAGCAGCCGTACAGGGTGATGGTTGAGTCTGGTGATGCAAACAGACAGTTTAATGACAGTCCTCACCCCTGAACATACAAACCAGTGAGCGCCTGCAGATGTACATACACCATATGACAAACGCACATGCGTGTGTGATATATGGTGTGGCGTTTTCTGCAAAAGACACCGGGACCTGGTGAAAATGAAAGAGAAGCCAAGAAACTCTGTTTCTGTTGATGACCCTGGATCAAAGTCAGCTGAGTGGCAACAAATGGTTTCTAACACTTCCTGTGAGCATCAGTATCCTGTTAAAACATATCAGAGATCTGAATGTGTCCTCCAGCGATATGGACAGGAAATACTGCATAAAAATGTCCTTCACAATAACCAATTAAAGCTAATAGCCAGCATCACACTGGGAGCTGTTTTTTTAAAAAAGTTCCACGTGCAGTAGAAACCTATTCAGAGTCCGAACAGACGCTGGGCTCTTTGTACTTTTTGTGTGCTAAGTTGTGCCTGGCCGTGGCCTTGCATCTTATTCAGCTCGACTTTACTCAGGTCTGGACTTGAATTTGGTGCCCAAACAAAGACGTAGTGCCAGCTTATTAAAAAAACATGTCATTGGATCAGACCCAGGCTGAATTGTGATTTCTTTTTTTCTTTTTCTTTACCCTCCTACTATAAGTGACCATGACTGTGCGTGGGCTGAATAAGAGGCCAATGGCAGAGGCCCGCCAGTTGAGCACCACGCCACATCCCTGTGGGAACTGCCTTTCTACGGGGGGTGGGGGTGGGGGGGCATTTTAGAGCTTTGTTGGCCTGTTAACACAGCTTTTTAAAGCACTCCTTTATGGACTCAGCTAAGCAAGCTGCAGCCACATGTCAGATAGAAGGAAGAACGTAAAAAAAAACCAAGTCTGAATAGCAAAGGACACTAAGAAAAATCAGCAAATATCTTATACATAATCTTTTTATTAAAAAGCATTAAACTATTTTTAATCCAGCCTGAATGATTTGCCAAATATAGAAGAACAAAGTGAATCTTTCTGCAGGTAAACAAAACACAAGCAGGTATTTGATGAACTGCAGCTTCTCCGTGTCCTCTCAGCATTATGTTTACCCAGAAGACCACAGTCATCCTGCAGCTGGTAGAATGGCCGAGCGTGTGTGTGAGTTTGTGACAAACACAGTCCTGTTTGGGAAACCTGGAGCTTTCGTCCGTCTCCCAGGACTCTGACGAGGACAGTGAAATGAATGACAATGAACTTTAGTCAAGTCTGAAAACCTCTGAGATAACCAGTGTGTGTGTGTGTGTGTGTGTGTGTGTGTGTGTGTGTGTGTGTGTGTGTTGTATCAAAGCTTTCAGAAAATAAGAATAAGAAGAGCTCCCGCTAAGATGAAAATCACGAACACGTCTCCTTCCCTTTCCCCTCTTGCCGTGCACGTGCAGCAAGGACCCCCATCCTCACTGCTCTATTGCTGCCTGCTGCACGCCTGATGAAAAAGCTCAACGACAAAGGGGGGGGTGCACATGTCTACTGACAAGAAAACACACCCCGCCTGTAAAGACACAGTAGTTTAATGGGACAGATGTTTTCAGCCTTCTGTAAAAGGAAGCTGTAACTAGAGATGAGGGCTGAGAAGATATCTGAAGACCTTTCCATAAAGATAATGGCAGGTTGACAAAATGCACTGACTTCATCACTGGCTTCAAAAATCAGAGTCACCACTGCAGCAGAGCGAAAGGGTGGCTGCTCAAAACTGGGAACGATCGGTTTTCAGATGAACCAAGTGGAGTCTGTGTGGTTTCTTCTTTATGCAAAAAGGACTCTGTAACGTTTCTGATACGAGAGGTGTGCATGAACCAGAAAACACAACAAACAACCCAGGAGACGTTCCATCTCTTATAAATCAGATGCTGACACAAGCAATCAGCGTGTTCTGATGTAATTCTGATCAAAGAAACACACAGAAACACAAAGTTTTAACTATTAAATTTGATTTTAAAAAGATCTCAGTGAAAGATTGTTATAAATCCTGTATATGATGCAAAAAGAAAAAGCAATAATGTTCATTATACGGTCTAAAACCCTGTAACATGGGAAAAAAAGTCTTGAATTGAATTTTATGACTGACCAAAAATAATGCAAAAATTCTTAACACACAGCCCTGATATATCAGCTGCTGATTGTATTAGAAGATAAACAGACAGTTTCGAGGACTTCTCCGGACTTTTAATCAAATAGATAGAATGTAAAGCGCAACATGGACTTGTGTTTGGGTGCAGTTTTCGAAGGAAGTATTTTAATTTGAAAAGAAAAGGAAAGAAACAGAGAGAGGTAGCAGAGGGAGAGAGGGGAAGTTCTCTGATAAACCTCTTGCAGATATAGTCAGCTAGTCAAACCATCCTGTCAGATCATCGCCTGAGGAGAGGAGGAGTGGGAAAGAGAGACGGCAAGAAGGGGAAGAGAGCAAAACAGGGGTGAAAAGGGTCGACAGGGAGGAAGGCTAAACCCCAGAAGCGAGCAAAAGATTTCGTGTGTGGTGGATTTATATTTTAGCATGTGTGTGTGTGTGTGTGGGTGTGTGTATGTGTGTATGTGTGTCAACCCCAGCTGGGCAGACATTTACTTGACATGCTGATAGGGATTTAAGCAGTGGGTGGGTGGTGTGTCTGACCAAGGTGAGTGAATGAGCAGAGAAGGGGAGCCTGTGGGGATCTGAGCATGATAGGAGGAGGTGCCGGTGAACCAAAGGGGCTAACCACCACCCCCCCCAAAAAATAACTGCTGTTACTAAGCTTGGTTTAAGCGTAAGTTGAGACGATTAGAAGAGAAGAAATGTGAAGGAAAAGGAGGATGGAAGGAGGTGGGTTTTTGTAGGGGAGCCCTCCAGGCTATCGAGGAGAAGGGGGACTTGTCTGTTGAGGTGACGAGAGAAAGAGGGTCTTTCTTTCAGATATGATGAAGCGTAAGTCCCTCCGATGAAGAAGGAAAGTGAGCAACTGCTGCGTGTCATCTTGCGCCTGCGCTCCTCTCCATCTTTGCCCTCTCTTCTTCTGTCCTCACTTTCTTACATCCCCTCTTTCTCCTTCCCCTCCCCTCGCGCGCTGCGGCCCCTCCTCTTAAAGGGCTTACACTGTTTATTTCAACATGTGCCACAAATCACAACCATCATCTGCGTTTCACCAACTGACAAACGGGTGCTGGTTTCATTATAAAGATTTAAAGTGTTTCTTATGAAATTATCCATCAGCTCATGTTAGAAAAAAATGTTAATATTCAAATGTTGAATAAATCAGGCAGAAGGATTCCAAAGCGATGCCGGCGATGAAAGGCGTACATGTGCGATGGAAGCGTGCACAGTCGATGAACCCCGAGCAGACATGTTAAATTACAGGAGGCAGCAGACTGAGACAGACAAGGGGGGCTGTCAACGTGTCTGACTTGGTTTGGCTGGGGGTTGTTTGACCATGGGGTTGACTAGGCTGCAGCACTGATATCTGGCACGATTTGGCTCAGGTCCGACTGGAGACCGGCCAGAGGCTAGCTGGATGAAGAGGGAGTTGGGGGGGGTGGGTTGGGGTGCTGCTCTTGTCTCTGGAGCAAGGCAATAAGAAGCAGCTTATAAAATAAGCAAACACAGAGGCGGCTTTCAGACAAGCCAAACAGCCGACCGGGGATGAGCTGCAGACTAATGACACACACACACTACACTCCATACTGCAGTGATGACCCCCTTCCCCCCACCTCCTCCAACCTTGACCCGTGAGGTCCTTCTTAACCTATTTCTGAATGGAAGTCAGTGCAGCTGGGGTGTCTGGCCGTGAACTAACTGCAACCCCCTCCCTCATCCTCTAGCTCGTTCCCACGCCTCACGACTGAGATGCTGCCTCTTCATCCGAATGGTTCAACATTTATACGACCACTACAGCATCGTCTGCATGTTTCCACATGAAACACAACACCCGTGAACACGTGGATCGTTTAAGAATTCCAATAAATATTAAAATCCCACTGGCTCATTTTTAAAATTGTTCATTTCAACACTGAAATGTTGCTTCCTGCTTCTTGAGCTGACAGTCTCTCTCAGTGGGTCCAACACATCCCATTCAACCTGCGCACACACACACATGCACAGTGTACAATATAATGTAATAATGTGAGTATATGTGCCTATAGGCCTCATTCCGGGGGTTCAAACCCCACCACCTTTACATTTTCATTATGGCCAAGTCTCAGGACCGCGTTGCACCAGCGTGGCCTTTCGCCAGGAGAGCAGGCGGTTTAATCACACATACGCCACTACTCCATTTTCATTTCCTTTTCATACAGCCTCCATTCCACTCCAGCTTCATAATTCTCCCTTCTGAGCTGTCTAGGCCGTCTGAGTGTTTGCAGCCTGTTGAAATGACATAATCAGTGACTTGGATAAATGCCTGACTGTTTTTTCCTTGAGTCTATAATCAGACTTGGGGCTCAGCGTTGCAGCTATACGTGGAAAGCTCAGCAGCAACACTTGACTGGGGAATTACTTCCTAAGACGGGTTTCAGCTAAGAAATGTGTTCAAGCATCAGTGAAATGAAATAGATTCGGGAATCCAGCATCTCGTGCAGCTAAACCAGACTAACGTTTTACTCTGCCTCACAAATTTCAATCTAAATAGATTTTATTGACATAAACATCTCTGATTATCAGTTATCTACATGGATAACTATTAGCAGTTTTGAATATTTGTGCCTAATTAATATTTCAATAATCTAAAGCGAAGATTTTAAACCTGTTTTTATCTTCTGGTAAATCAACTCATGCAAATTTCTTTCTTTTGAAATGAATCTGGTTTGGGACCAGAACTGGATCACACCACAGAAAGAAAGCAGCCCTTGATGAATTGAGTGAAGGCTGTAAATGCTTTCAGCAACTATTACTTCAGAGGGTGGACCACATTCAATCAATACCTAAGCAAATAAAAAGCAAGAGGCAGACAGAATGAGAAAAGCTGCAGTGGATTGGATGACAATAATGCGCACAAATGAACACTCAGCATTCAAGTCTCTCTGTAAGGGTTAAAAAAAAAAAACTAGAAAAATTCTTGGATTTCCATCATTTGATCCTCTACTAATTAGTTTTTTACCATTTATTGAATTGAAGGAAAATATAAATCCTTTCAAGATCATGTTGAATCAAAATAAAACCGAAGTAATCGAATTTTTCATTATCAGTGTGAAAAAAACAAAACAAAACAAAAAAAAACAGTTATTACTGTAAGGAGTTTCACATGGACACAGTTATATTTCATCCTGCACAGTATCCACCTGATTCATGGTGCATTCGTCACAGGCGTGTTCTGCATATTGAATTATGAATAACTGCAGCAGTGTAACACGCATGGCCATTGTCATTAGTGTAAAAGCTTTCAGCGCGACATGGTGTTTCCAGATCGCCTTTTTCCCTGTGAGTTAAGACACGTGAACGTATCTGTGTGTGTGTGTGTGTTCATAAGTAAATAAGCATGTATGTTCCAGTGCTGCTGCATGTTATGATCTTTGGAGCTCTAACACGGCGCCTCTTTGTAGTTTTGAACATGAAAATGAATAATGATCCTGAAAAAAAGGCATCAACACCCACCTCACGAGCATTTAAGACAAGTTTAAACATCTTTTTTAATTTGTCCTGCTGCTTTCCTGAAAACGCAGCGATGTCGGGTTCTATGTATCTGTTCTGTTAGCTTTGGTCGTTTCCTGCCAATTTAAAGAGAGTGGATTTATTTTTTCTCTTTAACCACATTTTCTACAACAAAAGAACACAGAGGGCCCACAGCTCACTCAGACTAAACACCATGTGGATTCTACACCTCAGCTTCATCTAAGTCACTGTGGGCTGATTAGACAGAGATCTTGATTAATATGGCCTTAATCTGATAAAGAAGAATATAGAGGGTGAACAAGACGATTTGTGGATGTGCAAAAATTTAATCTACAGCTCATGAGTAAAAAAAAACAAACTTTGATTTGTCCAAACACAACCAATTAATACTTTATAATAATGAATAAAACATATTGGGAAGGTCTGCGTTTTGATTTTATCCAGGTAAGAAACGAACAAACATATCATGCTTGAGTTTTCTGCCTTTGCTTATCTGCTACACAATTTCACTCTCCAGAGATTTTCAATGAACAAACTTAAACGCTGGACACAATGAAACAGAGTCTTCCTCCATCCTCTTTCTGTGATGGTACCAACTTAAGGCTAACAACAGATGCCGTGCAGCAGGTCTTGATTGTGGATGAGTGGCCTACTTTCACCAAATCACTCTGTGCAATAATTAGCTCTGACAGGTGAAAACAGACACGAAATTCCAGCTGGCAATAAAACACACAGTTGCACAAATGCATAGACGAGACGCAAGCATGAACACACACGTGCACAACGGAGGCAACCGAAAATCCATCATTGCAGCCAACGCCACATTAAAACCATTAAGCGCCAAGACATCTCCTGTTCCACGTACACAGTGTGTATCCTGCTACTTCTGCACTGATACCCCTGATCCCCCTGCGCTTTGACAAGGCGTAATAAAGCCTGTATGAAGCGCCGCATTGTGTGGGGAGAACACAATGTTGCATGCTGAGTGCTGTGAGAAGGGCGTACACCGGTGGGTCCCACGGCGAAGCAGAGCACCAAGGCCTATAGCAAGGAGTGCTGAGCATGCTAATGAGGTCATTATGTTATGCCTCTCCCTTGCTTCTGCTCTCCTTTACAGTGTGGGCTTTGCCTGTCACAGGAGGCAGGGTATGCGATGCAGCCAACCACAGATGTCACATATGGCACAATGAGAAGACACATGAGCGTCTCCCCGAATCAGCCGCTTGGTGAGACACGAGGTGCTGCTGTATTTTTTTCAGCTGGCTCAATAAACCAGCATCAGTGATTTGCATACAGAATAAGGTGAACTTGTAAAGGAGGAAAAAAAAAAAACGAGTAACGACAGGCAACATTCATTTGCTAATTGTTCCTGCTGCGTATTCAATCATGAATCGGGCAGTGCCATGTTTTTTCTTTCTTAATTCCTTTTTATTTATGCTTGCGCTATTATTTACAGCCAAGGGGGAGGGGTTAAGCATCAAGCACATGCAAAGGCAATTACACGATATTTGCATAGCCGTTAACAATCACAGGGCAGATGGCAAACAGCGGGCATTAAAGAAAAAAAAAAAACAAGCGACCGAGCGCCATCTTGGCTGAGGGAGACAGCTGGCAGACAGGAATCGGCCATTTTGTAAGCACGGGCCGCTGCCAGGCTGAGGCGTAAAGAGGCGCCAGTTTCTATCTGTGTGCCAAGAGATTGGCAGGCGAAGGGGGGAAATCGTGTTTTAATATCCTCCCTGGTACAGTCAGTTACAGCGAGCTCCTTCGACAGTCTGCACCAGAACGATCACAGCCCAGAGCTGACTGAGATCAACTACTTCTCAGAGTGTCTGCTTTTACTTTGAAAAGACACGCTGTCGTTTGATTACAACAAGAACCAGGTTGTTTGTGAAGGCTACACAAATGAACGTTTGGTTTATACTCACCGAGAGGCGTAAATCTCAGCGGGATCTCTGTGAGGTTTCAGTGTTTGGGAAACTGTCCCTTTGTCCATTAATGTCATTCCAGTTCAGAGACATCGCTCATAAAGTTGTTTCTCTTTTTTTGGGTTCTTTCTGTTTGTTTGTTTGTTTTTCTCAAGGTGTTCATGTCTACGCTGGTGTCAAAGAGAATTTATCTTCAAACATCTGACTGGGTCTCTTGGTGCTGAGGGGAGAGTGGGAAAAAGTCCGATAAAAAAAAAAGGCAGTGCACGGATAAAACTCTGGTCCTGTTCTTTCCACCTTTCATTCAATTAGCAGTCATTCACTTGTGCTGCCACGAGATCCCTTGCTGCACAGCAGTAAGTGGACTTTAGATACTAACCCCCCCCCCCTACATGTAGTAAGGGAGAGAGGCATGAAAGCCCGCCTTTCTCTCTTCTACCTTACAGATCAATACCGCACTGCCATATCCTCTGATGGGAGCCGCTGTTGTGAGGGTTAGAAAATCTCAGGCAAAAAGACAGCTTCTGCCTGATACTGTAGAAGAGAGAAAAAGTTCAAAATGTCCTTTTATCCTGGCTCATGAGATCTTAGGAATATTGTGCACTTACATAGCTGGAAACAGGACTGAGCTGAAATGTCCTGTGTGCCGTCTCTGATGGATCCAAGGTAAAGGTGGAGAGAGTATTAGCAGCGTGGGAGCTGGAAGGAAAGGGACCTTCAGTGTCACGTCTCATTCTTCTACCGTCTCCATTTCTTTTCTGATTTATCAAGCGATATTGGGTGCCAAAAAACAAAAAAACAAAAAAAAACAGCACACATCTGGGTGAACCGCATATAAAGATGGTTTCTGTCTCTTTGCTTTCCATTTTTTCAAACATGTGGATGTACTGACACACAGCGAGTGGGGCAGTTGTGAGGTTAGGGCCCTGGACCTGGATGGTGCTGGGACTCCTAGAGAAATATAGAAAGAGATGGAGAGAGGAGCTTGGAGTAGTGGTTGGTCCCTGGGCTCCGAGGCCTGCAGGCAGTGATGGGCAACCTCTGCTAGCCTCTCTCCTCTGTATTGATTTCTGCTGCTCCACTCTGTCGAAGAAGCTCCTAGCCGGCGGGGAATGAGAGCTCGGCTCACCCGCATCACCTGCCTCTCTTCTGGCTCGCCTGGCCTAGCCTGCCCACTCTGCTGTAGCTTTGGCTGGCCCCTGCTGGCTCTATGGGACCCCTGTATGCAACACTGGGGCCACAGGAAGAAGCAGCCAGAGAGCCCATGGCGATCCACAGCTGTGTTCACCTGCTCTGGGTTCACCCGCTTCCAACCACCTCCTCAAACTGCTTCTTCCACCCACTCCGCTTGTCTTTTTCCTCCTCCACTGCCTCCTCGTCCTCTTCCACTCACAGCTGTACACAAACAGGCAGAGACAGTGATGAAGAAAAACACAAGTTAATCTCAACTTTCAGGATTTTTCCCACTCTGAATGTCAATCCTGCTCTTTGATCAGGAAGAAGTCAAGGGTGAGGATTTTGGCATCTTCTCTCAGCTGGTAATATGAACTCGCTAACCTCAGAGAGTGGAAACTGCAGAGAGTTAAGTGTGTCAGGCGCTGAGATACTGCTTGCCAATGGTACTCTCAGCTATTAGATTCTGATGTGCTGCAGATAGCAAAATATGGCAAAAGGGGGCCCATTATAAAAATCACCGCTGCGACCATTGAACGCATTAAAGATATTTACAGGGAAAGTTTTTCTTCGACGACCACACTCTTTTGCTCTCTTGCAACAGCTCGAGCCAAAGAGCCGTATTTATTTGGCTTTAAAGGTTATAAATGATAAAAGCAGCATTTAATGTAGGCAGGATATTTCCAACTATCCGCAGCTCAACTTTTTCTGTCTGTGGCAACAGCGAGTGTGAAGGAATGGAAATATTTTGGCTGGACCAGTGGTGCCCCATAGAAACTTTGTTAAAGAAAACATCTCTGCTTTTGTATCATTTAGAGTAATTCAAACGGGTTAAGCAGCCCTCTTCTTATGATAATAGCAGATGGGTGGGGTGGGGGGGCATTTCTTTGAGGGTTCATGGTTCTATTGTGCTCCTTAAGAGAGAAAAAGCCATGTCCACATTCAACCTACCCCCCCATCAACTGCACAGTCGCCAAAATACCCTTGCCACAGTCACTACAGACCACGTCTCTCCACCCCTCTGCGTGCCTTAAAAACAGACTAACCCTTGGGCCAACTGCCAAAGGAAGAGAAAAGTAAAGTACAGAGATTTCAAGTTGAGCACGGCTTTGGAAGTTAGAGATTTCTGTTGAGTAAAAGGGCAACGGGGGTGCAGGAGAGGTGCGTGGTGGTGCAGAAGGGGAGTTACACTGTTGGGACAAGATTGGGAGGGGTCGAGTTGAGTTAGAGGGACATGCATGGGGACCTGGGGTGCAGTGTAAGTCTCAGACACAATAATACTATTCATTGGGCTCAGACATGGGTGTTAACTCCCCTCTGACCGAGCACAATGGGACTCCGCGGCATTCAGGCAGCCTTGGTGATATTGTTAGTTCAGGGCTGAATTCTCTCTGCCGCGGGATAGAGCGCCTGCATTGTATGAGTCCAGGCGGGATGGACGGAGGGAGGTTTGAGAGGCGAAAGGCAAAGAAAAAAGAGAGAACACCACGTCTGTCTATCTGTCAGACCTGAAGGAGGGAGGACAGAGGGGACGGAGGGTGGTGAGGTGGGGAGAGTCAATGAGGTTGTGGCAATGGGGGTGTTTTTCTGAAAAGAAAATGTGTTATAAATATAACTGGAACAGCTAAGTGCAGAGCTGAGGGGGCATTGAATGGGGTTGGAATGCAGATTGAGAGCAAAGGGCCTTTTTTTTTCAATAGATTTTATTCATAAAAAAGTAAAATGACAGAAATAATCTGGGAGATTTTTACTATCTTTAAGACGAACGAGTAGACAGAAACTTACAGCAGACCATTAGAAACCACGTTGAGGGGGAGGAATGGGAAGAAAAAGTGCAACACAGCAGCGCTTTGCAGGATTAGTCCTCATGCAAATTTCTACTTGTTCTAATAAAAATCTTAAAAAAAACATACTCTGAAGAAAAAAACACACATGATAGAAGAAGGTTAGGATAAAAAGACAAACATGAAGTCTCAAGTTTATAAACTAATCAACTAAATGTGACACTGGAACCACACTGGTACACTCAGTATCACTGCCTCTCCTGAACAACCTGCTGTCATGAACAGTACTTTGTTTGTTTCCCCTCTGGTAAACTCTGACCAGCCGTTCCCATAGCAACCCCCTCGTTCCCTGTGTGGATGTGTGTTTGTGTGCAGAAAAAAAAAGGAGCGAGGCAGGAAGAGTGAGTGAGGTACAGTAAGTGGGGTTGTGTTGAGGTTTAGATTAGGACTCAGTCATCTTAATGCACACTATGGAGTCCATCATGCAGTAACTCAGGTAGATTCTGAGACAGTATAAAGCAGCAACATCAGGAATATACATTTGTTTTTATTGTTATTTTATGCAAAAATAAACTCATTAAGCTTCTGTCTACCTGCATTTCTTCACGGCAGCTTGAAGTTCCAGCCAGATGTGAGATACAGGGTTCCTAAGTCAGGAGCAGGCCAGTGTCAGGCTCCCATCAGGGGGCTAATGCCCTTCAAAGGTGGCTAAGTAGTGAAGGTAGTGCCCTTTGTCCCTGGTGGGGGATTACACTGGTCAACAAGTACAGACAATGTACCCCCCTCCCGGGATGGGAGGACCAACCTGCTCCTTACCAATGATCTGGGCAGTCAACTGATCACTAACTTAATTTAGGACAGGCGAAAGTAAAAGACAGCGAGGAAGAAGTCACAGAGAGGGAAGAGGAAAAAAGTCAAGGCAGGGGTGATAAAGAGGGATAAAGAGGAGGAAAAAAAGAGATGAGAAGAAAGAGACACAAGGAGCACAGGGACACGCTAAAATAAGAAGAGGCATGGAGTTAAAAAGAGCAATGGAAAGCAGAGGAGGGGTGAAGAGAAGGTTTCTCTAGACACGGGATTAGGGGAGAGGAGATGAAAGGATCAGGTCTAACACAGGACAAGAAAAAGGCCAGGAGAGATGGCCCAAGGAAGAGAGACTTAAACTCCAGGCAGGGAACGCAAGAAGAAGAGCTCATGTGTCCATGACCTGAAGGCAGCGGTAGAGGGTCACTAAAGGCTTTATTACAACAGGTGCACAATGTGACAACTCCCTCTCTGTTTGCTATTTATGTCGCAGCAGACTCACCTATTAAAATCCAATGACAAATGTAGTAGATAATTCTATTACTGAGGACTTTAATAGAGGATATTTAGGGGACAGGTAGCGAGCCCATGCAGGTAGCTCACTGCAGACAGATATGGCTCTGCAACACTTAACAACAGGGATTTGGCAGCACTGTTGATTGAACATGCCAAATCCCATTTGTTGGAGGGCTGTGCACTTTTGTATCGACACTCTGTAACCTTGTGGTTTCATAAAAGGAGACGACAGTGTGTGTGTGAGTGTGCGTGCGTGGGTATGTTGTTTTTTGTTTTTTTTTGTATTCTGGCGAGGTGGGCAGGTGGATGGCACGTTCCGTTGTGTTGATCTTCGCTCCTTTCCTCACTTTTCTATCTATGTTTTTCTCATTCCATCATTCTATACATCACTGTGTGTCTCAATTCCCCATCATCACAAAAAAAAAAAAAAAAATGGGTGACAAGACAGAGATAGAGAGGCTTTCTCAACACCCCTTTTCTGGCTTTTCCTACCTCCCTTTTCTCCTTCCATTTCTTCCATCCCCTACGGTAGAGCTGCCAGACAGGAGTGCTCAGCAGCTCTCCGAACATTATTGATCCTGAGAGCAAGTCGGACAGGGACTTGGTGTCTCTCCCCTCCCTCTCTATCTCTCCTCCCTCTAAAAGAGATTCATCCCCCCAACACACAACTTTTTTTTTTCCTCCCACCTTGCCTCACTCCCTTCCCGCCTCTGCTTCATTTATCAAGGTTAAAGAACTCTTATAAAAAACGGAAGAGGGGGTCGCCTGGATGTTATCTGACTTCATGAAAGAAATCCCCTCAGGCCACTCCACAAGCAGAGAATGCTCTCTGCACAACTCTGCACAAATGCACGCATGCACACATACATAATGTGGAGCGGTACCGAGCGGTGGCCCACTCACAGATAACCAGAAATAGTAGGGAGTTTGTCCCCTTCGGTGCAAACCAACAACCAGGGTAAAAAAAGCAGCAGATAAACAATCGACAGTCATTTTATGTTATGCAACTAGGAGAAAAGGAAAGTAGAAAAGATCACCTTTCTCACAGCTGGGAGTTTAACATTTCATTAGTTTGGAGTTTGAGAATGTTATTTACGCAAAGTTTAGCTAGTCATATATCAGTTATCCGGTTGACGAGTTAATTGGAGCGTCTGAATTATTTTTTAATGTTGAAATGACACGAAGAAAAGATTTAGAGCACGTTTAATGGTTTGCAGTAAGAATCCATGTGATCCACAAGGTCAATCCTGAATTTTAAACCTGAATCTTAAACAGCATTTAAACAACCACTTTCATGAGCACGTTAAAATGCACACTTCTGTTTTATTCTCTATTTCAACAATTTAACATTACAAAGTACATCTCTTTCATTACACAGCCTTTTTAATAGAATTTTATTAGCTAACGTAACAAAAAAAAAAAGCATTTAACACGTTACTAAATGTTTATTAACATTTTTATTCAACGTCTGAGCTCCTAAAATGTCAAAGTTTCCATAAAATACCAAGAGACGTAGACTGCAAATGCTAAATTTAAATAGTGCAAATGCCTAAACTGCTCTGATTGGTGAGCTCTGATGTTTTAATCTACCATTTATTACAAGAGAAAAGATTCAAAATTCAGAACCACTTGATCCAAATACAGATGTTCTATTATGAGAACCAAGCTGCAGCCTTTACACTTTATTCCACTCATTCAAGGTCAGGTTATATAAAAATCTACTTTTATTTATTATGAGGAAGTTCGGCATCATTGCGCTCTCCTTCAACACAGACCAGTAAAACCTAATTATTAAGTAATATTTCTAATTCTTGCATAAGAATTCAATTCCTCCAAATATTTTTCCAGACTATAAAGAAACCTGCAAACTATATAAAGTGTTCTTCTTAAGTAGCTACATAAAGGCTTAGTAGTTCATCATTTTAAAGCATTTCAAGCCCATAATCCATCTGTGCAGATCACAGTTTCAGCCTTACCAGCCTTTAAGAGACTGCAGCATCTATTGTCCCTGTTTATAAAAAGGCTTGAAATGGCTCTACACATGGAGTACATCCTGTCTTCCATTGTTTTTGCTTTCACTGCCCATAAAGGCCTACCTGCCTTCGGGGCTTCAACAGGCAGGCAAATGCAGGCAGCAGCACATTACAGAGTCATACCTTCCCGTCCTTTTGTGCTCAGTAATTGCCACAATGCATCTTCTCTTCCAGCTAATTAAGTGAGTCTTTCCCATTGTCTCCCTGTGCTATCACCTCCTCTCACAGCCGGGGAGAGGGAACGAAAACCCGAGCAAGTATCACAGAAGGAGTAGACGTGTTTCAGCTGGAGTCTAAACTGAGTAAGCATGAATGGCGAAGCTTCGTGTCGAGTTCTAGTGAATGTTTACAAGTTAAAGAAAGTGTTTGCTGGTCTGTAAACAGGACATTACTGCCGTCAAGTGAAAGTCATCATTATCCTTAAGGTCAGCTCAGAAGTCAGTTAAATCCTTTTCTTTATTTATGTTGCCCATGATGCTATAATAATGACTTTAATGTGAACAGAGCAGTATTTGGTCATGGAGAGAATTTTACTCACATGTTTTGAGTTGTTTAAATCTGATGGGGTGTTTTATAATAATGTGTTACTAGTTTAAATGAGGTTAAAATCAGCTCCTTCATTTCATATTTAACCAGGTCTGTGGTTCCAAATGCAGACAGTAGTTTCCCTGCAACATGTTTTATCCTGTTCAACTAAAACTTCCCGTTCTTATTCAGAGAAAGTTGCTTCTTATTTTACATTATTGTCATTTGGTTTAATTTTTTAACTAAAAAAAAATAATAATAATTTGAAACTCTTATTACTCAAAACAATGTCTGTTTTTATGTTTTTGAGGTCCAACTAATCCCAGTTAGTTACAGTAAAAGGAGGATAATATACACCAATTCTGAAATTTTATTAAAAAAAAAATGTATTCACAATTTCAAACATCTTTTAAGATTTATATGAACATTTTGTTATGCATGTTGGAGTATAATGAACTCTGCTGATGGTGATACAAGCAGAATTCAGTCACATCACAATGAATTTGGAAAACATTTCAAACTGTCTCTACAATTAAACCTCTAAATTTATAAATATTTGTTACAAAAAAAGAACAGTTTGAAGAGAACGTAACAAAAAAAAAACAATCAACAACTCTGATCCAAAAACAGTAGAGAAGATCGTTCCTAAACCTCGTCGTTTATTTGGAGCTTCTTGATTTCTTTAGCAGTAAGAATGAACCAAATGATTCGTTATTAATTCTCACCAACTGATCTTTCTTCTTTATATTTATTATGATAATTTAGTATCAGCAAAAATCTTTTCTTTAAAAAAACTGATTTACAAAATCCTTCACAAGCTAAAGGACAAAAGCAATTTGGAGTTTCTTTTCATTCACATTTAGAGAATCTAAAAGAAACATAGACCCTGAAGTGTCCGTGGTGAGGTCACTAAAGTTCATACTTGCATGTAATATCCATCACGTCACACATATCATGCTTAAAGTGGTACATTTTTGGTCTTCCTCACATTTGTGCTGGATTGGATTTAAAGGTACAGTATGTAAGAATTTTACAGTAAAATACTCACACAACAGTCTAATGTCCCATTGATGTTAAAAATAAAGTCACATTGTAGCAAAACTCCATCTGGGTGTTTGCTAGTTTGGTCATTTTAAAAAAGCTAGCCCGGTTCCACAGCGAATCACATGTGAGTCTGCAAGGCTGCCAAGTCTTCAACACAAGCAGCTGTAATTCCACAACAAGCAGCAGCAAAAAGTAAGAAACCACCTCATCCTTCCAACTGATCAGCTGAGCTGCATGTGATGGGGCGTTCAAACACACTTAGGAAAACTCATTGCTTAATCAATAGGCCTTCAGACATTCCCAAAAATTGAACAAATACAAGAGAAACAAAATGAGGATCAACATCAGAACTGGCAACCCAACAGAAAAATTTACATGAATTGCAGGATTTGGATAATTCTTACATACTGTAACTTTAAAACAACCAAATACTTGGATTTACTTTTTTCTTTATGAGACTCATCAGACAGTTTGGACTTGAGACTGAACTTCTGGACAAACTATAACATGAACTCTTCTAAAGTCCTCCTTACTCTAGAGCGGCTAGGACACACACATACACACACACACACACACACACACACACATACACACACACATACAAAAACTCACACAAATCACTCACTTGTTTCTTGCTGAAGGCCACTCACTGACCTCCCAGGCCAGACACCGTCTTTTCTACCCACAACTCCCCCCCAAAACTCTACACATCCCCCCTAAAATATATCATCTTCTTACCCTGAATCCCCCTCTTGAACCCCCCCACCCTTTCCCACCCTCAGTGTTTTTCCTTCCCACACTTAAGTTCCTTCCAGTCCCTGACAGACAAACAACGAGGGTGACATTAGGTGCAGAGAGACAGACAGACCCCCCCCCCAAACCCACAACCCAACACAAGCACAATGCAGCAGGGCATCTGGCACTGGAGTGGTGGTGCTGGGGGGTGCAGTGGGGTGGGGTGGGGGGGTGCAGGACAAAGCGTGTGTACACCCCCTCTCTGTGAGGAGAATACAGTGACGACAGCATGTTATTACATACTGAAAATTTTAAACTATCACTAGAAATAAAACTTTAAACTCCTTGAGCAACAAACTAAATTTCATATTGACACAAAATGTCACGGAAGCATCTCTGGATTTTTTCCATAATTTAAGTAATTTATTTGAACAGTCTAAGAGATGGTCAAGAGATCAGTGTCTCTACCCTCAGTAACCCCCCCCCCCCGTCCGTCTCAGAGGCTGTCTGCTTACTCTTTGCATACGAGTACGTGTGCACACATAGAATAAATGAGCTGAGCATTGTGAGTCCACAGGTTGAGTGTATGTGTTGGAGTTGTGACTTGACCCTGCTGCCTGAAGCAGGTCTCTGCATCGCACTGGGCGTGGGAAAAAGGGGAGACCTCTTTTCACAGCTGCTTCGGCCGTTGCATTGAACTGATGGAGGCCCCCACTGTCCCCCACCAACACCAACCCCAACCTGCTTCCACCCCTAATGCTCTTCATGCCCCCCCCACCCACCCACACACACACTTACACCCTTCCCATTCACTCTGTAGGCTGCTGCTTTTCAGGGGGACCCCGTCCCTCCCTCCTCTGTTCGTCACTCTCTTGCACCCCACCATCACAGTCACCATCAAATTTTAATGCAGCCACCATTCAGCCAGTGAGTACTAAGAAGACAGAGGCCTCTATGCTTATGAAAAAAAATTACAAAACCCCAAACAAATACCAGCGCAAGTAGAGAGTACTTATAGGTTGCTAATATTCACTGGGTACGCCATTCTGCACAGTATAAATAACCTTCATAAACTTCATTCTTCTTCTGTTTAACCTGATGAGATCAAGCTTTTTAAGAGTAGTCTCTTTGTTATACTATCTCGTTTCTCTTTTGGGCCTTCAAACTGTCATTTTCTCAGATCTTCTGATAATTTGGTGTTATAACCACAAACTGCCAAATTCAAAACAAAAAAAAATTTTAAAGGTGCAAAATAACTCTAACAGATTCTCAGGAGTGGTCTGCACAGCAGATACACCAGGAGGGTTGAGGAAATGTTCAGAAACAGTTTGGGGTGGTGGGGGTGGGCAGCAGGGAACAGGGAGGGGAGGTTGTAGCCCAGAACCTGAAAGAACTCCATCTCCCTTGGCCAACATGCCATGACGGTATGGAGCAGCGGTCTGAATTGGTTTCTCTGGGGTGGCCGAGCAGGAGAGGTGATGACAAGATGAGCCTGGATGGGGATGGAGAGGGGGTCTGAGGGGGGGATATGGTACACTGAGGTATGTGTGGGGCTGGGAGATTGCAGACCGGATCTGAGGTACTGTAAATGAGCGGATTACCGTTTTTTCCTCTCTTTGAGTTACTCCATATACATGAGCGTGCTCAGCTGAGGAAGCGACAGTGCTATGTGTGAAATCAAACATCCACCCATCTGCACTTCCTATAGAAATGACTCAAACAAACCCACACACGGGTCTTTTATAGAGGAAACGCAGCACGAATGCAGACGTGTGCGTGCAAGCTCTTAATTTGCTCTTATGAATACAGAGAAGATGTGAAGAGTGTCACTTCTGGATTGATGTATCTCTGGATCAGATATCGCCTGTAGCTACATCTCCACTTCTAAAGCTCATGTCCAGCCAAAGCTTGTTTGCATCGATTTAACTAGTTTGTGGATATGATATTGACTAAGAAGCCCTCATCGAGCCGAGGCAAAATGAAGAAGGTTTAAGAGGTGGTCGAACACTACGGAGGAGGATAGCCACAGGCTGTGAAGTCTCCTCTGATCTTCTCTTGTCTGATTCTCAAACTCTTCTCTCAGGAGAGATGGTGGTGGGGGTGGGCACAATCTGATATAGAACTAGGCCAATGTCACAGAATGCTCATCTAACCCTGAAGGGAAATAAAAAAATTACTTCTTCTGTTTCTCCCCGATGACGGCTCTCAATCTCCATGGATGGGGCTTCAGCAGCTCCCTCTCCTCCCTGCTCTAACGCTGCCTCCATCACGCCCTCCACTTTGTTCTCCACAGGAGGTTGAACATGCACGAGCTAAGCAGCACTCTGCCTTGATGGCTTGCTGCAGCAGTTAGGATAGTGAGGGAAATCTTTAGTCGTGTCACTCAACGAGAGGGAAACTGAGCGGGAAGTGAGTGAGTCATATGCCTTCCGCCACCGCAGATATGTGTTCTTTATAAAAAAGGAAAAACACACACTTCTTGCCAAGTTTTACAAGAAGAAAAACCGAACTTCAAATTCATGTCATATCTAACATGTCACATAATTATATAAGAGATTATAAAGACATTTTATTCATGTTATTTTTAGAATTATAAAAACTATTGCGATACTGTTGCTTTAAATGGTGGTAGACATGTTTTTCATCTTCTCAAGGGTAAAAAAAAAGAGATATATTTCTCTGAGTATTTGCTGAGTTCAGACAGAAATATAGGAGAGAAGTGCAAAACAAATGGTTTGTGTTTTATGACAGTTTTGGACAAAAAGTTCAAGTTCAAGTGTGATGACAGAATCCGATCAGGTGCTCAGAAGTGTGACTTTTTTTCTCACCAGGACGTCAGTTTGATGAAGCCACAGTCTCTGACCCGGTCTTTGACCTCTGACCTCTGCTCCTCAGGACAGAGGGCGAGCTGACGCTGTGTGTATGTCTGTAAAGATTCCTGAAAAACACAAAACAACATTTTGAGAGAGGGTGATTTCTAATCTTTACACACAGAAGAATTCACCTGCAAGGTGATAATCTGACAGGAAATAAAACGTTGTTTTCTTGTTAGATAATTGTATCAAAAATTGACTGAAATATTTTGTCAAATTGTTGAATTAATATTTTTTATGAAACAAAAAAGGTTAAATATGTGCTGATAGGCCACTTTAAAAGTAAGATATATTTTATTTATGACAAAAATAGAAAAATAATTCAAAGTATGATGCAGAAAAAGCTAATCTGTTTAATCCTAAATAATTCAGAATTATAACAATGTTTGTATTTTAATGCGTCTTAACAAAATGAGATAAATTGGATGTTCATATTTAAGTATAAATTTTAAAATCTGCTTTTTTATCTTTTTGAAAAACATTTTTTATTTATTTTTCGTACTGCAACTGAAAGTGGTAAATTCAGAAAACCCAAATCTCCCCATGCAACACACACTCATACGTAGCACACACACATACACATACTATAAGAAACACACCCCACAAGCGATTACACAAAATGCTCAAAGATTACATCCACTGAAATCTGACGTCCTCCGCGGGTTTAAAGCCCGCATGTCAGCTTTTCAATATTTTTTTCCCTCCTTCTCTTGCATGGGTCAGAGGCTGTTGCTAGGCTACCAAACCCAGAATACATAAGTTCAGAGAAAAGGTTTATATAGGCCACTGCAATTCAAGGTAAAACGATAATAGAAAACTGATAACACCAGAGTAAGGATTTAGAAAACAGACGGCGAACTGTTGCTTTTTTCACCCGAGGAAGAAAGTATTACAATAATCATCATAATCATGCGAAACCCTGTTTTGATTAATCGGCTTGTAGTAATACATAACATACAGGAAGTGAATAAATTCAGTGACAACTGAAACTACATTGACGGCTTTAACACAGGAAACACAAGTTGTACACTTTGATTTTTAACACGTTTGGGGGGATCTGTGAATCACACAATGTAAAAAAAGGGGCCTGTGCTGCAGTCTACGGTATTCGTGTTTATTGTACCCCACGGTGACAATAAATGAAGCACTAAGGGTGTAGTAACGATGTGCAGCAGCACACACATAAACACGTCCATGGAAGCCAACATATATTTACAAAAAGGCACATGCACACACACACATGAACAAGCCTGCACATGCAGCTCTGCAATCTAGTGGCCAAGTGTGACACACAGCAGATAACATCTATAGGATGGAAGCTTGCAGCAGAGCTGTAAACCTAAAACAATGGCTCTGTTATACAGGATAGTGTGTGCAGCGACTGCCGTGTCCAGATCTCTTCATCAATCAGAAACAGTTATAAGAGCAACGCAACTTATCATCTACATGGTGCAGACAAAAAGAAAGGCACAGACAAGTTTCTCTTTACTGTTTAATATCTTCAGAATTATTCTGCAGCATCTTGGTTCCCTCGGCTAACACTGTTACTTTGTTGGGGTTGTCATCAGAACGCATGCAGAATAAATCTCAGCTATAAAAGACATCCGAGGAGACGTGCAAATGACTAGACAATGCGATGTTTAATGCAGCCTGATGGCAGGTGCGTGGAAGCTAGACCCAGTCTAGACTGGGCTCCATCTGGTGTTTAGGGCCTCCTCCTGATGGTGGAGAGAGGGCCCAGACAGACACATATTAATGTGGGAAAACTGATGTCTAGCCTGCCTCTCAGTCACTCACCAGACCACATTTGAATCTCAAAGGGCTCTCCCCATATCCTCCATTTATTAGCCTTCAGCAATGCATTAATTTCTGCTGCAACAGGGCTAAATCTGGGAGGGCGGTGCTACAGTTGACGGATCATGCTGTGTTATGAATGCCTAGCATAATGTGGTAACTATACATTGGAGGGACATGAGAGGCGGGCAGCTCAATGGCTCTGCACGCAGTGAAATCATCTTTCAAAGCTGCTTTTTATCACACCACAATAGCATGATAATGACGACTGCACGAGATGCTCAGGTTGAGTGCATTCATGTCGAAATAATTCACTTAATGGAAATTTTTGATTTACGGAGTGTTTCTTCAGTGACAGCCCTCTAAAGAATGTATCTGCACGTCCCAAAATTACAATTGATAACATAATTACCATTGCAGGCGACTGAGTTTTGTAATCTAAAGTACGCGAGGAGATACACACCATGCCAGGCAACACTGATTCAAATAAGGCTTTAGCTACAACCACTGCTAGCATCTGCCCCGGTCTGTGACGCAGTAAAAACAGAGGCCTGCTACATGCTAACACAAGCAGCTACAGCTTTGGCAGCTGGCACAGACCCTGCTTGTTTAAAAATTCCACAAGCCACACACACAATCCATCACTCAGGCAGCTTCTCTTTGACTTGGATAAAAAAAAAAAAAAAGATGTGCTTGTTTAGAACAAACAGTGTTGCAAAACCAGGCCTGGAAATCAGACCGATTTGTAGGTGACCCAGCTGACCCCAGTCCCTCTACCGCTACTGCCTTCAAAATCTCTACAACGTCACATCAGTCATGGATACACACTCAGGCTGCTGTGTGCCAGCTGTGTGTCCCACTGCTTTATCCATGATGGAATTTGAACGAGTTCATATCCTTGCAGGCATCCAATGATTCCCCATCGTAGGTTAGAGAAATAAAAGTGTTCAGGGCTTTAACGTGAAACCGGGTTGTGTTAGAAAATGTGCAGAAAGTGTTGGATCTCACTCTTTTGCAGCAGATTAGCTCCTGCTTTTATTGTGCATTAAGCCTGAAGGTGTTGTTGATGGGGGGCATAAATCAGGCTAAATCCAGGGGTATAAGATTATCCTGTTGACAAACATCTACTGAGGTACAACTCTGCTTTCTTTTCCACTTCATTGCCTGTTACATTGATGAGCTGTTGTAGATATTTTTTTGTAGTTTTCTCAACATCCTAAGCTGCGTAAATTCACTTTACACTGTGATTATTTGCTTATTTCTTGATTCAGACCAGAGGACGCAGAAAAAAATACATGACACGGTGAAGCTGATGAAACCAACTTGTAAAATAAAAGCTTGCATGCATTAACAGAAACACATGGTCAAATAAAAGCTAACTGTAACTGCATTTGCTTCTATTGATATATAATAGCCTATATTGTACACTAACAGGCCAACAGGAAGGAATATTGGGGCTACTGGTAGAACACGTGACTCCCAGGAGTCCTCCAATAGAATGGCTCCGAAACCGTGCTCATCTCACCTCATGTCTTCTGCACATCCAAGTAGCTACACAATAAATATAAAAGCATAAAACCGCGTACAGACAGTGTTTGTTCCATTAAGAGAGACAGCAGCACCGTTGTAGCCTTCATCCTCCTCCTCATCATCCCTCAATGAATGGAGCCTGTCTCCAGCTGCTAACTGTCACTCAGCATCCCTCGTAAAATGAGATCTAGCAGTAATCCGTTATTTTTGGAGGAGGAAAGCGCTCATGAGCGCAGATGAATGTCCAATGAAGCAGACGGTGTTTCTCGGTGCGATGCTCGGATGCTGCCGCGGGCTCCCAGTCCTCTGTGCGGGCTGGATCCATCTCTCCATCCATCCGTCCATCCATCTGCTCCGGCATCCCGTCGGTCTGGTTCCGGCTCGCTCCGTCGTGACGACTGCAGAATTAGTTTATACATTCGGTTCTCTAGCTTTATGATATTACATAAACTCATACAGCTAGATAACCAAAGAGAAAAACTAACCCACGTCTCTTAAAGGGGCCGCCGCCGGAGCTGCTCGTGTTGTGGTCACATGGAGCCATTGCAATCCGCCTGCATGCGCGCGCCTCCTTCTCTCACTCCGTCTTTATATTTGTCTCTTACATACACACATCTAACTGCGCGCACGCACGAAGCGGGTCACACTCAAAGTGATTAGCATTCCCTTTACGCTTCTCAGATCCTGCACATTTGACACCAGCGTGTCATCGGACTGCTGTGGACGCGCCAAGAACTGAAATGATGGAACAAACAACATGCAAAACCTCCATCAGCATGAGAACATCACAAGAGCAGCTGTGCCACAATACAAAGTGCACCATTCTATCAAGCTTATACCCCTCCCCGGCCCCTGTGGCACAAATCACCATCCTATTTCCTAAAAATAACAAAATAATCTGGTGTACTTCATCACATCTGCAGGGTGAAGTCATGCCGCTGCAGGATGATGACACATCCGCCCATCAATCATATGTGCACCAGATTCACCACGTCTAAAAACCATCACATGGTCCGCATTCCCCTTCTACTTACACCACACTGTCCTGCATAAGCTGCTTCAGCGGTAACACAACTCACGAGCAGAGACGCGACACTTCCGCCCAGCTCAGGCCCTCATAGACATCCACCTTCACGTGGCTTTAAATGCCAGCTCACATCGACCCATTTTCAAACCCACGGAACCGGAGTTTTCACTGAGTGAATTAATCCACGGATTGTTTTGAAGGCATGACAAACTATCACAGGCCTGCGTAACCTATCAGGCGTCCAGCTAAATGTCAGCAACATGATCAGGTGGAACAAGTCTTCCCAAACTGGATGTTACTGCTGAAGTCAGTCACTGATAGTGACGCGCTAACCAGTCAGAGCTGATTGTGTGTTTCCAGCACAAATTGTTGTATTTCTATTGCATCAAATCGTTTAGGATGAATTTAGAGTGACCGAATGATAACATGTGATTTATGATACCAAGTAATTCTTCTTTTAGGCCGCGTCGGGTTGAAAATAGCAGCAATATAAAACATCAGCCTAGATAAATAAAACGACGTTATTTTCTAGCTAAATGATGATGTTAATGAAATGTGTTTTATCTTTAGACACGAGACTGAGAATAAAAAACAAACAATACTCACACATTCAGTTTGTTTGAAACAGTAGGTACTGTTCTTCATCAGTGTGTCCAAGATCGGACAGAATGTGTTTATCCATATAAAACAGGGTAATATTGTTTAAATCCACCAGGTTGGGAATCCGAAATATTCTTTCTGGTCCCAGTCCGGGATTTGGGCGTCTCTGTCCGCCTCTCTGCAGCCGTGACGCTGCGTGTCTTCCTCCACGTGGGACACCGGCACGTCGCAAAGACAAAAGCCAGTTTCATAGAGAGCACCGCCGCGGTGTGTTCGGGGAATCATCGAGGAATAAACGTGTGAGTGCGCAGCGGCTGGGAGGGTGTCAGATGTGGGGCGCAGGAGGTGGAGGGCCGCCCGTGGCCCTCGAGGGGGTCATAGTGCCAGGGGACACACGAAGTGCTCAGCGAATTAGGTGCACACACACATACACATGGGCGAGAATCAGGTGATGTGAGCTGGATAATACGGAAAGATGCACTTAAGGCGTAAACAGAACAGGTAGATTGTTGTTCTCCACGTCACAAAAAAACCTAACATGAGGTCCATTGATAGTGCAGCTCATTCTGCGTCCAGCTTGGGATTCAGGGTCACACGAGTATCCCAGACTGTTCCAGTCAAAAGCAGTTGGAACATCTGGCCTGCAGCAGCAGCACCAGCAAAAACCTGACATAAAGATTCATCCTTAAAAATAACAAACCAGAAAGTCTCAAGGTGACAAACTACTGGCCACGAGTCAGATGACTGTTTAATTATCATTAACTCGGTTTTACCTGGATTATTTGAGTCTTTAATTTCTAAACAGCAGATTATGGCTGATCATTTCAGAGGACGGAAATCTGGAGAACTTTTAGACGAAACTGCTTTACTGACACTAAACACCAAACATACTCACGCAGATTTTTCTTGTTCCCATCATGTTAAACATTGAGCTGACATGTACAACAGGCCTAACGAGCCTTTCAGTTTATTATAAATTCATCTTGATTGAAATCGTCAGTGAGCACGGCTGTGAGAGTGTGTGAGAGTGTGTGTGTGTGTGGGGGGGAATTTTAATGAATGAATAAGCTGTTAACAGACATATAAACAATTTCTACAAGCTATCATTAAAGCACCAGATTTAATAAGTTTTTATTTTTTAATGTTCCAATTTAAAAAATATAGATTTACAATTTTTGACAGTATAGGAAAAATATTAGAGTATAATAAAATAATAATAACTATTATTGTTAGTATTACTTGGTTTGAATTAATACATATTTATAGCAAGCAGGAAATACTTGTCACAGTTCTGTTGACTCTTATTTATTTTTAAATATTATATTTTGTAAATCTAGACATAATCATCTCTTTAAGGTTATAAGACATGTGTGAGTGTGTGTGTGTGTGTGTGTGTGTTTGTGTTTGTGTGATACTGTTTCTCTCTCCTGTACTATGATGGTACTGTACATTAATGCTGATGGGCTAACGGTTAGTTCACCCATCAGACTCACGCTGATTCAAATGAACACGCCCCCCTGAGTGCGTCACGTCCTGTCAGAAATAAAACACAGTGAGCCTGAAACCCACATCTATTCTATTCTATTCTATTCTATTCTATTCTATTCTATTCTATTCTATTCTATTCTACACGTCAGCATCTGATGACTTTGCATTTTTTTAAATGTCAATTAAAAAACTCTCCTTGTTTCTGTTTTACACCAAATTCATTTTACAGACTCGCAACCTATCAAATGCACAAGTCAGAAAAAAAATGTTTCTTCATTTTCTTCCGTTTTCATTGACAGTAAGAAAGAAAGAGAGACAACAATCAGATTAACTTAATAAATCAAAACACCTACAATATATTTTCACGTTATAGTCAGAAGCATCCACGTTTAGACTGGATGTTTTTTAAAGACCTGCGGTTTGGTTTCAGATTTAAACGCACTGCCTCTGTCCTTGGTGCTGAAACGAAGGAGATTAAATGCACTGTGTTAACATGGTGGCTGATGGGAGAAACACTGGAAGATTTTAAGTTTATTCAAGTAAATCTAACCCAACTGAGCTGGTTTGTAAATAAAAATAAATTTATAATAAATACGCAAACACTCGCAAAACATGTTTGCCAAACTATTGCCTTTCATAAATCATTCATCTAAATGTTTTACAAATACATTTTATTGATACTTTCTTAGATAATATTTGAAATGGACTTAAACTGTTATAAACTGGATTTTAAATAGATCTTGTAAAGCAGTTTATAACACAATCAGCACACAAGAAATATTTTATACATCAGATTTGGTGCAATAGTACAATATTTGATATGGCTTAAGTAGAAAACTGTNGTGTGTGTGTGTGTGTGTGTGTGTTTGTGTTTGTGTGATACTGTTTCTCTCTCCTGTACTATGATGGTACTGTACATTAATGCTGATGGGCTAACGGTTAGTTCACCCATCAGACTCACGCTGATTCAAATGAACACGCCCCCCTGAGTGCGTCACGTCCTGTCAGAAATAAAACACAGTGAGCCTGAAACCCACATCTATTCTATTCTATTCTATTCTATTCTATTCTATTCTATTCTATTCTACACGTCAGCATCTGATGACTTTGCATTTTTTTAAATGTCAATTAAAAAACTCTCCTTGTTTCTGTTTTACACCAAATTCATTTTACAGACTCGCAACCTATCAAATGCACAAGTCAGAAAAAAATGTTTCTTCATTTTCTTCCGTTTTCATTGACAGTAAGAAAGAAAGAGAGACAACAATCAGATTAACTTAATAAATCAAAACACCTACAATATATTTTCACGTTATAGTCAGAAGCATCCACGTTTAGACTGGATGTTTTTTAAAGACCTGCGGTTTGGTTTCAGATTTAAACGCACTGCCTCTGTCCTTGGTGCTGAAACGAAGGAGATTAAATGCACTGTGTTAACATGGTGGCTGATGGGAGAAACACTGGAAGATTTTAAGTTTATTCAAGTAAATCTAACCCAACTGAGCTGGTTTGTAAATAAAAATAAATTTATAATAAATACGCAAACACTCGCAAAACGTACTTTTATGTTTGCCAAACTATTGCCTTTCATAAATCATTCATCTAAATGTTTTACAAATACATTTTATTGATACTTTCTTAGATAATATTTGAAATGGACTTAAACTGTTATAAACTGGATTTTAAATAGATCTTGTAAAGCAGTTTATAACACAATCAGCACACAAGAAATATTTTATACATCAGATTTGGTGCAATAGTACAATATTTGATATGGCTTAAGTAGAAAACTGTAACGTCCTGGAATAAAAAGAATAATGATATTTACATAAGGCCTTCACTTGTTGCACAATTTCTGGAAAAAATAATTAAATTGAGTGTTTTGAGTGTTTAAGAAATAGAATACTTGCATTTAGTAAAATAAACCCTTAATCATACATTTATTTATCTTATATAAATGTTTGTCTAAAGCCTAAAATTTGAAGTATTTCAAGTATTTGATCTCAGTTTGAAGAAAATTTTGGTTTTAAAAAAACTTCCACTAAAAATCCGAAAAATCCAATAGAAGAAGGAAGAAGAAAAGCGCCTCACAAAAAGTTTCTCTTCTGTAATTAGGAGCAGCGGCCTTATCAATGAATTTCACATGGTCGCTCAGAAGAACATTTTCCCACAAACAAGTGACCAAGTTTTGAAAAAAATAGAGTATAAAGAAGAAAGAAAAGAAAAGAAATCGCCTAATAATAGAAAGAAAAAAGTCAACATCAAGTTCAACAGCGTGCTGGTACTCATTAGCATCACAATGCTGTCTGGGAGCACACAAGTCTTCTTAACAAGAGGCTCTGGCGTCAAGTCCCTCCACCTCCCAGCCGAGGGGACATTTTCCCAGGCTCTGCTAACAATAACACAACTGTTTGCTTTCTAAACGCCAGATCTGGGGCCTCATGAGCGCGCAGAGGAGGCTCCCAGCAGCCGGCTGGCTCTCCCAGCTGACAGCGTCATTTTCTGTCCCGCTGTCACCACTGTGCAAGAAGTTATTATTATTATTATTATTATTATTATTATTATTATTATTATTATTATTATTATTATTATTATTTAGGTTTTGCTCATGCATGCACTTAAAATTCGAGGAGATCATATAAAAACATACTTACAAGCCATAAACTTCGAGTAAAGCCGTTTTCCGTTTCAAGTCCTTTCAGAATATTTGGAGTTTTTTTAGCCATCTAACTCAGATTTAAGAGTCCAGAGAGAAAGCAGCCCAGCGACACGCGACTTCACTAACAGTGAACCTGCGCTGTAGAGATTATTTTTCTTTTTTCTTTTTAATGAAAATTAAAAAGTCAATACGTTGGATAAAGTTGATCTTCTGCCGATGCAGTAGCAGCATCCTTCTTACATCTCTCCACTGAGCTCGTTTGACAGTCTGCGCGAAGCTGCTGCTTCTCTCTTTCTCTCTCTCTCGCTCTCTCTTTCTCTCTCTCTCTCTCTCTCTCTCTCTCTCTCTCTCTCTCTCTCTCTCTCTCTCTCTCTCACACACACACACACACACACACACACACACACACACACACACACACACACACACACACACACAGAGGGCTGACGTGTATTGAAACTCAAAGTTTTGGGGCCACCTCGAACTCCCCTCTTCGTCTCCTTAATGATTCCAGCATTTGATTGACGTGATGGGCCACGTGCAGCCTCTGTGGGAGCGAGCAGCGGGGATGCGCAGTGAGAACGATGGAGTACGAAACCAGAACATCTTCTGGAGACATATGCAGCAGGCTAAAAATCGTTGTTCTATCCGGTAAAAAATAAAATAAAGGTGGATTCGGTCGCGCGCTGCACAGAAAAGTCCCGCTGGTCGCTGCAAGAACATCACGGAACGTTGAATGAGCTCTACACCTGAGCCAGACCGACTCCTCGAGCCGCAGCGGGAACCGGACGGCTGTGGATCTGCAGTTTCTACGCGCGTGGAGCTCGAGAGGAAGCGAGACGCGGTGGAGCTGCTGAGCGGTGGTGATGCCGCAGCTTTCAGCAGCGCCAGAAGATGCTGATGCTCTCAGTGCTGCTCACGTTGCCTCACGTGGCGCCACGTCTCCTCCTCCCACACACACACCCACACACTACACACGCACTACACACTTTTTTGTCCCGACGAGGCGCGCGGAGTCGACTTTAACGGAGAAAAGAGCTAAAGAGCTGAATCAGCCTGGAAAAACTAAATATTCCGGCTGCAGGTGCGGGGGGAGGGGGGGGGTGTAGAAAGTGCAGAGTCAATGCATAAAAATAGGACCTAAGCTCTCGAAATTGACGTGTTTCGCTTACGTGCTGACGTCAGGCGCCAAAACACACTAGTCCAAATGCGCGCGTGCGTGTAGATCGTGATTTGTTAAATCAGAACGCTGCTTTTTTAAGGTGGTATGACGGACATTTCTAACGCTGCTGCGCTTTTAATCCTAAAGTAAAACATACTATTTACGCGGGATTTTTATTCTTATTTTTTTAGTTTATTGCAGTTTGGATAATAAATTTTGTGTGCGCGCGAGTGTGTGTGTGGGATGTCTCTGCTTGTGCCATGTTAAAGATAAACAGTTTGTGCAAATATTTATAGCCTTGCGAGCCATTTATGATTCAATAATCTATCATAACTTACCAATTTACCAAATGTTGGTGTTGTCCTCATCTCGTTCTGACCCAGAGGACAGTTTAAAATGACATTACAAGAATTAAGCTGTAGTGTAGTGCCGGGGTCACAAAAAACGGAAATATTTTGTTAAAAACAACAAAAAATTTAATTCTCTTTGAAACCTATTCAGAAACACTAAAATTATTATAATTATTATTATTAATGTTGTTGTTGTTTATCAATGAATTAATCTCGTGGTTCTAATGCTGTTAAAGTGTTTGGTGGCCTTCTCCAGGCCTGCATGAACTTGTAATGTTAGAACTAAACTACGACACCCACAGGCAGCAACGCGTCACTGCAGCCCATGAGGTCCGCTCGGGCCTTAATGAGTCCGGCCTGAATCCGCTTCACGTTTAAAACCGTATAAAATATAAAACCGGCTCGATAAACGTCAACAGGAAATGAACAGATCAGGTGCGATGACGGTGCAACATTTTATAAACTGACTATATATACCATATAGATATACCATATCAAGCACCTAATCGCTCATGTGATGAATAAAATGACAAGCCTAAATACTTTGGATTTTAGACGTGAAGAATGTTGATGTGGATTTAAAAAAGGAAATAATGTTTTAGCGATGAAAGTGTCTAAGTGTAATAGATTAATTTCACAGAATTTTGTTGTTGTTATTTGTTTGTTATAATGTAATTTATTTTAAATGACTGGGTCATAAACCTTTTACATTTTATTTAAATTAACATAATTGTGTCCTCTTACTTTTTGTTTTTCTGTTTCCAAACCTGCAAATATTAATTAGGCCTACATTACAAAAAACTGGGATATATTTAGAATAACTCAACATGAAATAAGTCATTTTCATCCTTTACCAATGAAACATTCGTGTTTTATCACTGCTGTTTTAATATTATGTTTTTATTAATATAAAGTTTATTTTAGAATACTGGGAAGAGTTGTAATTTTTTTTATTTAATCACATTTCTGCAAATAAACTTTCATTTTACAGAGAAATACTGAATAAATCAAATATCTTTTAATTAAAGCAGAATTGTTTAAAATAAAATATATTATACATATATTCTGAAGTCGCTCATTTCGATGACCAGGTTTAACCAGGCTGTAATATCAATTCACAAATGTCTTTTTTGCAGCATCAGATTGGAAATACATCATTTGCAACTGCAGACTGTTTGAAGTTCGACAAAAACAGAGAAATAAATGTATTTTAAAAAACAGTATTTTAAAGAAAACTCAATAAAAACAAACATTTTAAAAAGAATTCCGTCCTCGGACCAATAATCACCAATCAACATTTCAGCAATTCGCAAAATAAAGAGCCTCTGAGGTTTAACAATCAAATTTCTGTTTCCTAATATTAAAGTGATCTGCTTAAACTATTTTAAACAACTTTAATATACGTTAAATCCATTTATTTATTTAAATAACAAAGCAGTGACTTCGTGAGCCACAATTTTTGGTGCGTTTAATGCCACTGGGAAAATTCATGCAGATGTGTTAATGTGGCAAATTGCTTCAGAAGAATCTCGCTATATCCGCACACTTTACATCCAGCTTGATTTGAATGTTTTAATCCAATTTTATAATCTGCGTTTAAATATTTTTTTAAAAATCACACGTAAGCAAAACTAAAATCCTGGTTCTGAGTTCTGATGTTCAGATCAGTGCTGCAACATGAATAGCTTCCATCACGCATGATGACACGAAGCCCTGCTGGGTTCAACTGCTAATAACTGACCAATTCAAGTGGCCACTTCTGGGAGTTGTAATAGCTGCTCTTCAAAGAGGTCTGAGCTGACACGAGGACATCAAGGTGTCAGAGGTCAGACATGAAGACCAACAGGGTGCCAATATTTGTCCTTCCCTCTGTCATGCTCCCAAATTAGCACCTAAGAGCTGCAGTAGTTGTAGGTTGAACTGTCAAGTGCTGCAGTAACAATTAAATTTAAAATAAAAAAAACACATCAGAAAAGGAGCTGATGCAAATTGTTCAGATGGCAGAACATCCTCATGGACCACATGTTTGAATAAATTATGTCCAAAAAAGATTCCAAACACTTCTGACCTGTAAACACGTCACATCCATCTGTTTACCTCATTAACAGTCTAAGTCACATTTAAGTACTATAGAAGGTGTACAAATAAAAAAATAAAATACCAGCGACTGCATCATTTTCTTCATTTCATACAACATCAGGTACTTAATTTAAACCCTGAAACCTGTGGCACATCTGCCCACATCTGTCTCACCTGACGCAAGCCAGAGGAGAGAATGGATCAATGCCTAGCATTTTATAAAAGATTACAAGATGTTTAACCTATCAAGAGGACAAGGAAAAGGAGTTAGATGATCATAAATAAATTTAAAAAATCGCACAAATCATCAAGATAAATGTCTGACACATCTGAAGCTTCGAGACAAGCTGCAGGTTTCTGCCTGTGGCATCACTGTTAGAACAATTTATGGTTAGCCTATGATAAAGTCGGATTAACTGACTAATTAACAAGCTAATTAATCAACTTTAAAATCCATTTAATTTCAGAAACGTTGCCACAGCTGTAAAAAGAAAATCTTACATTTTCTGCATGCTTCTGACGCGCATCCGCTCCGACTGCAGCAGAGACGTTCGCTCTCCGTCACGTGAAAACAGATTGATGGCCTCTCCGCGTTCCTGGTTTAATTAGGAACAGGCTGAAATATATGCTAATGAGCAGTGACGTCAGTCCCGCAGCCTCCTCTACATAAAGGAGAAGAGCAAAGGGCCAAAGTCGCGCCTCTTTTCCCACCCAGTTCCGTCGGTCAAGTTCAAGCGCGCCGCCGCCTTTTGTCATTCAAAATGTGGGAACGTACACAACAAATTAATGGACGGCTGCAGGGCCGGAAAATACGTCTCCCTAAAGAGCTGTCGGTTTAATTAGGAATCCCTGTGTTTTGGGATTCTGTTTCATTTATATTGATCAAAAATAGAAAAAAGTCGGACTGTGTCATGTGTTGGTGCGTCAAGTGTGTGTTTGAGCAAAAAATTTAAAGCCCTTTAAAATTACAAATAAACCAATTCTTTGATATCATCAACCAAAATGATGGGAAATAATCTGACAAAATAATCCGTCATCTTATTCAGATTTGTGATTTTACACTGAGTTTTTGATTCACACACAGAGAGAAACACACACTGTCACATGAAGACCTCAAATTAGCACCATGCAGATGGGTGAGATAAAGAAACCACATCCCAGATCTGAAACCAGGGATTCAGATCCTCACAGGCTGCATCAATAAGCACCTGACGGAACATTTAAAAGCCTCTTCTGGGGATGAGACACATGGTGCTTCGAGCTTTGCTCTCTAATTTGTGTCACACGCCATAAAGGAATATGAAGAAGTTTTAAAACCTTTACAGTAATTGTGGCTTAATCTGGCATTTTCCCATGATCCTCCTTCACAGAACCCAGAATAAGGATCATGAATCAGTGACTGTATGTTTTGTGTGCTTTGTCGCTCGGAAGCAGACTGGATGTTTACAGCAGGAAGTGCAACACATTCAAACAGGATGGACACACACTGTTTGCTTGAGAGAGAAAAAAGCCAGAGAATCTGACAAAACACCTTCTCTTTGTTAGTCAATTGAGACTGTATTTTGGTCTGAGTATACAGTTCAGGGATTAATGAGGGATCACCTTTAGACTTTTTCCTGCCAGTTGTTTTTTTTTTACAACATCCCTCCATGAACCTGTTAATTAATAATCATGAGCCTCGTTCCTCTTTTAAATAAATCCCTGTGACAAAGCAGATCTGGTCCTTTTAGCTGGTTCCCATCGCTCTGTGCTGCAGAGAGAAGACAGCAGTTAGACACAGGAAGGGGGAGAAATAGGGAAAATTAAGGCAAAGAGGTGTGGGGGGGGTCCTTTGACTGGCCACCATTTGAAACATTTGCATATATTCAAATCAGGTGATGAATGCAGTGCATGGGGGTTGACAAAGATGGACCAATGGGAGGGCTGCGCCCCTGCTGCGGGCTCAGAGGCAGCCGCTGGTCTCCCAGCAGCATCCTGGAGAAACACAGGGAAGTGGTGTGGGAACTGAGAGGCCCCATGAGCTGAGACAAGGGAGGGGAACCACTTGTAGCCCCCAGATTGGATTTGCATTTTATTTGTGTCCTTTTTCCTCAGTAATTTCTGCCCCAGCTCTTCAGCCACAGATGGCGAACATGGCAGAAGGATTAGCATTTGTGTCAGGGAGGATAATGGTGAAGGTGTTTTGTTCACTAAGAATCTTTGTCTTCTCCTGCTCAGTGTAAATTACAGTTGTATATCTAAGATGACGGATAGATCTGTTGAACATTTAAATAATTTATTATAGAGAGTTGAGATCAGTGAATAGCAAATTTTAAAAAACGGCAGTAAAGAAACATTTAATCTAAAATCCACATGGAAGGTGTTTGAATTGCTCCTATTTTACATCATGTAAAAAGAAAACACTGTTTTTGCTGGAATAAATCCGAATGTTTTTGTAACTCACTATTTTGGATTTTTTGTGTGTGTGTGTGTGTGTCAAGATCAAACACACATACATTTTTATTTTCTTTTTTAATTTACAGATGTTTCCCACCAAGAGATGCAGGTTCATTTGTTCAACACACATTTATAAGGTTAACACCATGCTTGCCACCGTACCGGACTAGGGATCGTCAATTTTACATCAATACCAGCGAGTTATACATCGTTGGAAAGCATTTCTTCTCAATAAAAACGTCCAAAACATCATTTTTATGCCAACCAGTCACCCTAAAAACTTAAGAGCTACAGCTGGCAGCAATTTAGGAATGGAAACTTTTGTGCGCAAGCTCTAAAGAGGTGGATGTTATGGGGTTAAGGACCAGACATCAGCCGAGGGAGCTGCAACCGATTAGCCAAAAGTAAGAATTCAACTTTAGAAGACCACCCAAACAGCATGGAGATACATGCTAAATACAGATTTGAATGGTTTTAGGAAAAAGATCTTTAGAGTAGGTTTGAAGAACACTTTCCACTCTCATGGGAATCTGCTCTACAGAGGATGAGCTGACATTACAATGCACGTACAGGCTGTGTGAAGACAGTACCCCAGACCTGGACCGGGCATCTGTGCAGCCGTCTCCCTGCATCGTTCCCCAAACACTTCATGGCTTAATATAATCTGAGGAGCAGAAAACATGTCGGTACATTAACAAGCAAGCAACAATATCAACTTTGAGCTCAACGTGTGAAGATAACTGCAGAAAGTCTTTTGTTGTTATATCCACCAGAATTGGAAAATAATGCTCTAATGCACAATTACATTAAACTGAGCAGCTCTCTCCTCCGTTACCCATCCCTGGTGAGCAGTGTTTTAATGCCAAATCAGAGCATATCTGAGACTTTAAGCCTGAAAATTTGCATAATGTTTATTTTCATCCAGTGAAATGTTAAGATGTGTGATGGCGGGAGCATGAGACCTGCAGATTATCATTAGGGGGATCACAGAGGCATTCAGGGGCACCGAGGAAGAACAGGAAGATAACATTTTACATATTAATTAGAGCCAGTGAGAGAAAACATGGTGGCAAATTAAAACTGCTTTATTTTCTTGTTGCATTTTTAGAATTTCTTCCTCATGCTATTAGATTTTAGATACTTGTAAATGATGTCAGTCACAGAGACTGAAAAACCCATTTTGCTAAAAAATAAATCTTATTTTAACTTTAACATCAGAAACACATTTTTTAAAAAGTCAGCATGCATGTCATGTTCTGTGAACTGAGGAAACCACATAGTTCAAATATAATATTTGATTAACTTTGTTTTAATTTTTTCTTCTAAATCTGATAATAAATTTGAAATGACATTTCACATGCTCACCAGTCTGATTTGTGTTATTTCAGTGTTTTTTTATTTTTAGCAGAGTGCTGCTGGAGTGCAGAGCTTATAAGGACTTCCTTTAAAGAAGATGCACCTGCATGTCAGCATGTGCTCCAAATGCTGCATGTGCTGGTCAAGAAGGATTAAAGTTGTCTGTTATATCTGCACCATCAGCGAGGGCTTTTGAAATACATTTGCTCGAGTGATTTTTTTGCCCATTAGAGAATCAAAGTTCAGTTTGTTTGCTGAAGGAAGGTGAACTGTTTCCTCTGATAACTTTTAAGTTTTAACCTCTTTGTTCATAAAAAGTCCACATGTCCCTCAGACCTTTGCATAGCTACAAATCATATTTATATCTGTATTACTATACAGCTGCCTAATCTTTAGTTTTTACACCATTTAAAACTAGATTCTGGGATAACATGAAAATCTGTTTTAGCCTACTTTACACTGCTTGGGCTTAACAGAGGCTTTCGATATAAAAATTATATCCCCCACTTTTTCATCTAAAATACTCAGGCCAAAAAACAAAACACACAAATACGTGGTAAAACGATTATAACCTAATATGTGGAGATCACGGCACGTTCTTCATTGAAGGGCTCAGAGGCAATGAAAGTACGGATGCCTTTAAGAACACCGGAAATACTGCAATTGATCAGTGTTGGTATCGCAGTAAAAAACATTTTCTTTGATAAGCTTTTTGGACCAGTGTTATCTTATTTAACATGGAAACGTATATTTTCATTATTTAGGAGAATCAGCAACTTTCAGCCTGGACATCATAGATCAGTGCTAGTAACCTTTCCTCAACTTAAACCACTATCACATGACCTCTTTCGTGGCGTCTTACACGAAGGTAACACACATTCTCTAAATCATCCTCTAATTAACAAGTAATATAAAGGTAAATCATAACTGATAAAATGAAAGTAAACAACAAATTTCTTGCCGACAACCTAAATTTCGACATTTTACAATGTATTTTTTTGCTTTTAGAATTTCCTTAGCTTTAGTGAAGCGCCTGAAGGCAACCCATAACCTCACAACTACATCCGGGGCATCAACAGTTTCACATGTCGGCTGAAATGACTTTCCCGCATGAAGAAGATCGGCTGCTCTGAGAATAAACTTACTTTTTGATAAAGGAAATGGTAAAATTGTACACACTAGACCAGTAATCTGTAAATCTTTGCGTAGAAGGCGTTGAATGTGATGTTTTCTTTTTAGTTCATGCACAAATGAGCCGCTGAAGTTAGCTTAATGCTAGCTGTCTGGCTAACACTTGCAGGACAGGTGGTGAAGTTTTGGCTAAATTTAGCAGTAAAACCATATGCTAAGTTTCTTACATTCTACAAGAGCTTTTAAAACTCCGTCTACTTACATTTGAATAACTTCAAAATTAAAAATATTGTCAGTTTAAGCATCTTTAGCCGTGGTGAAATACAGGAATACAACATGAAGAGTAAAAATGTGAATTCTTTGGGACACACAGGCGCTGATGGGGATTCAGCTGGTCGTCAGCTTACTGGCTGCTAGCGTTATGCAGAGGATGGCCCCACATTGCTCAGTGGCACGCTGGCTCCTCTGTAATGGCAGGTAATACAACCATTATTATTAGTTTGCAAGTCATGCACATAATCTGCTGTGAGCCGGTTACATTTCTGCAACTTGTGTTGCATCCAGCTTGTACAGATTCAAACACCCTTCAGAGGGAGAGCTGTGTGCCTTGGCTGGAAAGCAAATGCCTAAACAAAACAGGAGAGACAGGTGAGGAGTTAGATTTCTGCTTTTAAAAACATTTTACATCAGAAATTTTAAAGGTTTCATGTGTGTTTGTTTTTAGAAGACAGAATGGGGAGAGCAAACCTCTCACCGTGCCCAAAGACATCGACCTTCACCTGGAGAAAGCACCAGTCGGCGTGATGGATGCACTCGGTAGACACTGAGATCAATAAATACATTGTGTGGAATTGTTTGAGTAAAATTCAGTGTGTGAAAGGATTTTGTTTCTTGTTTTTGTTCCCAGTGCTGCGGTTTTTCCTGGAGTACCAGTGGCTTGTAGATTTTGCAGTCTACGCTTTGGGTGTGTTCTTGTTCACAGAGTGTTACTACAGTGTGGTAGATGCCAGCAAAGAGGTTAATATCGGAGCCATCTGGTGCGTCCTTACTGTTCTGTTTGGACTGTATCCTTCTCTGTGATGCAGCAGGCGAGTTTGAAAGCAGAACCTTTAAAACCGACGCTGGTGTTGAAATGTCTTGAATGTTTTGTGTGATTGGTTCAGTTCACTGCTACGACTCGCTGTTTTTAATATTTGGTTGATTCCCTTTAACTTCTAACTACCAGAAAGACACTTCACACTCTGATGAGCCACTACTTCCGCTCGGAGGAGGGTGGCGAGCGCTCTGTGTGCCTCGCCTTTGGCTTCCTGTCTCTGCTGGTGGCCATGCTGGTTCTGGTGGTCAGGGAGGACTACCTGGAGTTTGGCCTCGAGTCTGGCTTCTCCAGCCTGTTTGATAACTTGGAAATCTTTGCTAAACAACAAGGCTTTGCTGACTGGTCGTAAGTATCTGTTCTCACAATGCAGACCTTGATTAGAAGCAGTTTTGTTGAAACATCAGCTGTTTTTTTAACAACGTCAGAATTCCAGTGACGAAGCTGACGGTGAAGCTCGGCCTGGCCGCTCTCTGTTCTTACATCGGTGCCCTCCTGGCCTTTCCTGGACTGCGACTGGCTCAGACTCATCTAGATGCTGTGCAGATGAACTCAGACCGCCCTCTCATCCAGTAATAACCCCCCCCCACAGTCCCATGTTAACTCCACTGTAGAAATGTTTATCGTTCTCAGAGATGTTTGTAACATTTTCCAGGATTTTGCTGCATGTGAGTTTCTTATCTCCAGTCGTCATTTTGGTTCTCTGGGTGAAGCCCATTGCCCGAGACTTCCTGGCCAACGCTCCGATGGGAAAGACTTCGGTCACATTGTGAGTAGACTGGACGTACAGTTCAGCTTCTTTATGTTGATAAAGATTCAGGAAGTTACACTGAGCTGTTCTGTTCTAATCACCCTCCTGTAGAGTACCCAGCGCTGTTTTTGACAGTATGCGTCTGTGGATCATCGTGGCGCTGTGTGTGCTGCGGCTGGCGCTGACCCGTTACCATCTGCAGGCCTACCTCAACCTGGCTCAGAAGTGGGTGGAGCAGATGAAGAGGGAGGCCGGACGGATCGCTGCCCTTGACATCCAGAGAAAGGTCAGACACATCGTGGTTCTTTCTGTTCTTAAAACTGTAAAGCAAAAGTTTACACGTTAAAACAATCCAATGTTTTTCCAGGTTACACGCGTGTTCTGCTACCTGACAGTTGTTACTCTTCAGTATCTGGTTCCAGTTCTGCTCATCCTTTTTGCCACCCTTTCGCTCAAGGCACTTGGTGAGTAGAATGCCCCCCCCCCCCCCCCCCCCCCCCCCCCCCCCAGCTTCACTAATGTAAACCTAAAATATTGTTTTGACATTTTGGGAAATGAGCTTGTTATTTTCCTCAGACGGGTTGATGTCCTGTTGTCTTTGTCAGCTACAAGTTGTGCCAACTTTGTTCACTAGCTTAGCTTAGCTTAGCGTCCAGGTACTGAAATCCTGCTGACACGTCGAGCAAAAACCTCTAGAGATGATAAAAACCTTCACAAAAGTCTCTGTAGCTCAGATTCTCCTGTTTTTATTAGTTTGGGTCTGGCAGGTATCAACTTGACCTCCGACGTGTTTTCAAAGTTCTCCTTTAATTTATCGAGTGGTGTCTTAGAATGATTTAGTGGTAGTTTTCTGTTTGGATTTCTTCCAGGGGATTTCTCCTGGGGTACGGGCGATGAGAGGACCCCCGGCGTGACCCCAGCCTTGGTGATGCCCACAGCTGCTCCTGTGCTTCCTGCTGGTCTCGATGAAGATGAAGAGGGAATGGAAGACATGGAGGAGGACATCCAGGTCACGGTAGCTCGTCTGTCAGAGATGTTCACAGCGCTGCGGTCTGTTCTTACTCCAATTTTCTTCCGTGGTTTGTTTGCCTTCCTCACCTGGTGGGTGGCTGCCTGTCAGGTGATCAGCTCTCTGTTTGGTGTCTACTTCCATCAGTATCTAATGCAGAACTGAGACAACTGGAGAGCTGTACGTCCACACATGCTGTTCAACGTCCGCAGACAGCAAAAGAGACATTTCATACTGACAGACTCCGCCTTGTTTTGGACACGTTCTCTACTGACCAGCAGGCTACTGGCATTAAAAACACAAACAAACAGAAAGAACTGGGTTTTTATCACAAAGCAAGTTTAACTTCTTTTTATTTGTGACGTTATCTGTCTGTCTCTAACATGAGCAGCACAAATAATGAAACATCACTTCCTAATTTCTACACGATTTTTGCTCTGCTGTGAAAGTCAGAGCTGTTTCTTTCATCCGCCCCCCCGTTCTCAATTCTCATTGAAGACCATACTGAGTTTACAAACACAACCAGTAGAGAATTACAGAGAAAACTCAGAGAACTAGTTTTTATTTCCTCAAAAAAGAATTCAGAGTCAATTTATGAAATTTGGTTTGAGCAAAACATTAACTTTGGTTCATTTTTTTGACTTGTGTGAGACTAACGTTGATTTAAATTAAGACTGCAGTAGATAGATTACATTTTAGAGTTGCATTGAAAACAATACCTAATAAGACAAGGCTATAAACATTGTATAAAGCATAGTTCTCATGTACACGAAGGTTTTGTAACTCCAGAAATCCATAGAAACACGTCCTGATACAGAACTTATTAGTCCTACACTCTCAGAAATAGAGGTACGAGACAAGAACATTTTTGTACCTATAGGTAAATTGTTCCCTCAAAAGTACAATATTGGTCTTTAAAAGGTCAGAAATGTCCCTCTGAGGGTTCAAATTGATATAAAGTACAATTTTGTACCATTTCAACTGCACCCTGCAACTCTGGCCAAGGCTGGTTAATCTCTATTTTATTAAGTTTCATCCATCATTTTCAATATTATGTTTCAGAATGTTGGTTTAAGACTTCAAAATGTGGCATAATTTTACTGTTTTAGTGGAACAACATTCATAAGGTACAAAAATGTACCTGGACTACAGGGTACACCCCCAGCAACAAGAATTTGTACCCTTTTTGTCGCTGGGGGTGTACCCTGTAGTCCAGGTACATTTTTGTACCTTATGAATGTTGTTCCACTAAAACTGTAAAATTATGCCACATTTTGAAGTCTTAAACCAACATTCTGAAACATAATATTGAAAATGATGAATGAAACTTAATAAAATAGAGATTAACCAGCCTTGGCCAGAGTTGCAGGTGCAGTTGAAATGGTACAAATTTGTACTTTATATCAATTTCAACCCTCAGAGGGGCATTTCTGACCTTTTAAAGACCAATATTGTACTTTTGAGGGAACAATTTACCTATAGGGAAAAAAATGTACTCATCTCGTACCTCTATTTCTGAGAGTGTATTGTTACAGAACGCTGCAGCTCCTGGTGAACTTATCATGTTATATAATAATGACAGCTGCTATTTGGAAGATTCCAGTGAGATGAACGGAGGAAGAAGGAAGGAACTGCATGTTGTAGAAGTAGAAGACTTGTTAACTGTAGTGTTTTCAGCATGTTTTATTGTTTAGAAAACTTTTATTTTTCGTTTGTTTTTCTTTTAAGTTTTTGATAAAAATCTCAATTTAAGTAGATTTCCACTAATACAGCCAACGTGATCAAGTTCAGTATTTCTAAATGAACTTACTGCTCTGATTCAATAAGCAGCAATAACTGCTGTCTCCTGGTTGTTATGGTGATATACTGCATCCAACTGCATCATCAAGCCCTGGAATCATCAGCCAATGTTTTTGTATTGCATTTCAGGTGAATCTACGTCCGAAACGTTCTCAGCAGAGAACACTTTAATGCTGCTTTAAGATATTTAATGGAGTGAATTTTTCCTCCTTGAGGAGGATGATGTGATATTTTGTGTGAGGGACTTCGTGTCCCTTAAAGAACCGATTTAAGAGTGCTATTTCAATTTCAGGTTTATTCCTGAATTTATTTAGTAGTTAGGAAACGTAGAATAAGAGATGAAAGGTGTGTGCGTGCATGTGTGAAAGCCAAACTCTGAAGAGTTGTTGATTTTTTTGATTTCCTCCAAAGTGCCTGAGAGCCCCCCCCCCGGTTATTTGTATTTAATAACAATCATTTTACAATTTGTTTGGAAATGAAAAATAATCACTATCTGTCTGCAACATTTTAGGTTGCAGTGTCT
>SSNP01000004.1:3885224-3896350 GCA_006937955.1 Pachypanchax playfairii | reverse complement strand
ACATGGCCGCCGTGGACTTGGATTCAAACACTGAAGGTATACTTATGGATGTTTCTGCAGCCAGCAAACGACCTGCATCCATTCTCACCCCCCAAAAAAGTGGCACCACGAAGAAAAAAAAGACTTTATCAGCGGCATCTCGTGAGTCTAAAAAAAATATGACCGAAGCCGGGCAGGCACCCGCATAAATATTGGATATGCGTTCGGTTCATGGAGGGAACTTCAGCTGCATTTGGGAGTGAAAACGGATGCTGACATGGCTCATTTCCTTGTGACCAGGTGAGAAAACATTATAGGTCGTGTTTAGAGCCTGATACAGTATGAAAATGATGAGATCAAATCAAATAACAGAGTGGAGAGACCTGACGTGAAGTATGTTAGCCTCCCCGGTGCAGTGCTGTGAAGACGAACAGTCTGTCTGTGCGTGCTCCCTTGCCGGCTTGGCTGGTGGCTGCAGTTAGCCACAGCGCCTGTCGCGGCAGCACTGAGTCAGATTTTGTAAAGCTGCCCTAAGTTCCTTTAACTTGTGTAGAAGATTTTACCCGCTGGTTCATCATAAAGATCTAATTAAAAAGGGTGAATTTTGCTTTGTGGGTTTGCTGCGAAATATATTTAAAAAACAGCAAATGAAACCTGTTAATAAGTAGCTGAATAAGAACTTAAAAGTTTCCCTGTTGGCAAACAGAAAGAATTCTCTGATTTTACTCTACAGATTTAAAGCTAAATATATTTAAACAACTTTCCTAAACTGACTGATGAGGGTTATTTATCTTCATATTAATGAACCATTCAGTAAGATTGGAAGAAATAGTTTTTACGTGTTATGAAATAAAGATATAATAATATCGTTTCGTGTGGGGTTGTATTCCCTCAGTGAGGTCTCCCAGGAGCACGTGAGAACACTGTTCCAGACGATCCAAGATAAAAAGTCCATTGTTGTTGCGAAGTTTTTAATCTGGGGATTTAAATCCAGGCTCACGTGCTCAGATTGGGTTTGCGTGGAGTCCATCCACAACAGGCAAACAGAAATCAGCCTTTTTCACCAGAGGACATCATTTCAAACACTTTTTAAACCCGCTGCGATGTGAAGAGAGGGTTTAGGGAAGTTGCGTTCAAAGACTGGGAAAACTTTTCTCCCCCTCTTCCTTCCTCCTCCTTCTAGTTGACCACTGGAGATTTAAACATGACGCTCAACTACAGCCAGAGATCTCTGATTGTCCTCTCGTTGCTGGGGATCCTGTCGGCCATCATGACGGTTTTATCGGTGATTTTAATTTTCCAGCTGCGGTCCCAGCAGACCGCAGTGAAGGAGCCTCTCGCCTCCTCTTCCTCCTTCATACCCGTTCTGGTCCGGACCGTCCTGCTGCCGGTCTCCACGGTGCTCGCAGCTCTGTCTCTCAGCCTAAACTTGAGCTCCGTGGTTGTGTGTCTCCTCCACGGATACTTCTCAGCTGAGCTGTGCAGAGGAGAGCAAGACACCGAGAGGTACAAGCCAAATGTTTAAGTGTTGCTTTCTGTCGTGATTTCATTTTGTATTACAAGAGATAAAAACTGTCAGTGCTGTGAAAAAGTATTTGCCCCCTTACAGGACTTTTTGTTTTTACCATTTTTGTCAGCTTCAAAGTTTTAGATCTAAAATTTTTTTTATTATCAGACCAAAAATAAGTTACAGTTTTCAAATTCTGATATCAGTTATTAAAACAGAAAAAAAACATCCAACATGATCGCTTGTGAAATAGTAAATGGCCCGTAGGATATTTAAAAACAAACAAGAAGTGATTGACATCCATCAGCCTGGAAACGGTTTCTCTGAGGGTTCTAGACTCCAGCAGACCAAAAAGAGCCAGAATCCACAAATCAACCAGGTCACAGATCAACATGTGAAGCTCTGCAGGCCTCAGTTGCATCAATAACAACAAGAAGGAAACATCCTGAAAACAACCACTGACCATAAAGAACACAGAGGTCTGTCTCATATTTGACTGAACTGGAAAAATATTCTGAGGATTGATGAGAAAAAGTGGAATTTTTTGGAAAGTTTTTCTATTTGGTGTAAAACTAACAACATTTCAGGAAGAGAAGATCAAACATGGTGGTGGCAGTGTGATGGTCTGGGGCTGCTTCAGAATCTGGACGACTTGCTGTAACGCACATGAATTCCGTTCTTTATCATAAAACCCAAAAGGAGAGTATCCAGCTGAGGGTTTCTGAGTTTCAGAATAAGAGCACTTAGCTTTTGCAGCAGGTCAATGATCTGAAGCACAACAGGAAGTTAAAAACTCCTCCATAAAGAGGTGAAAGATTCATTCATCAGTATGAGGTTTAAGGGGTTGAACCAGGTTAGTTTGGAAAGTATTTTCCTTGTTGAGGCATTTAAATTTGTATTATTTCCTTGTTGAATTAGCATGTTGGAATAGAACCCAGAGGTTTAAGCAGAAGGAATCAAAGTATTCCAGTTTTCTAGTACTGTGTGTGAAGCACATTGTTTTCACCATGAGATGGTTACAGGTCAGGATCTGTAGATGTTTAAGCTGGCAGCTATACAGACTGCATACAATCAAAGAATCTCTTGATTTTTTGGGGGTAACTCATTGTTCGTAGACGGTACTTTAAGATGGATGATGCATCTCTGTCTACTTTTGTTGTATAAAAGTGAAGCTAAAGTATCTCATTTACAGGAGCTGCCATGTTGTATTTTGGAGCCAGAGCTCATGCTTTTATTTTGGTTTTAACTTCTTATCAGAATATCTTTATTTTCATTGTAGCAAGTAAAACAAAAATGCACAAACTAATGCACCTGCTGTTGCAACATCACTGTTTTTTTTTTTCCTAGACATAAACGTAAATATATATACGGTACTTAAATAACATAAAAACATGTATGTTCTGACACGATGTTGCTGAAAGTGTAAAACAGGTAACGGTACAACTTGTTACACAATTAAACACATTTGCTTACATTAAATTCAGCGATGATGCTAGAATATTCTACAAAACCTCCAAAACATGATCTCATGGAATCTGATTTCTGTTGTCAAAAAGCATTTGGATTAAAGGAAGGAAATCGCAGTACATCCTACATCACTTCCTCTTTTCTATTTACGGTGTTTACATGTGTTTCAGGGTAAAAACGTTAATGTGTCATAGAGCAGCAGCTCAGAGTGCTGTTGTTATTGGGTGAACCCACCCCCACCCCCACCCCCACCTAACAACCGTTATGAATCCCATCTAAACAATGGCTTTCCTCTTATTATTCAACCAGCACATGGCCTCTAGCGGGGCCCGTTCCCACGTCGGTATACAAATTCAGCAGCTACGTCCGGGACCTCCCAGACAGAGGGGACATTCCAAAACACGGGGAAATTAGAATTGGTGTCGCAAAATGCATAAAGATTAGAATAACTAATAATCAAAGGTTCTGGACTCAAAATCTAAATTTATCTTAATAGTCAAGAAAGTTTCAAACTATTGATCACATACATATTAATGTATGATTCCTTTCAACAGAGCCGACTGGTTTCTTCTGGATAGCAGAGCTGTACGCCATGTTGCCATTGGTCTGTTCTGCCTGGGGGTCTCCGTCTACTTGGCAGGTGAGAAAAACGGACTAAAAACAGGAAAAATATGTTTTAATAGTCAGAATTTACTTATAAATCATATGCTGCTGAATCTGATGTTCAGGGTCCGAAACCTTGTGTAGCTTTACAACAACAGGCAGAACAGAGCTGCAGCTTTTCCCTCTAATCCAGCCGGCCAGTCCCAGAGAACAATGCATTCTTTGAGCAGCCATGACTTGAGTGTTTTTGATGCTGAACCTGGCAGTGCTGGTTCGCCTTGTTTTACTGTGTGGCTTGGGGTGGGGGGGGGGCGGTTTCGTCACGGTGATGGGAGGAGTCACCCCTTTGACCCTCCATTCAGCTGCGGACAAAAAAGGGAAGAAGAGGAAGACGCTTAAGAAGCAACGCCACCAACGCAGGAAGTGGCATCACATCCCAGAGCCGTGCCTTTCGCCTCCTTCTTTCAGCACGCCAGACTCCATTGTTCTTTTCCTGCAGAGACACACGACCAATAAGAAAAGCAGCATTCAGAATGTGTGTAGTTTAAGCTAACCTGGCTGACTGATGCTGTTTGTTTTTAGTAGCTCAAATAATGAATGAGTTTCCTGTTTCTCGGCAGCGATGTCTATCTTCATGCTCCTGATGTTTGAGATGGAGACAGGTATCGCCAGCGCTTGCGTGCTCGCCTCTGGGATCCTGATCCTGCTGCTGGCTGTGATACACTCACTGGTCAAAGCTTCCTACACTGCTAAGCACTCGAAGAGCGACCACACCGGCATCCTGTATCATAACGACCACGGAAGCAGCAGCACACCCGTCGCTCGGCCCTGCGAGCTGAGGGTCGGCGTGGACAAGCCGCGGATTCACCGCAGCCAGTCTCACCTCCAGCCTCCGATCTCGTACACGCCGTGTGGCAACCTGAGACAACGAGAGCAGTACCAGCAGCAGCAGTACTCCTCTGCTGAAGGCTCGCTGGGTCGCTCAGCTGATAGGGATGGATACAGCAGTGGTGGGAGCTGCCCACGGATGCACAGGACCCTGTCCACCGAATCCGGCTTACTACAGGCCCAGGTTCAACCCTGGAACGGGGTCAACAATGAAATGAGGAGTGTTCTAGCACGAAAAGCGGGGATTTCAGCAAAAGACTCCACCCTCGTGTGACATAAAACAAACTGAGTTCCCTGTTAATAAGAAGAATGATTCAACTGATGACCTTTAATTATTGCACACGCTTGTAACATATGAAATCCCACCGCTGATGTAGAATTCTTAAAAGTGTATCATTTGTTCTGGTGAGCTTCAAACACGACTCGAACCTTAAAACTGATATCCCTGATTTCAGATTGCCTAGCTTAGACTGTCAACAGAGTCACAGAACTCTCAGCCCCTCCCGTCGGGTAGAATTCCTAAGCCACGCCCCCCCAGGTTTGGAAACACGTGTAGCCCCAGAAGACGACAGAGTGCAAGACACTGGTCCGCAGTTTATTCAAGTACCGTAACATGGCGGAATCACCGGTAAGTGAAAACAATATAACAACAAACATTTGTCCTGAACCTGACACGGAACCAGCCGGTGGCTGTTTCTCCTGCTGTCACATGGTAGAGCGGCGAACACTCCCAGCAGTGGTGTGCTGCGATAATATGTCTCAGTTTTTCAGGAGCGCAGAAGGCAAATAAATGCGGAAGTCCGTATAGCTAGAGAGACTGTCCAATCATTCCTTTAGGACCGAACCATTTGATTGGTTGATGTTTTTAGACAAATACGGGAGAACCACCTAATTATTTTTTTTTAAATCTTCACAACATATTTTTCTCCATGCTGTATTAAAACATTTTTAATGGGCATGAAAAAAAAACATGTTAAGCTAATTTGTTATGCAAATTAAGTATAGCAGCTTTAACTGATTTATTACTGGCAACTTTAGGACAAACAAGCATCAGTTGAATTTGTATGGAGGATCTTTATGTGCTGATCTCACTGCTTCACAATGATCATGCTCATTTCAAGATGTTTTATAACAGTGTAAATACTTTACTCCTCTGTATAAAGACACTTGTGCCAAATATTTGTGATTCATGTCCAGCTGTGATTATTTTAACTGAGACAAACTGATTGGATGTTTTTTAGTCCGGTTCCATTTTCTGATTTTTGTAAAACTCTGAGCTGGTAATTCAGATTTTAGTCGATACTTATTCCTCTCTAAGGACTAGAGTTAACCACATACCAAATATATGTAGTTTTCTAGCTGCTGGTTGGTTAGTACATTTGACTGTGTGTTCTTAATAACATCTGTAAAGTAAAACATTACCAGTGGAAATCTAAAAACAATCGATTACTGGAGGAAAATATTTGTACAAATAAATTGAAAAAGTCTCAGAGTCTTTCTTTGCAAGCCAAATTAAAACTTCTTGATATTCTCATCTGCACCAAATGAATACATCTTCAATCTAACAAAGGTGCGTTCACTGACCGTAGAAAAACACATGCACGTATAGATCGGTCACCGGTCAAGTCATGAGACAGTTAACCGGTGTGTCTGCAAATATTTTTACCTGTTCAGGAAGTGTTTTCACTCAAATGTCACATGATTTCCAGAAAATCACATTTACTGTATTTAAAGTTAATAAAAAAAAAACTACGTTCACAAAAATCTGCTGCACGACGAGGCAAGTCAGACTCTGTTTCTCATGGTCGTAACTGCGTCACGTCCAGAGGAAACACTAACCTCTGAGATGTCTGTCCACAAATCACGAGGAAGGAGATGGAGCGTGTGGAGCAGAGACAAGGGGACTGGGGGACGGGGTCACATCATGTGATCTGCATGCAGGTGCAAATGTGCAAAATAAATAAAACAATTGTTTAAAAAAAAAAAGAGGCAAAACAAAAAGCAACACAAATTTCTCATTCACTATATTAAAATAAAAACATTTTATATAACGATACTTTGCAGTTTAAATGAAAATTCACTGGAACGACATGAAAGAAAATATGAACTGAGAGAGGAGACTTTTAGACAAAAGATAATAAAATAAGCAAAGAAAAATAATGATGGAACATGAAAGATGAGATGAAAATAAATATAAAGAGCAGTAAAAGTGAGTCTATAAAACCTTGGACAGTATCGACATCTGAGACACCTTTTAAATGCACCTTTTCTGATCTTAAGCTGATAAAAACCTTCTAAAAAGAATCTGCCAACCACTCAGATCCATTTTAATATCTACAGTGTGTCACGCGTCTCACAATTACAGGTTATTTCACATGTGACTAGACTATTTAGGTAAACAGGGATTGACTTAATGACTGCAAAGTGCCCCAATCATCAGCCCTCCACCACCATGCTGGCTGTTTGTCAAACATTAAGCTAACCTGAATGCTAGTGACCAACAAACAACTACCAAATAAGTTTTTTTTTTCCTCTGTCATCATATTGACCTTTACAGGTTTGAGCATGAGGCAGCAAACCGCAGGTCTGATCTGAAGTGTTGCATTTCTGCTACTTTACCAATCGGCAGAGGTTCCGCTTGTTCTGCAGCTGTGTGTCAAAAAACGTGAACTTTTTCAGGTTCTGCCTTCCTCCTGCTCCTAAAACTCTGACAGCAACATGTTTTCAGGATTTGGTTCACATAATGTGGAAGTCTTCTGTCATTAAAGACACTTTTGAATCATTTTATCAGGCTACAAAGACACGGTCGAGTTTCTGTTAACACTGAAATGCATTTCGCTTCCTGCAGTTCCCCTCGGAAACAGCAGGCGTTTACAACTGCGATTAAATTTGCTGCAGACTTTTTCAGAACAGTATTTAAAGCAACACTTGATGACCTTAGCAAGATAAACGATACACTTCTGCTCACTGGCGTTTAATTATTTCAGACTCCTACCTGCGTCCTTGTGAGTTGGTAATCTGTTCCTTCAGGTTGATGGCTTGACAAAGAAGACTGTCAATGTTTTTGAAATACAGACTGCTGTTCGTCATACTCTTCACAGCACTGTAAAAAACAAACAAACATAAATGCATGAGTTAATCCCGAGAAAAAAAAGCACAGGATGGGTTTGTGAACATATACATAATATAGATGTATGAATCATATTACCTGCATGCGTATTCTACAGTGTAGATGGCTCCTTGACTTTGTTCCTCCCAGCTCTGCATGTCTGTCTGTGAAAGAAATGTCTAAAAATTGAAATCAAAAGTCTAAAAAATACAAAAGCAATTAGCAACACATTCTTTTAAATCTCAAGATGAGTTTTAACAAGCTGTTTTTGAAAAGAAGAAACTGATTTTTTTTACCAAAAAGTCAAAACAACTAGTTGATGGGGGGGTCTGACCATGAGACCCACAGACATAAGTCTAATTTCTTATAAAAGGAGAAATCCTTGACCTTGAATTCAGACTGTTTTAGACCAAAATCACAGATGCACCGGCTTTGTAGTTTTTCTCCATTTGTTTTTTTTACATTATAGTTTTCAAAATCTTACATTAGGACCTTCTTTCTCAAATTGTTTCACAGTTTTAAAGACATAGTTTGTTACAAATTGGTGAACCTCTGCCCATCTTTACATCTAAGTGGCTCTGCTTCTCTGAAATGCTCCTTTTATACTCAGGATGTTGCTGAGCTGTTTTCAACTAACCTGATTAGTTATCAAATGTTACTCCAGTTATTTTTCGAGCCTTTTGTTGCTTCTGTTTGAACTTTTTTTGAGATGGGTTGCTGCCATCAAATTCAAAATGAACTCATTTTCTAGTAGGATGGTAAAATATCTTAGTTTCAACATGGGATATGATGTTTATGTTCTACTGGGAATAAAATATGGTATTATGAGATTTGTAAATCATTGCATTCTCATTTTATTCACATTTTACATGGTGTCCCAACTATTTTGGAACTGGGGTGGTAAGTTTTCAATGTTGATATGAGTCTGACAGAGATAATAAAATTATTGAGTGACATGTGAGCCACACATTATATTTAGTGCATACCGGTTAAAATGACACCTCTAAAGAAAGAATGTCACATCTAATTCAGTGACTGGTCCCTCGAATTTATCTATTTCTCCTCTGCTTTCTACCTCATGGTGGAAAGAGGAACCGAGGCAACATACTCTGAAGTAAAAACATAAATATCGTAGTACAAGTCAATATTTATGATTTACATGGTAGGTAATAAGAAACTGATTGTTTCTAAAGAGTTTTTTTTTTGTTTTTTTTGTTTAGTGGTATTGGAATGCTACTACTTGTGGTTAGTTAAGATCAGACAGATGAGTAGCTCCGCACCATTTACCACCTTAGTAACCAAGAGGCTAGCCGGGAGGGCGGAGTTCCGTCGCAAACGGGCCATCAGCCCTGACCGGCAAACATCCCCACTGACCATGTGACTGATATAAACATAAAGGGATTTCAATACTAAACTCAATATTTTGTGAATAAAGTCAGCAAAATGTGCACATATAATTAATCATTCTCATTTAAAAGGGAAACTCCCCCTTGTCTGCTCGCCACTTCTACCCATGTCACTGCCGGGCTAATTGCAACTGAGTGAACCGAGTACCTTGTGTTGCACCAGCTCCGGCAGCGACCTCCTGACGTGCTCCTGCAGTCGGTAGAGGGCCACTGACGGCTCGTTAGCCAGGACGTACATACTCTCCGTGAATTTGTCACTCACTGAAAAGTCAAATAAGCCAAAACAAAGACATGGAATAATCGTCCCATGACATAGAAAATAAACAAATGAATGAAAACACCAATGACACTCAGACAGTTAGCCTAGCCGCTAACTTGAGTAAACAGCTCCGACATACAACAATATCACACAGTTATAATGAGGTAGGTTGGTTGTCAAATGATTAATTTTGCTTTTGTTTACCTCTTCGGACTTTTAGTTGCATCTCCTGATCCTCCATAGTGAAATATGCAAGATGAAAATACTGGATTGGTGTCACCTGATTCTCACCTCTTCCGTATTATTGTTTTTCTGTGTCACGCAAAAAAGATTCCGGACAGAAATGATGAAATTAAAAACGGTCCTTCCGTCCAGAAAGTACCAGATGCATGGTTCTGTTCACGCGTTGCAGATTGTTATTTCCTCTGTTTAAATGTTTGCTTTGTGAAGCTGTTAATGTAACAAACAACGACAATTTTAGTGTCTAAACACTTGGGAAATATAGAGCGTCACTGCGCGTCGTGAAACAGTTTACTTTCAGTTTCCTTCAAAGGAAATGGGAGTCTGGATGTGGTGAGTGGAAATAACCCGCTTCATAAACTCAAAGATTTTATCTACGCGTTTCATATTTATTGTTTTTAATCACAGTTATTATGGAAAGCAGCGGTGCCGAAGAGGCAGCAAACGGGATTCAACCACCTGGAGCAACTGAATGTTCATCCAGTTTAAGATATGACAACTCCAGTGGTACTGGAGCAAGTTTCCAAACGCATTCACGTCCTTTACATATTTACAAACATGTTTCACCTGATGAGGATAAGCTCAATGATTGTCTCTTCTGATTGGATCTGTTCCTCAGGATTGATGGGTGCTGTGGATGAAGATGATCTGATCAAACACGCCACCACTCTGACCAACAAGCATCGAGGGAATGAGGTCACAGTTCGGCCAGCGACATTGGACTGTAAGCACTCCACTGACTCTGGTGTTAAACTTGCATTTTCAATGTCTGAAGTTATTTTACCCCTTCACACCTCCTCAACAGCTCTTTCGATACATCAGCTGGCAGGTCAGGGAGACGTTTCACAAGTGGCAGCACACCTAAATAAAGGTGAGAACTCATATCCAGCTATGTGATGCAAGTTTTTTGGGATGTTTTGAGATTCCTACAGAGATGTGTTGTCGTACAGACAGCTCGCTGCTCAGCAGCCAGGATGTACGAGGTTTTACACCTCTCATGTGGGCTGCGGCGTTCGGAGAGAAAGCAATGGTGGACTTTCTCTTGGACAAGGTGAGGAAAAGAAAAGACAAGCACGCTATTCACATCAAGCATAAACATATTAATAATTCAAAGCAACATGTTCACTGAAGTGAATTATCTTTTAAAGGGTGCAGATGCCAAAACAATTGCAAGGGGGAGAGAGAGTGCTCTGACACTGGCCAGCTCGGGGGGATTTGTGGAAATTGTCAACACTCTCCTGAGACACGGCGTCGACATCAACACCTATGACTGGGTACAGTAAGGATGATAAGACTCCCCACTACATATTGTTCAGTTTTATTAGGAAAGAAAGTTTAATTGAAAGTATGTTTTTATCCTCAGAATGGTGGAACTCCTCTTCTGTACGCTGTACGAGGGAACCACGTCAAATGTGTGGAGGCTCTGCTGGGTGTGTTGTCTTTATTATTCATGGAAAATTTTGGGGGAAATTCTGTTCAAATGCTTTTATTCTGAAAAATATTTTTCCCTTCAGCCAAAGGAGCAGATATGACTATCGAGTCCGACTCCGGCTACAGTCCGATGGCCTTAGCTGTTGCACTTGGACACAAAAAAAGTGAGTATTTAAGTGATAAAGCTTGTCTTCATCATGTTTATTTGTATAGCACATTTAAAAATGGCATGAGAGC
>SSNP01000004.1:3861767-3874592 GCA_006937955.1 Pachypanchax playfairii | reverse complement strand
GAGCAGTTTGAATCTCAGCATGCTAGTGATGTGATTTAAGACCCAAAGGACATGCTTCGATCACCCCTGCTCCATCTGTAAACCCGCAACCTCAGCTGTACACCTGCCCTCTGATAAGCGACTATGTGGTGATGACAGAGGCTCAAAGGAGGACGCGGTGCGTGCGATGAGACACCCCAGTGTATCATTTTATGTTTAGGTCACTCAGATTTGTCCTGAGGAATATCGGGGGGGATTTCTTGGTTCAAGGACTTTAAACTGTTGAGTGAGAATAAAACTGAGGAAGAATCAGCTGGATTTGAAAAAAACTGTGAAATCTTGTTGTTTTTTTATTTCAAAGAAGTTGATGGATTTAACAACTACACAACAGCTTCATAGTAAAGATGTTTCAGACTCTACTTGGTTTTTGTTCTCTGAAGTCAAACACAAAGCTGTTTTTATCTCACTAAAGCTCTCGCTGTTGAAACGTGGATGAGAGCCAATCCTCACTGTATGTACTCCAGTGGGTGAGTCTGATTACATGGACTGTCTGACCTCACATGGTCCTAAACCTGTTGTCTCACTTTATTCACAGCAATCTCTTATTTTTAGGATTTTCAAACAGTCTGTAAAAGTCCTCCAGCTGATCCAAAATGCTGCTGCTAGAGTTCTGATAAGAGGAGAAATAAAATATCTCCAGCTTCTCTTCACTGGCTCGCTGTAAAATCCAGAATATTAAAAAAAAAGTTATTTTAAACATATAAAACAACTGAAGCTCCATCTTAAATTAAAGATCTTGTTGTTCCATATTTTCCTAGTAGAGCTCTTCACTCTCAGTTAGCATGTTTTGCTTTCCTGGAATTTTTAAGCCATTAATGGGAGACAGAGTTTTCAGGCTCTCTTTGTAGTACTCCATGTCTGTATTTACTATTATTAGTGCTGCTTTTAACTTTAACTCTGTTTCTCTTTCCATGGACATGACGAGTGGCCCAACCTGCTTCTCCATCCTGTCAGCTCAGACCCCAGGGGGTCGAAGCAGAAAAATGCTCATTCCTAAATGTGAATCGTTCCTTTCGACTGTTGCCAGTTTGTGCTGCTCGGGATGAGAAACTGTGTTGAAATGAAGATTCAATGCAATATGCTGAAACTTTTCAATTGTGTAGATATTTTATAATTTTCCAAATCTGATCATTTAAAGAGGTCATTTTCAAATTTCAGGACTTTGTGGTTATTTCTTAAGTATTAACCTGTAATATGAAACATTTTATATCTAAAAAACGTCAGGAAACACTGATTAACAGACCTTTCAATCTGTCTGCATTAAAATTCGGATGGTTCCGGCTCGTTCCGTCAGGCTGCTTCATCAGCAGCTCGTTCATATTCATATGGACTCTGATTGGCTTACAAACTAGCCTATGAGAGCAAGATATACTGTTTCCTGCCCCGCTGTGCATGGCAACGTCAGACGTCGTGTCTTCCTGTTTGCTACGTCTGATGCTACAGCTTTTAGCCAGCAGCATGCTAGGCGTGGTTTCAACTGTCGGAGCTGCCGAATACTAATGAACAAAGGAGTTGTGACGAAACAGATACAGGCCTTTCGGACTCGGGAGAACTCGGGTTTTATTGCCACCTGCGTAGTTTGAGAGATTAAAACTGAAAGAGAAGTTGTTGACCTGTTTTCACACCCACAATGAAGGTAAGAACACCTGTGGAGCTAAAATATTCAACAGAAACTTCAGAAAAAACGTTTTTAATGGAAGGGCCTCTTTAACAACTGGATCAAAGTGATGGTATAAAACTGACTTTGAATCTGGACCTGTTGATGTGAAGACTTGCTTCTGTTTAGAGCTTTGAGACTTTTGTGAGGAACTGGCTCGATATAAATAAATTGTATTGAATTGATCTATGTAAACATGAGCATATCAGCTGAAATCCTTTTAACTTACCTTTTTATCAAGGTAAAATGAAGCTATGCTGGATATTTTTGTCATTCTTCTAATTAACTGTTTGGACGTTGGTCTTTGATTTCCTGTAGCCTGAGGAACATTTTTGTATCTACAAATCCTTAATTTACTGCATCAAACAGAGAAACATTCTGATGATAATCTATCTTCTCCTGAGAAAGTACAAAAATGTAGTTGCCTTAGGAAAAAAAAATCACATAATTACAGCATAAATTTGAGCGCCGTTTCCAGTTTTTGCAAATCTCCTGAGGCGAGATGTTGCTGCAGGATTAAACAGCCGTGGATCACTTCATGGTGGTTATACTGTTACAGAGGGACATGCTGCTTTAAGCAGGTCTGGTTGACTTCCTGGTTAGATATGTCTTTACACCATGACGTCTGGCTGTGCTCTGCTAGCCTGTAGCTGTTGTTGTTAAATCTTCATATGAGACAAACATGACGTAGATATTTTCATACACATATTGATGAAAGAAACAAATGAGTGAAGGGACATAAAAAAAAAACAGCCCTCCCCCTTCAGGTTGAGTCTATTAATTGGATTTTATCGTTATGATTTTGCTGTAACGAGCAGCAGGAGTTCAACNACTAGCGAATTGTTTCAATTAGGAGATCTCACTCTTATTGCTGCTCGTTGTTTCTTTGTGAATGTGACAGACAGTTCTGAGTGCTGTGGAGAATGGAGTTTTTATTTGATTGTTTTTACATATTAACTTTGAGAGTGTCACGTAAAGTGTTAATGCTATAGAAGGGAGCAGCCAGGTGATGCGCTTGTAGGCATCTTTATCTGTGCAGGTGGATGGGATCGGAGGTATTCTTGGCACACATGGTACAGTTTGCGTGCTGGCACATGTAAGTATGTGGAAGTCTCCAGCTCCAAGGCGCTTTTAATCTGTGCTGACAGGTTTGTAATTGGTGCATTGCATAGAGACGGGGGGGATCTGCAGCTCGTAGTCTGCCTCAATCTAAGAGAGAAGAAATAATTGGAGGTGGAGGATGGGCTTATGTGTGTAAATTGGTGGGTGGGGGGTGGGGGGATGTATTTCTGTGGGGGTGCTGAGATGTGGTATGCCGCTAAGTGGGGGGTTTGAATAGCGGCATGGAGCTTTGGGAATGAGGGGCTTTCAGTTTGTTTCCGAGGCAACAGCATCAATGTCTGGGTCGATTCACTCAATCCCCACCTGTTCTTCCACTTAATCTGGCCAAAACCAATAAAGTGCCTATATAAATGCCAAAGCCTGCCATAAAACTCCCCTGATTTTCATTTCAATGCTTTTCAAATCCGTTTCAAACGTTTTTAATTTGAACTCTACTGTTAGCGTTGCCATGATGAGGCCGTGTCTTCTGGTTTCAGCTTCCTCTCACATGCACATCCACAGTGCAGGAGATGAACTCACCAGACAGGTGCCACGCTGTAGAATTACAATTTACCTTTTTGCAAATCAGTTTCTGACTCTGTAGGGTTCCATTAAAATTGAGTTAGCCCATCAGCAGACCCCGAACCGCTCCCTTTGTTCCAGCACCCCCACCCCCACCCCCAAACCTGACGCCATCTCTGTGAAACATTCAATAAGAAAAGAGTGCAGTACTTTAAAAGACAATGTTCGGCATATTAAACACTATCAGAGACATTTATTTTGTAAAAGTTATAGTTAAAAAAAAAAACTTGTTGGTATGCAGGTGAGTAGAAGGATGTGTTTAAAGTGCACAAACGAGAATGTTCATTAATATCATGATGTTTTAGAGGACAGAAATGTGAAGATTTGAACATTTTATTCTTACATGTACAAAAATATGCAACTACTTAAGTATCTTAAAGCATCTGGCCTTCTAGTAGAGCTGACTAGCAGCACCTTGTGAGGCATTATTTCTGATCAGGTCAGGCAGAACACAGACAAGGTGGCCAACAGAGACAGAGTACTTGGCCAAGCCTAATTACCTACTGCATCTAAAAGCAAAGGAGTCATCTATCAGAAGAAGTGGCTGAGAGATCCATCCATCTCAGGGCCACCAGCAGAACATTTAGTTAGACCTCTCAATTACTCCTTATTGTACAGGTAGCAGAACTAAACTAGCTACTTTTGCACACAAGCTAAAGTAGTGCACTGATGGCAGGAAGGCAAAGCAAAGTGTCTGTGCAGCAACATGACCTGACCTCAAGTTGTTTGCAATCTCTCAGGACTGCCATCACTACACTACTGTTGTTTCATCTAAAACACTTGCTTCCAAAAGTGTGCCTTCACATAGGATAATGACCCAGCTGTGGTGCAAAAAATCAACAAAAATGTGCGTAAATGGACATTGGAGAGTTGTGGAAAGTGTGTAATGCACACTGTTGTAGCTCAGAGCCATTAAGAATGGGTCAATTTGACCTTATGCTTATGCTGAAACCCATAGCATGATGTGATCCAGCTGTAGACGAGGTCCGAGACAGCTGTGCACAGGCGGCAGCAACAGAGGTTAACTGCTACTATTCCCCCAGCTGGCAAAATAAAGTCCATAAATGTTTGTGAACCCATAACATACAAGCACCATGTAATAAAATGAACATGACATGGTATACAACCCTGTTTAACAGGTTACCACATAGTCTCAGTTAAACAAGTAAATGAGCAATAAACAATATTTTTTTAATTCAGATCTTGAAGTGCATAAAATTAATTTTAAACTGAAGTCTTTCAGATTAAAAAAAAACAACACTGTGTAATAAAATGGAGAAATATTATATTCTAAGTTATGCAAGAAGGATGAACAATAAGAGTGAGAATAAAAGAATCCAAATGTTTAGGAGCTCATATGACTTGTGTCATTTTTCAGTTCACTGTGTTTGCTCTTGCATCTCCAGCTGCAGCCGTTACTTGTAGAAGAACATGATAAAATTTGCAGCAGACTTGAGGTGAAATCCTCAGTTGGTAGTTGTAGTAAAATGTGGCTATGAATAATACAATATATCTTGATGTAAAAAGCTTCAACAAAGGCTAGCTGGAGGACAGACAGACATTTTGGAGTCTTAGGGTTAGAAAAAACGTATTTAGTATAATGTTCATACACTCTTTAGTAAAAAAAAAAAAAAAATATGCTCTTAAATTTTTACCCGCTTCTAACAAATTGTGTGAATATGTATTTCCAGGTGTTTCCACTTGATCGAAAAATCGAAATAATCTGTGAGTGTGTGGAGTTTATCAGTTTAAACGGGGTTTTGTGTGCAGGTTTTTTTTTTTCCCAGCAGATGTACTGAAACTCCCTTTAAAGATCAGCAGAGGATTAAATCATTGTTTTTAGTTTGTTATCAGTGTCACGTTGATAGAAAAGGTTGAGCAGAAATAAAGAAGACAAAGCAGGAAAATAACATTTATTGACTCAATTTTGTAAATCTTCCACTTGCTATTGTTTCAACGTTATTTACTGCATCAAGTGCATTTAAAAAAGGGGATAATTGTGTTTTTTTTTCCTGGTTAGTTTACGTATGTGAATTTTCCAGCAGCCTGCAGGTGGTGAAGCCTAAACGCACACAAGAGCTGAAAGGGAACGTTCCTGAACAAAGAAATACATCAATGTCAAGCAGGACTGAGATCTGCTGGTGAAATATGATTTTCCCTGTATTTGCTGAAAAAAGGTTCCCAACTCAGTAAAAACTGACCCCGCCCCTGATATTTGCCAGCCGCAGCCCTTTTACAAGATGTTGGTGGGAACATGGAAGGTTGGTGAATTGGTAGAAAAATGAAGGAATATTTTTGCACACCTCATATGCTCTGCTGACAGGGTGGCAAAGAAATGAGGATGATATGGAACTTGGGGACTCCCTGTTCTTTACTTCTGAATGAGATTAAAGAGAGAAAATGAGTTTGTAGTTTCATCTCACTCCAAGTTTCATTGCAATAGAACTGGAAGTCTGTGAATGTGTTTTATAAATAGATCAGCTCATCAACATCTCAGTAGTTTAGGTGGTGTATCATTTACTAGAGTTGCTTTATAAATGCAGGTAAAAGCTAAAAGATATGCAAATATTCGTTTTTTATTGTTTCCATTCCTCTTATTGAACCCCGTCATTATAAAAAGAGCATAAAACAGTAACAACCCACCTGCAAACAAGTTAAAAAATGACTCACTTCTTCCATCTCCTCTCCGCGTCAGCTCATCCGCAGACAGTTTCGTTCTGAACGGCGTGTAAACACATTTCAGTAGCCGAACCTGAGTGGAGTTCACTGAACTGAAACACAGTTCAAATCACATGGAAGTGCAACACGATCCATTCCAGCTGCTCTTCCCGCTTCTCAGATCTGGTCTTTTAACTAGAAAAAAAATGAAGCTTTAACATTTTCACATGCATCGTTTCGTTTCAAATGACAAATTGAATGTTAAATCAAATCACATCCATCTTGTTGTCGTATTGGACAGTAAATTCTAAAAATATTTGTTCACCTTGCTCATTAAAAGTATTAGTTTTTTTCCAAAATGTGATTGTTGCCTTTACAGGCCACAGAAGAACTTATTAAAAAATAAAAGCTGAAACGATCCTTTATCACCACTATATTCTGTCAGCCCCATCACATTTTTCTCTTATTGATTTTTTAGCAGTTATGAGGTATGTGGGGCTGCAGAGTTATTTCTACAGCAGCAGGGGTTAAAGAGAGCACAGAGGAAAAAAAAAAAGAATCTAGGCATCGCTTTGTTGTTTTTTCTTTGTTTATTTCTCTCTCTCCCCTTCTGGCTGACTTGTTCTCTTTCTGACAGCACATGCACGTTCACACGGCACGTTGAAGTCGTGATGGAAAGAATAATAGCTTTTCAGATCCTTTGTGGTTTTGTATTGAGATTTCAGCTGCAACAGAATGTCTGATTTCCAATTTTTCAGCTGCATGAATATGAGATTTTGTTTTTATAAATCAAACTTTATCACTATTTGGATTCTGTCAAGAAACAGAATGTAAAGTGGATTTCACCAGCAGGAAGAAATATTTGATCTTAAAGCTGCTTTAATACTTATTTGGTGTAAGAAGTCAAAATAAAAACACTTGTTTATATTGATACGAGCAGAAATGTCTTTATTTTTTTTAACATATATACTTATGTGACCCCTGGGCTGCACGGTGGTGAAGTGGGTAGCATTGTAGCTTTGCAGCAAAATGGTCCTGCATTTGAAACTGGAGCTTTTTACATGGAGTTTGCATGTTCTAATCATGCACCGGACTCTAGTTTCATCCCACAGACCAAAAACATGCATAATATGTGAATTAGCAACTCTAAATTGTCCCTATGTGTGGGTGAATGGCGGTGTGTCTACATGTGTCCCTGCAATAGACTGGCCACCTGCATTAGCGGAACACATCAGCGCCGGGTGGGGGGCGGAGCAAATGACCGGGCCCTTAGATGACCAGTTTTACCCACAATGCACTTGGATGCAATATCAGTGATTAACTTGTAAATTTGCATGTCATAAAGCTCAATATGAGAGTGAAAATAAAGCCAGTGATGCAGGACAACGTTTTATTCAATATTTTACACCTACTACATCACTAAAGTCAGTCTTTCTTGTAAAACTTTTAGCAACCATGACTCAAACCTGACTGGGCAACACATATAAACCCTGCATGAATTGGCATTGTGCGTGGTTCTAGAATTGGAACCCAAACTCCATCCTCCGCTGAGTGGGAATTATACAAGGGCCCCTGTTCTTGCCTGTCTTCAGTTTTTTCCAGATGTGGAAAAGGCCCATCTCTCATGTCATACTTCTAAGCCGGGCCCCTCTGATGTCCGGGACGGGGCGTACCGTCCTCCCAGTCCCCCCTGAAGCCCCGCCCCTGGCCACCTGTCTAGGGGTGACCTCACTCAGTGACCACTTGAGATAGACACAAGCTCTCTGGTTCCCCAAGCAAGTAACAGAAATAACTGATTGTGATCACTTTTTAACAAATACTAACACAGCTGGAGGGCGTCAGTTAACAAGTACCAGTTTTGTGATTCAGAACTGACACCATGAGTTCTAAAAGTTGTGCTTTTTATTTTACTGTTGCTCGGGGGAACCGCACCACTTCAGATCTAAGTTTGAAATGTGATGTGATAAAGCTGTTGGCATTTGATCATGGATACATATGTATGCTGTTTGATGTGGTTGGTGTACATGTTGTACTGCATCAAAAGTTTCTCCATTACCAGCAGATAAAGTTGTTGATGCTCGTGGTTCCAAACAAACACGAGCTGCCGACTCCTTCATAGATTCACAGGAGTGTGAAGCACCAGGCTGTGTTTTATCAGGTGTTTGGATTGCTGCAGTGTTGGGACTGTTAGAACGTTACGTTACCCAAGAAAGGTGGATGATGTGAGCGAGTGAGAAGGGAGAGAGAGAGAGAGAGAGAGAGAAGAAAACAGCAGTCCAGGTTTTATACATCCTTAATTGTTTTTCCCCTGCCAACATCAAACAGAACAGTATGGCAGCATCTTAAAAGAGAATTTAAATGTCATTTCTAAATTTGTAATGCAGTTCAAATAAAGCCCATGCAGCTAATACACACACAATGTGTCCTGCTGAGAATAAGCTGCTACTACAAGGAAATACTGTTATCATGGGGTGTGTTAGTGGTCTGCAAAAACTCAGTTTGCCTGTCAAATGTGAAATGTCCACAGAAATTTCAGAATTTGGGTTATTTTCTTGCAGAATGTTGCTTTTTATCAAAATGAGCAAATTTATCCATCAGTGTTAAAGAGGCCATTTCATACAAATTTCAGGACTTTGTGGTTATTTCTTAAGTATTAACCAGTAATAAAGTAAACATTTTATATCTAAAAAACGTCAGGAAACACTGATTAACAGATCTTTCAATCTGTCTGCATTTAAATTCAGGTGGTTCCGGCTCCTTCCGTCAGGCCTCGAGCAGCAGCTTGTTCATACTCATTATTTGAATTTGCTGGACTCTGATTGGCTTACAAACTAGCCTATGGGAGCAAGGTATACTGTTTCCTGCCCTGCTGCATGGCAACATCAGACGTACTCTCTTCCTGTTTGTTACGTCTTATGCTAACAGCTTTTAGCTAGCAGCATGCTAGGTGTGGTTTCAACTGCGGGAGCTGCCGAATACTAACGAACAAAGGAGTTGTGACGAAACAGATACAGGCCGTTCGGACTCGGGAGAACTCGGGTGTTATCGCCACCTGCGTAGTTTGAGAGATTAAAACTGAAAGAGAAGTTGTTGACCTGTTTTCATACCCACTATGAAGGTAAGAACACATGTGGAGCTAAAATATTCAACAGAAACCTCAGAAAAACTGTTTTTAATGGAAGGGCCTCTTTAAAGTCAAGGTGTTGCTGAGTTAACATGAGAGTCTGGAGACGTCCACCAGTAACTATTTTCTAATTTCATATACAACCTTTAAATCCAGCAAATGAACCTTGTGTTAAACTTTCTGTAATATTTTTAATAACACTAACACACAATAAAACTTTCTTACTCAAAGGAAAAATTTGGTTGCCTCCAGCTGTGGGACCAATTATAGAACTGAAGCTCAATTAAGTCTAAAGTGTATTTTTTCATCTTTTTCATTCCAACAGCTTGATGTTGGGTAATAATGTGATCCAGAGAGAAGTCTACTATGATTACAGTCATACATATGTAGTATTCCTCATGACCATCAGTGACTTTTTCCATCACAGTTAAATTAAAGTTGAAAGAATCATTTGGAATAAGTGGTTCCTGAACATTTCTCCTCAACCCAGCCCAACTCCCTCCACACATGCACTCTCTCTAATATAAGTGCAAGAACGAACGATGAAAGTACGATTCACTAATTTATAATTAGTGTTGATGATTAAAGTATTCCACATTTTTTCTTTCTGCAGACTAGAACAGCTTTGATCTTTTAGACATCAGTGAATTACAGGCGTCTGTTTTTACTGTGACAAGCAGCTGAAGACAATTGGATGATAACATGAACATTGGTCATAAAGGCAGGTTATACAGCTTGTCCTTTAATACACGAAACTATTTTATCATTCTTCCAGATTTCCTATTTTTCCTTTTGCTCTGAATCCGTTTTTAAGATAAATAAAGTATTGTACGTCCTCAAGTGCTACACATGTGATAATTTTAACACATTTAACAATATTTATATCATATGAGACATCACAGGGTTGATTTTACAACCCCTCCCTGGTTGTTTCTGGTCCTAAACTGATCCAGATCCGACTCTAAACACTCTGCAGTAAATTTCATTGGCCCTTCTGCAGTTTATGGAAGTTTTAAGTAGCCAATTACCAATCAGCTGCTTCACTGACTCTGAATCGAGAACACGAAAAGTCAGTATGTGGCTGCAACAACTACATGTTTATGTTTTGACAGTGATTGCAAAAAAACCCAATAACCAAACCCTGGTTGTGCAACACAAATGGACTTTTGGCATCTTGACTGCAGAGATGCTGCCAGTCTGTGTACTGGCATGATGCTGTTTGGCAAAACCAGCATCTCTGCTGAGTCTAATTAGTTGTTTATGTCATCTTTAATCAAGTTTACTGGACACAAACGCACCCAATAGCCACGATGGCGTTACACTGTATTTCTTGTAATTTGGATGAACAACCTGCAGTAGATTTCCTGTCTGCATTATGACATCGAGTCGGGACACACACTGGACACAAATATTCTTAAAATGGTTGAGTTTTCTCAACCATTTAAATGAAATGAAAAATACTTTATTTATCCCAGAAGGGAAATTCAAGAATTTAAGAATCATTTAATGCAATACTGTGAAAAATAATAATAAGTTATTCTGTGGCAACGATGTAATTTTTTTTGCAGAATAATGAAATAAATATATTTTTAAAATGATGTTTAATGATTTGTTTATTAGTATCGGAGATTTCCATCAATTCTGAGGCTCGTTTGTAACGATTTGCTTTGAGAGCCACGGTTGTCTTTTCTTTTGTTCTCTGTTCTTTCTTCCCTTTGTGTGTGTGTGTGTGTGTGTGTATTTGAATCTCTTCTCTCTCCCCCTCTTTGTGCTTCTGCGGGTTTTCACTCAAGACCCCTGAAAATCTACACACACCTGCTCCTCATCAGGTCATGTGACATGTCAGCATCATTTTCACCCTTTGTGCTGCGAAGGATCGTCTGTATTCAACAAATGCAATCTGACAGCATGAGCTGAGAAAGGCCAGTGACGACTAAAAAAAACATAAAAAACCAAAAAGATGTTTAAGTTTCATTTAATTTCAGTTTCACTTATTCTTTACCAAATGTGACTTTAATCTTCTTCATAACAGAACAAAACTACAGGATCAATAAAAGCCCTATGGTAATACCATTAGGAATCCGAGTACCTTTTCTTCCAACAAAACTTGGTACTGTCTCTTATCAGATCAGATGTTACTGAGGCGTGACCACAAAACAAAAATAGAACCATGTTTCAGTCCTTCGACTCATCACTGTGCAGTGTGTTTGACATCAAACTAACATTCAAGTAAAAATGAACAATAATTTGTTTCCATGTCCATCATGTCGCTGCTCTCATGCCAACACATGGCAGGATTCTTTTCGGGGTTTTTTGCCAGGCTCTTTATTTTAAACCTGACTGAATGGAGCAGCCGTTATGCCCATATGGTTTCCGACAGTTCTCCACTAATGATCTTACTTGGGAATAAATTTCAGACCTCGCAGACGCTCACGGGGGAGACATTCTCAGATAGAGCCGTGTTTCTGAGGGTGATATTTATGTGGTGCTGCGCTGGTTCTGTGGGCAGGAAAGTGGGCGTAACCCATTATTCCTCAGCAGGAGGGGAACAACTGCCTCTGCAAGACATCTGTCCTTAAAACAACAATCTGGACAAAGGTTGTCTTGTATTTTGATGTGGTTAAAATGCTTCTTTTACACTCATATACAAGTGCAAACAGACCATGTAGATACACAACATTTACATACTATATGTGGCACCCTACAGCTTTTGAAGTGACACTTCTGAAGAGATGCTGTGCTTTCTTCTCTAAAGCCTTTTATTAGCCTGTCAGTTTGACTCACGTATAACCTTTGAAATTTCCTGAACTTGAGTTCGAGGTGTCTCACATCTAAAGATGTTTGTGTGGTGGGAATTTTGTTTTCGTGACTGACACGGTTTGGTGCAAAGGTGTTTTTATGAGGATCCAGACAAATGTTATGACTGAGTCTATGGAGTAATAAATGTCATGTTGATAACATTATTACATAGTTCCACTCTGAGTGAATGTCACAAATAGGTTTAAAATTACAGTTCAAATTGTTTTTTTCTGCTCTTAAACTATAGAGCTGCTTCAGATATAAAACAATAATAATACAATCATATACAGTTTAAATTACTTTCCTTTGTATCAGTGATATTTTTATAGTAGTGGTTTAAAGAAATAATCCTGACTCCAGCTACTCTACACAAAACGTCATGTATTTCCAGGCTCTTGAATTCATTTTACTTAATTATCTGTCTCGATACAGTTTTTAAAACCAAAAATGTTGCAATACTCTCTTTAATAGAAGCATGTTGGTAAACCCCAAAATTTAGGAATATGTAGATAATCCTGCTAAATCTCAGCCAAGATTCACAAATAATGTGCATTACCTGTTTGTTTGTTTTATTTAAATTGGAGAATTTGATGTTTTTTTTTTTGTAAATGCACAAAACAATCATTTGCATCCACATGAAAATCTGCAAACGTTTGGCGAATTTTGGCCCGAGTCCTTTAGTTCAGGCTTACTGTAACTTTAAGTAAATATAAATTGTTCACACTGAATGAAAAATGTGTTGGATTTAATATGCAGTGTTTGTATAATAAAATAAATACTAAAATACTGGGATAAATAAAGTATTTTTCATTTCATTTTTCATTTCATTTCATTTCATTTCATTTCATTTCATTTCATTTCATTT
>SSNP01000004.1:3785851-3861757 GCA_006937955.1 Pachypanchax playfairii | reverse complement strand
TGCCCATATGGTTTCCGACAGTTCTCCACTAATGATCTTACTTGGGAATAAATTTCAGACCTCGCAGACGCTCACGGGGGAGACATTCTCAGATAGAGCCGTGTTTCTGAGGGTGATATTTATGTGGTGCTGCGCTGGTTCTGTGGGCAGGAAAGTGGGCGTAACCCATTATTCCTCAGCAGGAGGGGAACAACTGCCTCTGCAAGACATCTGTCCTTAAAACAACAATCTGGACAAAGGTTGTCTTGTATTTTGATGTGGTTAAAATGCTTCTTTTACACTCATATACAAGTGCAAACAGACCATGTAGATACACAACATTTACATACTATATGTGGCACCCTACAGCTTTTGAAGTGACACTTCTGAAGAGATGCTGTGCTTTCTTCTCTAAAGCCTTTTATTAGCCTGTCAGTTTGACTCACGTATAACCTTTGAAATTTCCTGAACTTGAGTTCGAGGTGTCTCACATCTAAAGATGTTTGTGTGGTGGGAATTTTGTTTTCGTGACTGACACGGTTTGGTGCAAAGGTGTTTTTATGAGGATCCAGACAAATGTTATGACTGAGTCTATGGAGTAATAAATGTCATGTTGATAACATTATTACATAGTTCCACTCTGAGTGAATGTCACAAATAGGTTTAAAATTACAGTTCAAATTGTTTTTTTCTGCTCTTAAACTATAGAGCTGCTTCAGATATAAAACAATAATAATACAATCATATACAGTTTAAATTACTTTCCTTTGTATCAGTGATATTTTTATAGTAGTGGTTTAAAGAAATAATCCTGACTCCAGCTACTCTACACAAAACGTCATGTATTTCCAGGCTCTTGAATTCATTTTACTTAATTATCTGTCTCGATACAGTTTTTAAAACCAAAAATGTTGCAATACTCTCTTTAATAGAAGCATGTTGGTAAACCCCAAAATTTAGGAATATGTAGATAATCCTGCTAAATCTCAGCCAAGATTCACAAATAATGTGCATTACCTGTTTGTTTGTTTTATTTAAATTGGAGAATTTGATGTTTTTTTTTTTGTAAATGCACAAAACAATCATTTGCATCCACATGAAAATCTGCAAACGTTTGGCGAATTTTGGCCCGAGTCCTTTAGTTCAGGCTTACTGTAACTTTAAGTAAATATAAATTGTTCACACTGAATGAAAAATGTGTTGGATTTAATATGCAGTGTTTGTATAATAAAATAAATACTAAAATACTGGGATAAATAAAGTATTTTTCATTTCATTTTTCATTTCATTTCATTTCATTTCATTTCATTTCATTTCATTTCATTTCATTTCATTTGTCCTTTTTACTTAAAGGTACAGTAAGAATTAGACCTTGTGGTCAAATCCGAATCCTGCAGTTCATGTAGAAAAACAGCTCTCAGCCACTCACCCCCAATTTCCTGTTGGGTTGCCAGTTCTGATGTTGATCCTCGTTTTGTTTCTTTTATATTTGTAAAATTTTTGGTTATATGAAGGCCTATTTATTCAGCATCGAGTTTTCCTAAGTGCGTTTGAACGCACCATCACGTGCAGCTCGGCTGCTCAGTTGGAAGGATGTGGTGGTTTTTTACTTTTTGCTGCTGCTTGTTGTTGAATTCCAGCTGCTTGTGTTGAAGACTTGGCGGCCTTGCAGACTCACATGTGATTCGTTATGGAACCAGGAAGTCTGGACGTGTAAAGATTTCGGTCATTCTGGTATTTTCACCATTGGTGGGACATTAGACTGTTGTGTGAGTATTTCACCGTAAAATTCTTAAATACTGTACCTTTAAATCAAACTTTGTAAAACTTTGCTATGTTCTTGGGGTCGTGGGGTTTTCGTTTTTTTTGCCACTCATCATGCTTCATGTCATGCACCTGTGTCTGTCATGTCACGCATCACTGGGTATTTATACTCTGCGTGTCATCTTTCCATCTTGTCAGACCCCAGTACTGTGTTTTGGCTCAGGTCCAGTCAAGTCCACTTGTTTCTCATGGCTGTAGTTAGTTTTGCTTTGAAAAGTTTATTAATTTTAAAAAGTTCTTTGGATCTTATCCACCAGGTTACTGCTGCCTGCCTGCATTTGAATCCAACACTACAGCCACGCCCACTGTCCATGACAAACTCTGCATCGTGTGTTAGTTAACCTGAGCTTGTGATTTCATCTGCAAAAGTCCTGCAAATGTTCAACTACCACTCAGTAGTTGAACATTTTAAGTGAAGCGGTTTACGTGATTCATCTTCTTGTTTCCTGATTGAAGACAAAATCATTTTTTTCTTACACGAAAGTGAGAATACAATATGCAAACTATTTGGATTTTAAAGTTATTTTGTCTTTTTTTTTTAAAATAGGAGTGTTAATTTGAGTTTTTTCCTTCAGCTCGTTAGTCATTCAGCCTCACACACACCTTTTACTGATCCACTCATCAGCTCACCTGGCTTTCATTAAGTAATTACCTCCCCTAGTACTATTTTCTCCTGTTTTTCTTCTCTTGTTGTTAGATTTGAACTCTGTGTGTTCGTTTTTTATTAAGCTTATGTTTTTCGTCTCGCCAACTTATTTTGCATTATTGTTAAAGTTTTGTTATACATAATTTCCAGTTCACTTGTTCATTAAATAATCACCACATGATTAATACAAAAATATGAATCTTTAGTGTAAATTTAGTTATTTCCATTCAGGCCCCAGCTGTTGTGCTTCAGCTCAAACCGCAGGAGTCACAGATCACATGACACAGAAATACTAAGTGGATATTGACCGTAAATGATCAATAAAACTGGCAAAGAATTTTCAAGATGTTTGTAATCCAAAGAAATAATCAAAAGGATAGACTTGAAACTCAGTCAATACCCATTTAATTATACTTTTCCAAAAGGCTTTCTGATAGAGGTGAAAACACTGAATCAAAACAGGAAGAAGATTTAAAAAACAAATTATTTTACCCATAAATCTGAGGTTTTTTTCTTGCGTATAATTTAAACGCATCACTGTTCGGGTGCCACAACCAGTTTAAATACCGTCGCTAATCATGTGCAACTCCTTGTGGCAAATATTCATCTCTGACGGCTAAAAGCCACTTAATAATAAGAACGTTTGGATCAATACAGTAGAATTGATTCTTCAGTACACACAATCTACTACTTTACTGCTCATTTTACACCATGACCACAAAATTGGTTCATTATGTGACAGTTATTCATTCTTCGGTAAGAGGTGTTTCTTTAACTATATTCCAAGGTCGTCTTATGATTTACGTCCATTAGAAAGATGTGAAACATCAAATCTTGTTGTTATTTGTTTTGCTTCCGTTGAAGAGTTTCATCACATTATTTATTGTCACACATCTAAAAAAGCTCCGGTTTTGTGTGTAAATGTGCATGAGTGTGTGTGTTTTCCTTTCTCATTAAATTCCCCGCAACCTTTTGCTTTATTACAAATCAACTTGGTTTTAATTTTGCATGCAGAGCCCCGTCTTTGCACTGAGTTTCACCTCATTCTGCTGTGCTCAATCATCAGGAGAGCGGTCTGGCAGGAGGTGTTTGTCAGGGCAAATTAAAATGAGTGCAATAATATGTTTACATAAAACCTGAAGTCCCAGTGCTTTTTATGGCTTCTCTTAATGGAGGTTTAAACAGCAGGAGAATCAGGATTGACATTATGAAACTTTCGGAAAGCTCCGTATCTATAAGATCTGCCAAATCACACGTCGCTCAGTTGAATGTCTGTCTCAGAACTAACGAGTAATGCTATTGTTAGAGTGTGTTTGGAAACGGCTTCAGCATCCCCTAATATTTTCGTTATGAGTTTGTCCTCTCATTTATTGTGAAAGCTTTTGCAGTCCTACAGATGGCTATTTTCAAAGTCATATCTTTATTTAACAATGTTAAAGTCTTAAGCGCTGCTAAACAAACCAACAGCACATAAATCTGCATCCAGGGAAAATGAAAATGGTTTAACGATGCTTGCTGCCAGCAGTCGGTTTCTCCATAGCTCATTTGTATTTTATTTATTTATTTAGGTTTGTAACAGGTTTTAATGGAGCAGGTTGGTGCAGCTGCAAAGTCTGCATGGAGGTGAAACAAGTTGTCATAAAATGTCATAAAATGAGTTTTTTTGCGGGGGGAATTACACAAAAAGAAGGATTCTGAAACTCGTGGGTTCATAATGACGAATCTCAACAAGTGTTTACTGCTCAAGATGATGACACATCTAAATATGGGATTCAACCCTAAGACATTTATTGAATATTTAGACCTCTTGAGACCTTTTTAGCCTGTTGTCAGATTCTGTTGAAGATATTTTTTACTCTACAGGTCTAGCAGTAATTAGACCTGTGTATGGCAAGTAATACTGACCTCAGCTTTCGTCAGAAAAAGGGGCTAATCACAATTAGTTCATTATTTAGCTAGCAAAGGCAATAGCTTTTCTACTTACAACCAGCTTGGTTTAGACATCTTCTTCTTTAATGAATGAAACCATTATTTAAAATATACATTTTGTATACTAGGTTATATTAGTCTGATGGAAAAAGGAGGACAAAGAGAACAAACAGAAAAAGAAACAGAAAAATGGCACTTTTTCTTATACTTTATCACAGAGAAGAGAGTTTAATGGTAATGTGGAACTGTCAGCTGATGATTAACAACATGATAATTATTACTTCCACACTGTTGACATGTCAGGCAGATGTTTTAGTTGTGTTTTTAGTCAAATGTTCATTCAGCTGAGGAGGATCTTTTGGGAAGATCTGAATGGGACAAAAAACAGAAATTATTTTTCTGATTGAAACCAAGGAGACTCACTTTTCAGGATGAAACTTTGTCTCAGATCAGTTCTTTTTTACCTTGCTGCCTCCACAGGGTTGGATGGAGTTACAGAGGGAGAGCAGGTCAAAGGTCAACTGTCTGAGATGTGGATTCCACTGCAGTCTTCCCCAGTTGATGATGATTATAATAATAATGATAATAATAATTGTATTATTAGAATAATTTCTACACTGTGAGGAGTTCTTATTGGAAGCAAATAACGTCAGAGGTCTTGGTTTGGAGAATCAGTGAGAATTCGTCTGAACGACTGAAAGAAAACAAGTCAAAGTGAAGACTTGGTAACAGTGTAATAAAGCTAAAAGCCATCTTTTATTGCTGATGCCAGGAATAGACAGAAATAACAGAGCAAAGTAGATCTGAAAGCTTTCAAATTTGCCCTGAAAATACCTTTGACAGGAAAATATTCCATATAAATTTTGCTTTTTAACTATGAATAATTATCCAATTAGTGATCTGATGATTTTATTTTTGCTTTAAACATTCACACAGATGATTTCTGACATTAAACATTACCCTGTCACCATGATTATCATCTATTTAACGATTGTATTACCATAATGAGGCACTATGGGCTGCAGCCTGGCTGCTCATTTGTTTCATTTGACTTCAGAACCAGAAAGAAAGATCAACACAAGAAAAAAGCAAATCATATTGCCCCCGGCATGTTTCTCCATGCCGAAATATGCAAAACAAACTGTGATTATTATAGCTGCCTCTTACTATAGAAACCAATGCAAGAAGAGCAATTTTCTTTTTTCTTATGAGGCAAAATGTCACAAAATTAGTCGATTAAGAAACTTTAAAGATGCTGTGTTTCAACATGGACACAGTTGTTTATATAATTTTTTCACAAAGGTTCTTATGAGCGATGGATTTATAAGAATCTTCCAGAGGGATCAAAGTTTCCTACAGTTGTTTTAGGAAGCTGATAAAAGCAAGTTGAAGCATCTTTGTGAAAATGAAGGGAATATCTGCTGTATGCTGCCCATAAAGTTCTTATGTTCTTCGTAAGGGTGCCTTGAAACCTTCCACTGATGGCAATCTTACAACAATTGTAGTCATAAGGTGGCTGAATGATAATCTCAAATTTTTTAAATAAGAAAATCCTTCAGTTTTAGGCACATTTTATCAGGGTTTATTAGTGCCTTGTAAATGTCAAACAGCACAAATTTGCACCATATTTATATAAAGTTATAATGCTGCTAAATGTTTTATTGGGACCTGAACATGTCAGAAACACTCATGGCTGCCTTAAGGAGGCCAAAGGAAATGCCTGTTCACAGCTGTTTATACTCATTTAACACCTCACACATGAAATAATAGAAATATTTGATAATAAAAAAAATAGATTTTGTACTTTATCCAATTGAATACTACTACTACTACTAATAATAATACTGCAGGTTTATAGAAAGTACTAATCCAGTTAAAGAGGTGAAGCTATTTGAAATAAATCTGTTTGGGGTTGAGCTTGTAACACATCAGTTTTATGTTTCATCTATCAGGTTTAAACAATCAAATCTTCATTAAAACATTTTATATCATGTGGCAGGAACTGATGAAGATAAAAAACTCAAAAGCAGTAAGAGAAAGTAAGAACAAAATAACATCTTTGGTGTGTTAATAACTAATTCTGATGTGAGTAGTGAATCGTCTACTCTTTTTTATGTTGCTCCCAATTCTACAAATTGTTCCCTGCTCTGGTTTATCTGCATGCGCTGTCTTTTCAGATAAAACCAAACGGAGGGGGCAAGGACCACCCGCTGCGACTGGAAGCTTAATTATGCCTCATGGCAGGCTGATAGAAGCCACTGTAGATCCTTCAGCTTCCACATCACCACTGAGTCTCCACAGAATGTGTGTTTGGCACAGCAGGTCAAGCCTCCACAATGAAACTGCATTTTGGGTAACTGGCAGCTCTTTAAACTCCCCAGGATTGACTTAATGGTATTCAGAGTAGTGAAAGGGATGATGGGCTGGAGGAAAAATGGATGAAGAGAGATTTCAAAAGGAAAAGTAAGAAAGAATTCAAAAAGAGAGGATGTAATAGGACAAATCTCACTTGACTGAACTGTCTCTCTGTAATGAAGCTCTGATGTAGACTAGGGATGTGCGGATGGATCCTAAAAGATCGATACCTCCGATTCCTGCTTTTTATGTTTTGGAATTGATTATCTTATTAAAATATCGATATTTCAGTCATTTTAAGTCAATATGTAGTTTGTCATTACCTGGAAAACTGTATAAATGATGCTTAGTTGGTCGGAACTACTTCTTCTTCCGCTAAGCAAAGTGCGTGACGTTACAGTATAAAAGCAGAGGGACGCAGAGCGCCGCTGCTCACCTGTTGTTGTAGTGGGTTTACTGTCAGCTAGAATTAACACGGTAGAACAAACACCGTCATGTGTGAAGCAACTTTAGTGTCCCAAACAACATCGATGCAGTACGTAACGTGTATGAAGACTGTTAGTTGTTCACCAGTAGCATGTTATGTGCTTTTACACCGGCAGGATCTGTAGAGGAAGTTTACTGTGTGTACTATCAAAATAAAAGCACTAACTTCTATTCAAGAGTTACAGATGGTGTGTGGAATATTAACTTTCTTTCTCCAAATGGATGCAGTAACTCAGTGTTCCTGCCCTGACTGAACCAACACGTGGAAACACTATAAACAATGTGAAATATTTAAAAATAAATCACAAGACAGAATATGAAGATGTCATGATCAGGAGAGGAGAGGAGAGGAGAGGAGAGGAGAGGAGAGGAGAGATAAGGTGCTGCGAGGGTCCAAGTAGAGCAGAATGTGGAGTTGTTGAGACTCAGCTGCCTTAAATACACTAATTTTAAAATGTAATTTTTCAAACAGAACAATTTTTAACAAAGTATCGGTATCGGATCAGTATCGCCAAATTTACTTGGTTTTGGATCGGAAAGAAAATTAGTACTATCGCACATCACTACTGTATACTCCTAATTGTTTCAGCATTATCAGAAAGACAGAGTTCTGAATTGATCCGATTGTTTGTCCTTGTTTTTATTATCTTTGTTGAAGAATCTTTTGTAAACTTTCAGTGTGCTGGGATCCCTCCACCCTGTTTGATGAGCCCACTTCACTACATTTAGAAGACCTATTAGAATGCGGCAAAATGTTATCAATCATGTCGCTACTCTCAGTAAATCGTCTCCAAATAAGTTTCCCTGCAGGTTGATGTAGGTGAGATATGTTGAAGAGATACTCACTGTCACTTAACCCAAAGTCAATACATCAGCATCAGGTTTCCACCACAATCTAACCCTGAACCATGTCCACCTGCAAACACAAGTGCACATGAGGTTTATGTGATCAGTCCTGCTTCAAATACTTGACAATCTAGTCATGGTGGTGCATGCAGACCCCAGGTCATGGATTCACTAACTCCTCACACTCCAATCAAGACCCTGATATCCTGCAAAGAGAATAACAAATCAACTATGGAGGTTTATTGTTGACCTGTCCTGCTCTGTCACACATGATATAAATCATAATTATTACATTCAGTGTGAAGGGTTTAAAAGTACCTTCTACAGTGATGACAAAATCCAAAGATTTGACGAACAAAACGAAAAATTAAAGCAGCAAAGTCTGGGACACTTCATGATGACAACAATATGTCATCCATCATTATGTATCTTATCATTTTTCTGTAATCCATATGCTAGTTAAAGCAGATTTACACCTCATTATGTTGATTTATAGCAGGGTTACTGGAACCTCCATTAGAAGACTTGATGTTAACATTAGTCTCCTGCGTGGCGTTTGTGATGGCTCAGAGAAGCTTTACTGATCTGTTTTTTAGAGTGATTTTAATGTGATTATATTATTCTAATTAGAACTTGTACCACTAAAAGACCAGAAATGTCGTTTTGTTTGATTTTGCCCATTAACAGCAAATTATCTGTACTTAGCATTACTGATGGCCATTTTCCAAACCCTAACTTTGATTTCTTACCTTCCACTCAGCCGTGAGTTCTCCTTAATGCAATATGTTAATCAAATTTTAATACTTGAAATTTGTATAAGACGAAATCTAGCACGCAAACAGTCAGCTATTTTTTTCACTGTTTAGTGTCTAGAGGGTAATTATTTTCAAATGTGCAAGCCTCATAACTCAGTAAAACAGAATATAACTGATAAGCTTCTTTTACAAACCTTAAAGTCGGTGCAGGAAACTCTGAACATTTTAGGTCAGTGGCCAGATGTGTTAGCAAAATCTTAAATTTTCAGATTTAATACTCACAAAAGCAATAAAACTGGTATTAACAGCAGTTATGATAAACAGAAAAAGTTGGACACATTTTTTCCTGTTGATTTATTTAACCATTTATTTTTCTGAAAAGCTGAATAAGTCAAACGAGGAAGAGGATGTAAAAAGTAAAGACTTTTAATAAATAATACTAACTTGAACTAATAAATAAACCAGTGACGAAGAGACATGAGGAAAAACTGGAAAGGACCTGAGGAATTTAGAGGAGTTAAATCTGAAAAGCAACTTCAAACCCCAACAGAACACAGTGATCCCTCCTCAGTCAGCTGATTCTGCAACCACATGTTTTAGGCTATTTCGAGGGCATCCTCTTATTTTCAATTTTATTTTTGCTTATTTTAATTTTTCTACCAAAAAAAAAACAGATTTTCAACCATAAACGTAATAAAACAACATAAATTAATAAAAAAAACAATTGAAACACATAACACAATAGGAGGACAGGGTACGCCAGCCACAGACCCCGCCTCCAGAGTGCCAAAAGTCTGATTTCAAGCGAGAGCTGATTCTGCAACTGAAAGCATTTGTGGGTCGAGCATGTGCTCGTCACTGCCATGTGCTTGTTGGTCCTCGTGCACGCACAGCAGAGCTTTGTGCTCCCAGATACTGTTTGCACACTCGCAGTACAGTAACGTGCTTTTGCCTGGTATGTTTTTACTTGCAAGTAACAACTTCCTCGAGTGAATCACTTTATGTGCTTAATGTTCAGTGTGCACGTGCAGAATATGCATATATGACTTTTGACACTAATTAGACGCCATCCCTCCACCTCAGCTAGTCTCGTGTGCAGGGCCGGTTCTGAGCATAGGCAGGCTAGGCAATTGCCTAGGGCGCCCTCTGCTGGAGGGGGTGCCAAATTCTCCTTTTTTTTTTTTTGAAAAAACTGTAAAGAGCAAAATAAGTAATAATTAAATATCTATCTATCATCTTTATTGTTCATTTTAGTATAAATAAATATTTTTTGCAATGTAATCCAGTTATTGAGTTACATTGTTTCTGTTCTGGGCAGTAGGGGGTAAATAAATTAGATAAATTGAAGTGACCCTACTTCGCAGATTTCCACGGGGGTCCTGGAACGTAGCGTGATTGAGGAGGAATTGCTGTATATTTAAAATGAATCCATGCACACTTGGGTGTATGCTGAAGGGAAAAATCCAAATCATTAAAGCTGATCTTGGTCATTTTTATAGATCCGTGATCTGATTCCATTGTGGCATATAATAACATCTGAAACCAAGATTGATGTGAGCAGTTTTTGAGTGTATTCTGGACTATAATCTCAATCCAGTCCTTCTTTGTATTCACTTTATGTCTGTTAGACAAAGCAGTCCAGCAGCTCTCCATTTAGATATTACCAACAGAATTGTAGTATTGTTGTATTTGTAGTGACGGTTCTTTTACGATAAAATTCTTCTGCTAGAGTTTGTAAAACTGACAGAAACCTTGTCTTCGATCATGACATCTCCTGCAGCTGTTGTTTCAAACTGTGTCCGATGTGTCAGTTGTATCATCCATACCAGAGCAGACTGAACATTTACTTCACAGAGGGACCTTGTTCATTATTCTTTTTAGAGAGAAATCCATCGTTGATCTTTGATGTTTTTGTCCAAATGGATAAAATCGTGTCTATCAAAATGACGGGGACAGAAAATCAAATTTACTTAACCTGTGATGTGCTGCTTTGTCAAATGTACACGACCAGTTGAAGTGTGGTGGTTAGAGCTGCTGGCTTGAATTGTAGTTGTCTCGTCCTCCTTGTGTTGAATTTCTGTGTTCTTCATGCCTGAATGGATTTCTCCAGGCTTTATCCCACACACCGAAAAAGAAAGAACCCCCATTCGGCATGATGGTTATTCTAAATTGACCTTAGGAGTAATTGTGGCTGTGGTTGGTTGTTTGTCTCCTGTGTCTTTGTGCTGGTTCTGTGATGACAGGTGGGATAGGCTCCAGCCCCCAGAGACCCTGAACAGGATAAAGCAAGTACAGAAAATAAAGAATTGCCTGATAAGCTCGGTGATGGGAATTTGTCACACGCAAATTACCTGTTCAAGATCATTCCCATTGGAAAGGACTGAGATCAAGCTCTTTTTTTTAAATTCTTTTTGGGATTGTAAACAACTCATGTTTATTTAGCTCAAACCTTCCACAAAATCACCATCTCCCCTCCACGTTACATCTTTGCCTATAGCCCAGTGGAAACACGTCTCCACATAACAGTTAATAACCCCATCATTCATAGAAATAATCTACATTTCAATGTTTCTGCTTATTTCTACGGTGTATTCTTGTGCTGTGGGTGTTGCACAGCCAGCAGCTGTATGAACGTTCTGCTTTATTCAGGATTGTTTTGGTTATTGCTATTAGCTGTAAAGTGCACATCAAATCTTCATTTAAATCCATAACTAAACTCTGAAGATCATTAAACTTGAATCAAACCTCTTCTATGTAGCCATCATTTCCACCAGGTCACTCAGAGAGGCTCCGATTGAATGTCTGTTTATTACAGACCAATAACAGCTCAGCTAACAGCCCACCCCTCTACCCCCCCACCCCACTCCTTTTCAGCTTCATTCATTATAGATCACCTGCCCCCACCAGCATGGCTTCATTACTCCCTCATTTACAGCTTCTCTGGTCTGCTGACTCTTCTTTTTTCCTCAGAGCATAATGGTCCTCCCAGTGCCGCTTTTTTTCAGTCCCCATCAGCGTCCCTTTTCTCTTTGTCAGCTTCCTCTTTCCTCTCCCATCCTTAACAACTTTATTGTACTCCATTCCCATTTTTTTGCCATCAGGTAATTTAAACTTTTATTCATAGTAAATGATCAAGTGCGCTGCAGTGATAGTTTTTTTGGTGCTGTCTGTTTTTTTCTGGGTCATTGACCCAGGATCTATAGGTTTGACTAACAGATATGACCCGCAAAACACTTCTCCTAATTTGTCAGGCATGTGCAGACATTCGTCTTTGTCTCTGTTTAGCTGCACGTTGCTCATTCTCAGTGCAAGACTATCCAAGACTGACTGAATCAATCATCTTAAAAAAGAAGTCAGTGATTTCTTGGTTCAAGGTATACCCGAAATTGTCTCCCCTCCCCAAAATGCTCGGAAAATCAGCTGACCTGCACTTTGAGTTTTAACGCTGCAATAAAAGGAACACGCTAATTAAAACACAAAAATTGCACAATGATTGATTTCTTTGGCATTTGTAGCTCATTTCCTGTTTTTGTGCTCAGCTTCTCACTCAATGTGTTTGAGATGAAGTTGTTTTATTACTTTTTACAAACATCTTGTTTAGTTCATAACAGACTGGCTAAAAGAGTTCTAAATGTTAAATCAACAGGCTACAAACAATCTATATAAATAAATAATGGATATTTCCTTCATGATTTTATTTTACTCAGTTAAAAAAAAACAAAAAAACATCCAGTTTCTGCTTGTGAGTCCACTATGATAACATTCTTTTGTTTTAAGGATTCATATTTAGTAAAAAGATAATATGATTTACTGGAATGTACTAATACAAAGTGTGTCTGAAAAAAAGAGAAAATATGGAAATATTCTAAACTGTCCATCCATCCATCCATCCATCCATCCATCCATCCATCCATCCATCCATCCATCCATCCATCCATCCATCCATCCATCCATCCATCCATCCATCCATCCATCCATCCATCCATCCATCCATCCATCCATCCATCTTCTGTACCTGCTTCTTCCTGTTCAGGGGACACCCTGGACAGGTCGCCGGTCCATCGCAGGGCTATTCTAAACTAATCTAAAGATAAATAATTCACATTTTGAAAATCTGAGAGCTAAACAGAGAATTTGACAACAGTAAAAACACGTGAGAAGCTCTATACAATAAGCACCAACATGTGAGACTGTGGTCTCCACTGTAAGCAGGTGAAGGAAAAGTGAAAGTAATAAATATGAATCAAGCAATCAAAAGAGCAGAAAAGACCCAGTGAGAGGCAACAACGTCTTGAACAGAACCAGAGACCAAATATACATAACGAGCAAAAACTGTAGAATAGAAGGTAAAATTAAAAAGCAGGAAGCAAAATTCAACACAATACAGAAACTACTGGTAATTTCTAAGACGCTGGAAAAAATCAACTTTGCGCTTCAAGATGGATTCTCGTAAGATCTAGAGTTTTCCAAATCCACGAAGCATCGACTGGACACATGGGGCTACACATAGATCTGGTAGAGCCAGGTTAGAAAAAATAAAGACCTGGAAAAGTTCCTTGTACGTCAGACTGAACCCCAATTTATAAAGTTTGTGAGAAAGTGTGTGATACAAACAAAGAATATCCTGACAAAAACAAACAATTAATTAAAAGAAATCAATAAAATAGTCAAATAAAGATACTAGAAATTAAAAATGACAATGTAAAGAAGCATAAAGCAGGATTAACTTAACAAGATCTTACACTGAAAGCTCAGACTGAATAAGAATTTAAATATACAAGTTTTGAGCATTAATAACTCTGCAGGGAGGAAAGATCCTTGTTGACAGGAAAACAAGCTGCCAAGTTATTAAGACCAACCTCTTAATGTTATAAAGCACATGTTTGTCAGATAAACACATGTTCTGTTGGTATCTATGTTCATTCTGATCCTAATATTGTTGATTCTCAATATAAACAGCTTGAAAGTGCAGGAAACATAGTGTTGCTCCCTCCTTTCAGGCTTTTTCGAGGTTAATGATGGAACAGGCTGCAGAAGGAGGAAGTAACACTCCATCAGCCACAATCCTCAAAAGGTTCCGGTCTTTGAGAAGTGAATGTGATCTGAGAAGCACAAGAAGGTTTTTGGATCTGAAATCCTTTTGATGTGAAACTCACCGGAGAGTCGGTCTGGTTTTACAGCTGAGGACCAGTTCAAACACTCAGACAACTTCACTTTAAGTGTAACTTTCATGTGCTGCTTTGAACAGGAAGAGGACTTCAGCAGTTCCCCACACCCACCAACCCATGAACTGTTTAGAAACAATTTGTTCCAAGTGATGTGCTTTTAAATCCTGAAATATAAAAGAAGAAGTAACAAGATGGTCTAAAATATACTAATGAAACTGTTTGTCATATTAGTTGGAGCATCACTATGATGCACTGAAACAAGGCTGATGAACTTCACACAAGGTTTCATAACAATGTTGTTGTTTTTCTGGACCTTAAAGACTTTACTGCTGTTCTCGAAAGGTCTTTTATCATCTAAAGACAAGTGGTTTTTGTTCGTCACTCTCTCAGTCAGGCACTGAATAACTTTTTAAAATGCTTCTCCTCCAGCCTTGATGAAAACTCTTTTTTTCCCCCACTTGGTCAAAGCTTTGATTAAATGCAACTCTGAAGTGTTTTGATTCTGATCAAAGAAAAGAAATGAGTAAAAAATATCATAAAAATGGGTTAAACTTTAATTGGCATCTTTTTTTTTTTTTTTGCTTTGATTTTGTTGTCGTTATAGTTTTTTTTAACCTTCTGAATGATCTTTTTTGAGCAAACAGGAAATGAGCTCTTTAATAGTGCTTCTTATATAAATTAAATAATGTTTGGTCTTTCAGTTTTTATTCTGGACGGAACTTTTTAAAGGAGGTTGTAGGATCTGCTCTTTATCTAAATGACTGCCAACTATAAGATCTCAGGTCGTCTAAAACTGCTGACGGAATTTCAGGTTATTCTCTGTCAGCACAGTATTTACATAATGACATAGTTCAGATGAGGTCAGCTTAAAGTTTTTTTTTAATACCACTGCAGATTTGGAAAAGAATCATCTTTAGTTCCTTCATCAAAGTGTCTTTTCATTTACTTTATTTAATATGTGGCTTTTCTTTTAATACAGTTAGCTTAATGTTAAAATAAAAACAGCAATAAAAACCATCTCAAAGTTCTGATAACACATGAATTAAATGTAGCCAAAAAACAGACTTTTATTTACACTTTAATGTTTCAAAACTTTTGATTTATTCAGCATTTTTATTGCTAAATATGTTTTAAAAACTTCACCGTTGAGTGTTTTTTGTTTAATTTGTGATAATTAATGACACAAGATGATACAATAAGAAGTACTTCCGTCTAACTTTACAAGCAGTTTGTCTGACAGTGGAAAACAAGGCGTTGCTCACACGGTGCAACAACAGAATGACGAGGTGTTTGTCAAATGTTTTACTGGAATATGATTCGTTTATTTGTCTCAGTCAGACTGACAGTTATGTTTCCTTCAATTCGTGATTTCATTTTTATAAACTCAGAAGACCGAGGTAAGGATTGTGGTGCTATTTGTTTTCAGGCTGCTGCATGGGTTCAGCACTGTGGACAGCTCCTGTGGTGACTCGCAGCTTTTCCACCATTCGATGATTTTATTTGTTGCATCCTCTTACTGCACATGATGACAATATGCTTTATATTCTGAGACCAACAAGCACAATGCAACCAGTCCGAGCCATGCTTAAGCTGCACATCTCTGCAGAACAAGTCTTTAATCTTCCTGCATGGGCTTGAAGTCCCAGGAGAGATTATTATTCTTTATGTGTTGGCTACTTAAGTACCGCATCACTCTGTATGTGCATAAAAGCATCTCATTTGCAAACAGTTTCAAATTAGTTTCTCCCCATTTTTTGTTTGCAAATACCGCCGTACTGTTCACTGCTATTATGCAAAAAGTATCTTGACAAGGACTGCACCGTGTTCAACACTTATCACAATCAGCTGGGAAATGTTGATTAAACGTTTGCGGCTTGCCAACTACACCCAAGGCAGTTTTCATCTAATCTAATATGATGGCCTTAGATCGCCCATGGCAAGCAGATCTCAGGTTGAGGTCACTTCCACCCTGCTAAACAAAGTAATTCAATCCCTCTAAGGTCGTTAATTAAAGCATTTAGAGAAAGGTCAAACCGGACTGTGGGGCCCAGCAGCAGCACAGAGACGCCAAATTACGTCTTTAACCAAACTGTCTTGCTTTTGGTCTGAAATGATTAGAATAATGAGAAAACAGGAAGAAGCCAGTGAGCAGTATTAAGACTTCAACAGGTCGTGATCATCATCCCCCTAAATGAGTTTATGTATAATCATTCTGTGCAGGTTTGAATTTGTTCTGTGTCCAATAGTCTTTATCTCAGCCTAAACACTGAAGGCGGCCCTCCTCCAAACACTCACACCGTCCTTCTCGCGCTCGGCCCTCACCCCCTCCTCCTCCTTCTGCTCCCCCTCCTCCGTCCCTCTCCTGCTGTTTGAATAGAGAGCCCTCCGAGCTCTCTTTTGTTCAGTAGCGCTCAGCTGCTGGAGAGGTGAGCACCACTCCGGCTGACGCTCATCCTCTCACCGCGGCTGCTTCTTGCATCTCCTCTCTGGAAGACCCACTGACTCGCATCGATATCCAGACGCATTTACACACACTGACTGAGAAAAAAAAACAAAAAAAAACTAAACGTTTGCTCCTGGCGTTTCCTCAGCTTTGGCACAGAGAACTGTCTCGCTTCCAGCTGCACTTTCAGCGGGGTCTTTACGCGTCGTTGGATGGTTCAGCTTCCACCTGCACTCCATCAAAGCAGCGCTCCTGTGAAGCTGCAGCATCACTCTACATTCCTGTGGACTCGCTTCATCAAAAAGGGTGAGGGCGAGTTGTTTGATCCCTTATTTAAAAAATAAGAAGTATTTTCTGATTCATACATATTCTTTGATGAAGTCAGTGAAGTGTTGATTTAAGCAGACACAAGATAAGATGGGTGTTTTGCAGATTTTGTTTCTGTAAATTTGCTCTTAAATTTGGAAATGAGCTTGTCAAAGACAAATATGTTTACCCAGAATTCCAGATGTACGATGCTACAGAAGTTAAGAGCCACTGAAAGAGCACAAATAATTGATCCACTTGTTATCTTTAATGATGCCAATTTTCAGTAAATCTTTGAAAATGTGTTTTATGGCAAATCAATTGCCTTAAACAAATGTTCTTTCCCATCTTTATACTTATTTGTTTCCAAATGCATCAATTTTTAATAGATAATGAATGAAAGACAAACATAATTCTTTTTTTCCCCTTCCTCTTTAAAAAGCTGCTCCTGTTTTGCAACTTATGAACCGGATTTAGATTTTTAAAACCATCAGAGAACATCTTGTATTGAAAACCTTTTTCTTTTTTGTCCTGTAAAGCTTCAGGTAAGGCAGATAGGAGAGGCAGTAGGTTTTGGACTATAGGTGAAAGTCAATTGGCAGCACAGGCAGTGCTGTCAGAGCTGTCAGCAAAGCCAAGGGAGGGAAACGGAGACATTATCTCGAATGGCACTTTCACTCCACCAAATGGCTCGCTAAATGATTTTTGTTGGAGGAAACTTTGCCTTCAAGCAGGGAAAAAAAAAGACCACAAACTGATGAAAGTAAAGGAGGTTCAAGCACAGCCCCGTTGCCACAGTGACGAAACCCCACCATGGTTTTTTAGTTGGCTGTGTCACAATGAAGGATGTTGTTGAGGATGGAAAAAGAAACTGGGCTGGTTTGTGCTTTTTTTCTCTCTCTCTGTTTTAATTTTAACGAGTTTATGGCAGCATTTCAGATCTGGAATGGCAGGGTGGGGAAAGAACAGAGTTGCTCCTGACCCCATGGGAAATTAGGCAGAGATCCAGCCAAGCAGTTTGTGAAACGGTTTCTAGTCTTCCTCCTTTCTTTCTTTCGTGTGCCGTGCATTCTGTCTGTCTTGTGCTCACGCTGTCTCAGGTATTTCCACACACACGGGTGCACAGTCACTCATGCAGAGTATGTAAAGTTGGTACAAGCTGTTCTTTTTCAGGATTGATCCAGAACTCTATTTTCTTTTAATTTATCAATCTTCATCCATCCATTGTTTTCTCTACTTGTTTGATCCTGCTCAGGGTCACGGGGGGTGGGGGTGCCTATCTCCAGCTGTCATTCTGACCTCATGGCACTTACCTCAGTCCATTGCAGAGGTCCTGCATCAACAAACATACCCAGCTCATTTTGATTGACAGCCTCTCATTAACCATCCATTCCCTTATCGTTGACTGAGCATCCATGTTTGGATCTAGATGTACATGTTTGAAGCTCTACGTATTTTGAGCATTATCAGTTTCTGCTGAATGAAAAAAGTAAATTCACATTAAAGTCTTCGTGTTTCTCTGCTGTCTGCTGAGACTTTCCGAGTCTTCCATGGACATTTCTGATGACTTTTGTTTTTCTTGCTGTATCTTCCTCTCGGTCTGTTTAGACTCATCATTCTTCCACTGGATCACTCGGCCGTAATCGTCATTGTTCTCAGAAGAGGTGTACTTTTCTGGGCTTTTGCCAGCTCGCTGCTCCGATTTTCACATTTTCGGTGTGATGAGGCATTACGCTGCAAACGAACAGTGTTTCTTCAGAGAAAAGGTTCACTGCCTCTCAGTGGCTCCTCTCCAAATCTGGTTAAGGCCAAAAGGAGGGTAGAAACGTTGCCATTACGTCACGGGAAAAAAACAAAAAAAAAAAAGGAAAGAAAGGGAAAGAGGAATAAAGAGTGAAGGAAGGGTGATATCCTGGAGCAGTTTGACAGCATTATCTACTCCTTGCATGAGGTTGCGTTGTCACATATTTCAATAATGAGCCTTTTTTGGCTGGCTGCGCTTGGCTTAGTGCAGACACTTGTAGCAGAAGATGTGAATTGGCAAGAATTCAATCGGGCTCTTGAGTCATATCCAAGCAAATTGGTAAACTGCTAATTTTTACAGAGATTTTGTTAATATAACACATTAATATTCAAACTATGAACCTTATGCTATGCTTAAAGCAAACAAAGCCCCCCTGGCATGGTGATGGGGGGGATAAGCCATGCAAGTACATATTAAAGTAAAATATGATCTCTTTGCTTGATTTTGGTTGAAATCCAGCCAGGTCGAGCTAGAAACCCAATATGTGCCAATCCTGCTGTAACTAACAGCTTGACACATTTCTTGTACTTTTATTGTAGAAAAACATATTCATGATCAAGATTTAGGCTCATTGTAGAAGCAGAAAACATGTAGGATTTATTTTTTGCCTGTGAATGTGGAGGGTATGCCAGAGGAATTAATGCAAAGTGGGACTAATTTATGGACTTAGATAACCCTGATCCAATTAAACAGCCAAAACCCACATGACTGCCTACACACACATTCACTCCTGCTCATGTAAAAGCCTGCGTGCTTTTAGCTGTTTGATCACGCGAGTCAGATGAGTTCACATGACCATAGATCGTATTTTAGGTTATCATCCACTTGGTGACTCCTTGCTCTCGGTCACATGATCATTTCTTAAGTCTGTACCTCGGCTCACCGGGGCACGTCACTCATCTTGACTGACAGCTGCAAGTCTATTCACTCCTGTAACCCGACACCTTCAGAGAGCAGAGCAGGTTTTTCTGGTTTGACTAATATTCAAATATTCTGGCAAACCAACCAGCCATGGCACGTAGAGCCAAACAAATGAGCAACGCAGCTGGGCCATCATGGTCAGCAGACAAAGCCTAAGAGGCAAAGAGGCAGGAAAAAAAAAAAACCCTCCAGACGCAGCTCGTTAATATTCATCAGTCACCCAACTCCCACCCCCAATCCCAGCTCTGCACCCCTCTCTCACCATATGTATTATTCAAAAGGTAGCATTTTCCCTATTAAATACCATAAATAAATAATGAGATCTGGTAACAGTTTTTGTCTGCTGAATTAATGACAGGAACACGGTTGAGGATATGCCAGTGATTAGTGGAAGAAGAAGAGCTGTTGAAGTGGATATCTCTTCAGCTACTGTTTTCTCTTTGTCTCACCGTTTGGGTGCGAAGCCTCTTTTGTTGCTGTCAGGTGGCCTGCTGGTAGATCTGAATGTGATTGTGTCTCTATCAGTCACCTTCAAGCACACGCTGGAGGAGAAGCAAATATACTGAGGCTGTTTATTTGACCAGAATCTTTACGTTTTCCTGTCAGAGAAAATACTGTGAAGACAAAAAGCACCCTGTGGACTTTTTTATGATGTCCCAGAACTGGACAGCTTCTAAACCACTGCCTGTTTAGTCCATCTCCTTAGTAAAAAAACCAAAAACAGATGAGTTAGAAATCTTAAACTCGTGCAAAAGCACACTGAAAGATGCATCACTTAAACACATCAACATCATTGTTGTACAGGCTGTAGCTGTCAGACTCTGATGAGCTGGTAAACAGAGAGCGCTTCGGAGGCCCACAGATGGCCGGCGTTTTCCAGTCATGTGTGCGCCAATTCCCAAAGGAGTGGCATGCATTTTGTTATACGTGAGCAAGTTTTCAATTTTAATTTGTAAAAGGTATAAAGGGGTCCGTGTGTGTGTTTCACCATGCAGGATGATTCAGAGTAAAGATAGAGAAATGAAAGACATGAGTGGGTAGAAGAGTACGCTGTAGTGGTTTTTGTTTGTCCTCCGCTACTTTAAAGCTTTTTTACGCCCTCTTCTCTTGGCCCAACAAAAATCCTCACCTCAACGCACAAAAAACACACACGATGGGCTAGATTTAGATTGTTGTAACTTGTCACGTGCTGCATGAGTTGCACAGCAGCAAAGTATTCAAGTGGTTTGTTTCTGCAGGAATCTTTAGTTTTTCCTAAACTTCAAAGCCACCAGATGAGCCTAAACTTTGCAGTTTCATTATCCTTCCTGTGTAACACTCTTTACTCCTGTTCTGGTGTAACACTTGTTGAAAGATGACACATTTCCTGTTTCATGTCGTGCATGTTTGACTTCATGTTGTTTTTGCTCATGCCTCTAAAATTTGAGACTTTTTTCATTTGAGAGATAAAACAGCTGAGTATATTAAGATGCCTTTAAAATATATATTTTGCAACTTTCCCTCCTTTTGTGTCAGTTACCCAACTCATGGATGCAGGAGTTTATAGTAAATAAATACTAGAACAATGTCATTTAAAAAGCTCTGATATTGGGGTATTTGGAAGATTAAAATGACTTTTTTTTTTAGACAAATAAAACATGTTTGTGTAATTCTCTGATCTGCCTACAGCAGGCTCACAACTGCAAATCCCTTTTTTCCCCTTTAAAGTCTTTTATTTTTGTTTGAGCGCCGACTATTACCCTTTTGTATGTAATTTTATGATTCAGTGACTTTTACATTCACACAAATGCACATACACACACACAACATAAATTCATTTCTAATGAGTTTAAAGCACAACTTGGGTGACGTTAGTGCCACTGTGTTATTAACAGTATGTAAATCAGCTGAGGCAACACGACCAAACAAAGTCTCCGTGTATTGACACGCTGTGTGGGATTTTCCTGTAGACTGTTCATATAGATGAACAATGGGTCTCTACTTCAGTTTTACAAAAGTGAAGCAACAATCCAGTTTACAGGTGCTGTCACACTGTAAATGTGGAGCTGAAAATCTCCCCTGCACGCAATAAAAATGTTTTTTTTTAATTAATGAATAACTAATCACAACTAAACGTATTGGAAAAAAAATACTATTTGAACATACAGCACTAAAATGAGAACTACAAAATCAACAAATGTTGACACCTGGAAAAAAAAAAAACATCTGGTGTGGGTTTTTATTTTTTATTGGGGAAAATGTGACACTTGTTTTCTTGAGGGGGCGGGACTTAAAAATCATATTGCAATCAGCCACTGGCCGGCGCTGTGTACAGGTGATGGATTGTGCATGATGTTGATATGCTGAATGATGGAATGTTGTTTCCATGGAAACATCATGATGTTTATGACTAACTGAAGAATTAGCATGTCATGTGTAATCCTGCAATAGATGGTCGAGGTGCTTGATAAAAAATACCAGGTGAGTTTCCAACAGGTTACCAAGGACAGATCTGGATCAAGGACTGATCTGGATCAAGGACTGATCTGGATCAAGGACTGACCTGGATCAAGGACTGATCTGGATCATTACAACTTTCTAGATACTATGATCCAGAAAAGAAAACAACAGAGTACCTTCCGATTTTCTGCAGAGCAAATTATGTTCTAAACTTGCAACAAACACCAAAAACCAGCATTACTGAATAAGTGATTTTCATCAATAACTTCTGAACTAATAATGAGATCAATGTCAATCCAGATGTTAAACGTGTTTTCATGGTCAAGGAGTCTGTTAATGTCGATACAACAAAGGTGAGACTCTTATTTTGGTGTAAACTCCAACATGGGGGAACTGAGGCACTGAGGTCTGTGCTCTACACGTGTTTTTCTAGTTTTACATGTATTTTTAAAAGTCCGGGTCACTTAAACTGCAGACGTGTAACTTTCCCAGTTTGGATCTTTGACCCTGTGTATGTTTTAGTGTGTAGCTGTGTTGATTTGTGAATAGGTGAGAGGGAATCATAGATGTGCTGACCTGAACAGAGTGAGCTTGAAGATTAGAAAAAAAGGTGAAAAGGTCAGTTTGTGAGGCAGCCTTCATGCTGACGGTGACATCTTTGACATTTAATGCTAAACGTTGGCTCATCCATCTAGCTCCATTTGCTCACAATTACTTTTCAAAGCTTGTCTTTCTTCTTGGCCCAGCAGTGAAATTAACTCATCTAAAACGAGTCTTTGAGTCTTCTCCATCTCGTCTGAGCTTCAGGGGGCGGAAAATAAAACACCATCACATGTATTTTAGCAGAGTATTTTTGCAGGTCAGACGTCCCCTTCACTGTAATTTGTGGTGGTTCTGCAGCTGGTATGAAACAGCCAATGTTCAAAGTAGCTTTTAGAGCTGTGATGAATGCTGCCTTCAAAACTATTACAGGGATTAAATTCAAAGATGCAAGTTGATGAAAGCGCGCAGCGTATAAATACGTATCTGTTAATTTTTTTGTGTCATCGTGGGGTTTTTGCATGCACGTTACTCTCAGTAGATTCAATGGCTTTTCCGTTGTGCCACAGCAAAGTAAAACAGAAAAAAACTGCTGGGGTGTGTTCCAGTTCTCTTTTGCAATTACCTGTCATGCTGCAGAAATAATAGAGATGAACATGAAGAGACTTTGCTACAGTCACTCAGTTGTTATTCAGGCACAAATTGCATTAATCAGCTGTCTGTGCAGGTTGTGATTGTATTTCTTTGAGAGTCAGAACACAAACATCTTTTCCCAGCAGGTTTAATTCTACAACATCTCTGTTTATTTTGGGGGATATTTGCTATTTCTTCTAAGATTAAATAGGTTTTCATTCCTAATAATGATTATTGCAATTGGCTTCTCTTCTCAGAACTGTTGATGGTTTGGGTGTGTAGGTGTGTGTGTGTTGCAGATCGAGCTGCAGCGCCCCAACGTGTCCACCTCCTCAGTGCAGACACAGATCAAGAAGCTGCTGTGTGTGATGGATCTGTTCTGGACTGTTGGCTGACTCCTGTCTGTCACTGCAGGGGATACAGCAGCTGCTCTGGAGGCACAGTGTTTGTATGTGCGGTGTAATAAATGAATGTGACCGACCTTCAGAGTCTTGACTTGCCCCAGCTGCTACAGTATTATCTTTGTGGACATCGGAATAAAAACACTACTGTTTGTTTTTAAAGACATTATTACTTTATAATACTTCATTTTTTTGTTGTTTTTGTTTTAATGGACCCTAAAATGTCCACATTCTTGACATAACCAACTGTTTACATGAAAATTCCTGCTCTAAAAACAGCCATACACACAAAAAACTAGGATTTTTCAAGCTTGGAGAGTTGCAGTCACCCCAGGCATTTAAGGCTGAGCTCTAATTGGACCTTGTCTTGACGTGACCTTCATTGCTTGACAGAGAGCAAATGTGAGAAAGACACCCCAAAGCTGAGGTTATCTACTTCTTCCCTATTTCTGTCCTCTCCTCTCTGAGTCCAACCAACGAGCTTAACAGCATGTTCGAGCAGCCATTATCTCATCCATCCCCCTTACGCTTTCTTATAAGGGGTCAAAGCTGTCTGTAACCATGGAGCAGATGTTTTAGCAATGTCTGGCTAAAATCTATGGCTTTCTGTGAGTAAATGCATGTTTTGTTTGTCTGGGGCTACAACATGAGAAAACCTGCGTTTGAGAACTGCAGGAAGTTTAAAAAGTGACATGGCTACACAGTGCGTGAGAAGATTTATCTGCGAGCCATTAGCAGTCAAGCTGTGTGTGCTTCAGGTGTTCTCAGAGGGAATGGAAAAAAGACAAACTCCCTGCTGCACTGCACAGATTTTAAAAGGTCCTCTGTGATTTATTTGGCAAAAACTTCTTCAGACCACCTGCCAGCACTTCACTGCCTATAGATGCTGAGTGCACACACTCATGGAGCAGGTATGAGGCCAGCGGAGAATCAGCTAAACCTTTCTGTACGTTTGTGTTTCCTTAAATCAAGGTCTTAACTGAACTTTGGCACGATTAAGAGTGCAATCCTGTAATCATGCTGCTTGATTGGGGTGTTTATTCTTAATCAGGATCTCAGGCAGGACCGATTCTTCAGCAGCTCATCTCCACACACACACACAGCAGCAATCACAGTATTTGTAATTTCTTATGTGTCGCTACAAACAGTCCTAATTGGCCGCTGAGTCTCCTGTGACCACGCTGCTGCTGCTAAAGAAGACCAAGTCCCTGCTCAGGATTACTGACGTTAGCATCGTAAATAAATGTTCTAGATGGTATTTTGTTACAGTTTATAGAAAGATCTGGTTTGTGTGACAGTTTGGTAGTCAGTGTGTTGTTGCTAACTGTGTTTATAGGTTGGGTTTTGTGATATCCTGAATGCCATCCAGCAGCAGAAGAGTTCAACTACAAGCAGCTCAGGTTGTTCCTCTTGGATCCATTTCCTCTTTTGGCCCAGTCTTTGCATCAGTCATCAGATAAATGAGAAGTTTGTGTTTCTTTGACAGAGTTGATTCTTTCATAAGGTCAGGGTTGCTTCACTGGAGAGGATGAGCTCTGGTGATTCTGCTTTCAGCTCTTTGAACAACTCTTAGTTCTGTGTACTGCCCAACTTTCACTAATCATGTATGTATTATTACTGCCAGCAGTTTCCCTCTGCTGCCTGTTAGATTACGTTTTTTTACCTTTCAGCATCTTCATTTAAAGATCCCGTCATCTTGATGGACCACAATCATTCATCACTAAAACTATTTGGATCTGAACTTATTTATATTTTGTCAGGAGTTGAAGTGTATTTATAGATTGGAACGTTTAAGATTGTTTTTTTTAAAGAAAACTATCCTGCGATGTTACAGTCCTCTGACAGTTTATAGTTCAGTTATAGTTTAGTTTTTCTTCATGGTATATATATACAGTATATATATATATATATATATATATATATATATATATATATATATGTATGAACCTTAAAATGAATTAATAAATTACTGGGTTTATCCCAGATTATCTTAAATTCGATGTAACAAAGAAAAATGAAGTTACATCCTTTCACGTAGAAAGTACCGCAGAGGGCTTTTCCCTCAGAAGCAGATGTTGTTATGGTGGAAACTTTATTATAATGAGGCGTTGGTTGTTTTTGCATGGTAACATGAGGTTAATTTGATGCAGTCTAAACATTGTTACTCCTGCTCAGAAGCACAAATTGAAATAACTCTTTCATACCCAATTCTCCAAAAGTTTTGATGCTGTGTAAAATATAACTAAAAACAGAATGTAATGATTTGCTGAGCCCATAAAACCATATTTTATTCAAAGTAGATCATAAACAACAGATAATACATTTTATCAAATAAAGTATTTGCTCATTTTGAATTTGATGGAGCAAAAAATCTAAAACAAACTATTTAAACATTGAAAAAAAAAAACACAAAGTATTTAGAACAAGTTAAAAACTAACACCTGATAAATAAATGTTTCCAAGATGTTTCCAGCTGACCCAAGTATACACATTAACACAGTGTCTCAACTGTTTGGGGTTTTATATTTAAATTTATTTTAAAAATTGTCAAGCACAAAATATAAAATCCTGTAAATCAGCTCATATTTGCACAGTAATGAGGTGCTTGACAGACTCCCACATGAGAGCAAAGGCTGGGTGAATCCGTTTGCCCTTTTTGGATTAATAGGGCATCGCATTAAAATTAACACCAGCAGTAGTCATAACATGGAGTTTACCAATGAAGTTGTGGTGGTTTCATATTCATTTATCTTTCATGCTCCATCAACTCTGCACCCGTCCTCTCAACCACAAATTTTTTATATTTTTGGAGTCATAGCGAAGCCAGTATCTCACTGGGCTGAAACTCCTGGTGACTAGTTGAAAACAGAAACATGCAAGACAATTTATACATTCTCAGAATTATGCAGAATTAGTACAATACTTTTGTACTTGTAAAAACTTTACGTACATTAGGCTGACATCATGTACATTTGTTGTTGTCTCACATTTCTTTCAGAAATGAAAATGAGAAGAAAACTTCCAGCTTCCAGGTTCAGATTTTGTCTGTTTCAGTGAACATAAACTTTTTCTAGTTGACATAGTTTTGCATCAACATCAAATGAATGAGGCAACTGTTTTGTTTTTCGTATAGAGCTCAACGTGGTTAAAGTGGATAAAATAAAAGCTATTATATTATATATAATATTATTACTCATTTGAGAGGAACATTCATGTCTAAATCTAAAAAGTGGTAGAAAAATTCAGTTTACTTAATAAATTAACCAAAGATCTTCGTGATGTGTTGAGATAAGATTTATTTAACCCTTTATAGAGCGCCGGACCATATTTAATTACTGTAAATATCAAACTATATCAGTGAGTGCCTTTTAAAGGGGAACATAAAAAGAAAACATAAAAGTTATGGAGATGTTTGAATACAAATTTTAGCATGATTACTTTCTGATACTTAACATTTGATTTTTGTTACTGCAAATTCCAGTTTCACCCATTTTGCTTTAAAGAGGCCATTTCATACACTTTTCAGGACTTTGTGGTTATTTCTTAAGTATTAATCAGTAATATGAAACATTTTATATCTAAAAAACGTCAGGAAACACTGATTAACAGACCTTTCAATCTGTCTGCGTTAAAATTCGGGTGGTTCCAGCTCCTTCCGTCAGGCTGCTTCGTCAGTAGCTCGTTCATATTCATTATTCAAATTTGCTGGACTCTGACTGGCTAACAAACTAGCCTATGAGAACAAGGTATACTGTTTCCTGCCCCGCTGTGCATGGCAACGTCAGATGTCGTGTCTTCCTGTTTGCTACGTTATGCTACAGCTTTTAGACAGCAGCATGCTAGGCGTGGTTTCAACTGCGGGAGCTGCCGAAAACTAACAAACAAAGGAGTTGTGACGAAACAGATACAGGCCGTTCGAACTCGGGAGAAATCGGGTGTTATCACCACCTGCGTAGTTTGAGAGATAAAAATTGAAAGAGAAGTTGTTGACCTGTTTTCACACCCACTATGAAGGTAAGAACACCTGTGGAGCTAAAATATTCAACAGAAACCTCAGAAAAACGTTTTTAATGGAAGGGCCTCTTTAACTGATGCAAATAAGAAACATTTTTGCAGCTTTTTTATTCATGTGACTCTTAGAGGATTAATTACTGTACATCGCTGTGTTTTAGCGAGATAACACTTCAACACTGTGGCAAAGCGACACTGTCAGCTGTTTCACTGTTATGTGTTGTGAGCTTGTTCTGTCACTTTATGAGCTCAGACTGCACCATGCAGGAAGTGTTCAAGTTAAAAATGCATTACTCGCTCCACAGGAAGGAAATCCCAGTGTGTTACCTGTCTTTAGTTCTTCTACATTTTTATCTGAGTTAATTAGTTCTTCAAGCAAGTTGTTTGACTAAAATTCAACACAGCAACAACAGAAGAACCAAAGACATCAATTTCAGGAAGTTGTTTTGGAAAGTTAAGACTGATTTCATTCAACTTGTAAACTCCGATCTGTTTCTTGCCTCTGAGTTCAGTATCTGGGGGAAAAGGGGAAACGGGTGGTGGATCTGAGGCGACCTGCTGTTTGAACAGTTGGCTGCTCTGACAGGGCAGCATTCATCAGGACTTGATGGGAAACAGCAGGTATGAGCCTAAAGAAAGCAGGAGTGCACTGAACCAATAAACAGTCACTCAAAAATACAAAGTCAGTATCCAACAAGTCATCACATACAAAAGAGAAGCCACAACTGTTTTTTGGTGTTTGTTTCTTTTTTTCCTGGAGATAATCACCAGCCATATTTGTTATTGGATTCAGTCGCTGTTCTGGGATCTATTATTTGATGCATGGCTCCACCTCAGACACGCAGATCATGCCAACACAGTCCCACTACAGTGGAAATGCGGGAGGACAGCCGAGAGCCTGTGGCTGCTTGTGGTTGTGATGAGATGTGTAATTATCCAAAGCAGGCTGACAAACTGCTGCAGGTGCATGAGAGATGATGGCAAATGAGCCAGAAGAGAGGTCAGAGGAAAGCAGAGGAGGAATTACTGTTGCATGCCAAACTCAAAGGAAGAGTTGTGCAGAAATGCAAAAAAACATCCCATTGTTCCTTCTCTGCTTCAGTACGAGACAAACGTGCATTCTCTCACTGTTTGTTACATGCAGCGTGTTTCTCGTTTCGAAAGAATAAGTTGCTTTGCTACAACTGCTGCTGCACCGAGAATAAATTACACACAGGGGTGCAGAGCTACAGTATGAATCAGCCACTTTGTGTGCACTGCTGAGAGTCCAGGTGGAGGAGGTGGAGGTTAACATCACCAATCAGGGTAATTAATTGCTCCAATTTAGCCATTAAGTGTTGAGTTGAAATGGAGAGCTGACACCTGCAGGGTCTCTGAGGGAGTCATCGAAATTTGGGGGGTGTGGGAGGGGCGGTATCGACTGTGTCATGCTTAGAAGAAAATGAACCCACAGCATCAAATTAAATTTGTTCCTGAAATAAGTAATGTTACCATACAAAAAGAATATTGACCCGTTTATTGTTGCTGTGGAGGAACGTTATTGGAGTTCACGGAGGGTAAGTGTGTGTGTGTGGATGTGTTTATTTTGGTGTGCGCTCTGTGTGTTTGTGCATAATTGGACGCCATAATGTAAATCAATACATTTAAAGATGAAAACGTGTTTTGGGAGTGAGGGTGGATTTCGGCCCAACAGTAGTTATTGACCACACCGTCTCATTGGTCAGTGCTTGCTCTCTGTTGTCATGGTTACACGAGCGTGTGAGTGTGTGTGTTTAAAGCCCGTATAGGGTGAGACCTGCAGTGTGTCTGCTTTTTACTGAGACGCTCATCAGTGATCACACAGTGAGGAAGAAAACAGGAAATTAAAAGGTGAAGAAATTAAGTCAAGATGAAGAGACAGAACGTGAACAGGTACGATAAATGGGTGGAATTTAGAACTAAATGATAAATTAGTTCAATTATAAAAATACACTTTTGTTTCCTGTTTAATAATCTTCATTTCCATTTAATTATTAGTGGTAAATAATCCTGTTTGACATGTTTTAGTGATAACATTAACATTAAAAACATGGGAGATGCAGCAGAATGTGCAAAATTTGCTTCAAACAGACTTTATGTGAATTTATTGTCCCAAACAATATTTAGGAGATTGCCAATGAGGAATTGAGCTGCAGCAGCGCATCTGAAGATCAGTATTTAAGTCATTGGATTTTGTTGTGTAAAATCATATGAGTGTGGTGTGAAGTCTGCAAAAAAACTTTTGTTTTGAAACCATCAACCTACATTAGATGTAGCCATAATAAAAAGTGTAAAAACCATTGAGCTCTGAGTTCACATATTCTTACTTGCTGTAAATGCACATCTGCATCTGCAAACGTTCAGGCGTCTTAGCAGGAAAAGGCCTGAGTAATCTCTGCAGTAAGTCAGTGGTGCATGTTGCTGGCATTTGCTTTCTTTTAAACATCTCTTTTTTCTGCAGAACTATCCATCCATACATTTTCTACATCCATTTGTTCCTGTGCAGGAGGTTGGTGCCTATCTCCAGTGGTCATTGGGTGAGAGGCGGGGTTAGACTCTGCGGTGTGTTGAGTCTAATGGACTTGTAGCTGTGAATGTATTTTAAAGCCCACTTTCAGTTTCACCTTGTTTACATACTGAGACACTCAGAGGAAAACAGGACAGAACCCAGTTTTCTCAACTCTTAAAGCAGTACAAAATAACTTTTTAAACTTTAAGCTACAGTTTTGAAACTTGTTTAAGTGGATACTCACCGAAAAACATGTTCAGCTTCATATTAGACACTCTGTGCGCCTCCGATGGCTTTACAATAGACTAAATAACTTCAGCAATTCGAGTCGCAGCTGGAAGTGGTGTTCTGATGATTTATGCTGCCCTGAAGAAAAATGCCGAGATTTTCAAGAGATTTCATTAGAAATTTATACAGTATTCTTGTTTATGGTGAATGTATCCTGATAATTATTTAAGTGTATTTTTATGATTCTTCTCAGATATTTTCTATATAAAAGCCCTCTGGGTCCTTGGCGGCCATTGTTGGGTCCTTCTCCTCTGGGTATGTCCAAACATTTGCCTGTTGCTTTGACAATGCAAAGACACTAAAATAACATCATATTTAGTGTTCCTGTCCTGGGAGAATTTTTTTAATAGGTAAAATGTATTTATGGAAAAATATAGAAACAAAAAATAAATGATACATCTGTTTATTGAAGCCAAGACTGCAGAACGGCACATGTGCAGAAAGAATCGGTAGCACAGCTTAACAGGTAGCATATTTCTGCAACGGCTGTCTGAGACACGGCTGAGGAAAAGTTATTCAGTACTGCTTTTTACGTGTTTTTTTTTTTCTTCTTATGTTTAAATCAGAGAGTTAAAGATTTGTCACTTTGCCTCGCAGCATGCTGTTAGACATTAATCTCAAGGATTATTTGTAACCTTGGGGTAACACAAATTTAAACAGGCCACTGTAGAGCTAACCTTAATCTGGCAAAACATTTTCTAAACATGCAAAATGCCTGAAAACACAAATCTTACAGTTACTGTGATCAGTTTTCCAATTTCTCCTAAACCCAGTGATAGTAGGCAATTAAATCCGTGATGCTTTAAAACTTAAAGCACTTAAGCATTAGTAAGATCTGACCTCCGGATCATGTGATCAAAGACTTTTTATGGAACTCAAACATCCTGAATTTTGAATCCCAAGAGTAAAAACCATTTAGATGACTTAATAAAAGACGAAGGTTGAATGTATTAAACCAAAACATCCAGATTCTACATGCATTTGTGCTTCCTGTGATACTTGTAAGAGGAAATACAGAGAAGGAAGGACATAAATCACTGCTGTAAACAACCCAATAAGCACAGTGTCATCCACAGAAATTGGCTCTCTATCTATTCCTGTTGTGTACAAGCAGGTTGGTAACAAATGCTCCAAGTTGGCCTGATAAAAAAGAAGGAAGTTATTAACTTCACACAACTTCTAAATAAGTTTTAGCCCTGATTATTTATTGTTTGTTTGTCCTCGTATTCCTATCTGTCTTCATCTTTATTCCTTGTATTCATCAGTCTTCTCAGGATGTGTTGATACCATGTTATGTTCCCTGTATATAAGGGGTTACACTGACACCACTTATACTGCTCCTTATGTGTTTATCATATAAAATAAGAGACACATGAGGTCTAATCATGTCTTACTTTAGAGTATCATGTGTAAAAATGATTAACTTTGGCCAGGTGAGAAATGAAAAAAAGTGTATTGATAAATTTCTCTGAAAAAGAAGTTCATAAATAACTAAATGACGTGATTTCCTGTCAGCCTTTTTTTATTGTTGTCGGAAAAGGATTTACCTGCAGAACGTGCTTGCTCTGCGCTGTCACTGTCATCGGTAATCATCGGCCTTCAGGAAGATTCATGCTGTAGTTTCAGAGTTGGTTCAAAACACTTAGCCATTACATGTGACATGGAGGGCTTGATATATGACAGGCCTAATAGTGGCGCACTCCAGCAACAAAGCTGTGGTACAACAAGAAGGACTCTCAAAGCTTTTTCATTACTACAATGCATCCAATTAGCAGGCAATTTGATCTAAAATGACTTGCACTGGGGAGCAATATGAGGTTCATTATCTTGCTCAAGGACACTTCAGCCAGTAGAAAGGTGGATCAAACATTCTGACTTAAGGACAAACACTTTACCTCCCAAAATACTTACACCCTTGTTATATTTTTACCAAAAAATAGAAGAATAATTCATTTTGAGCATATGTGGCAGAGATGAAACAGAATTCTAACACAGGTGACCTTATAGTTGATTATTCTAAAACCTTTCTGAACAGTGTCCCTGTGTTTGTGTGTGAGGGCTGTAAAACACAGTGACACTGCTGACTTATCAACAAGAAATAGAACTCCCAACTGGAATGTTTGTGCTCTGCGATGCCAAAAGCTTCTCTCACTCATGCACAGAGAGAAAAATGTAATAAATCTGATCAAATTTACTCGTTTCAAGCTGGAACTCCGACTTTTTATCAGCTTTTTTTTTCTGAAAAATGGATTTGGCTGAGATTATTAAACACTTTTATGACAAAATCTAATTTTCTTTGGGTGAGTATTAGACTGCAGGTATTAATCAGTTTCATCGCATTAACCCAGGTGATGAGAAGGCCACCTGGAGGATTGGCCTCAGACTGTATTTAAAACCACTCAGCAGATCAGTTTAAAAAAAAACAAAAAACTCTAAAATGCAATGAAGCTCATAAATATAATTGCAGATCATTTAAAAGAGTAAGAAAAGGTTTGTAAACAGGAAGTTAGAAGGTTATTACAGGTGTGTGGATGTTGTATGCATAAAAAGCAAAAGGTCGTCTGATACATCAGACGTGTTTTCATAGTGCAGGTTAAAGATGGATTCTGTCAATTACTGCCATGAACACGATGGATCTGAGCTGATCAAAGTCCCGCCTCTTGTAGTCTGGTCTCTTTGTTCCTGTCTCAAGAGATTCGATGAGTGAGGAGTATTGATGCTCTGTTGCATCTGGTTCACACTCCAAGGACTTCTCACCAGATCAAAAAGCAACCTGAGATTGAATTGGATGCAAACCAGCCCTCGACCTTAGTTACTTATGTACAAGCTCAGTGGTCGGTGCATGCAAACTGTATAAATCTGATATCACCCATTATCACATCACAATCCCAAAAGGGACCTGCTCGGCCATAGAGAAGATAGCAGAGCCCGAGATTGATTCAGTGTGTTGCCGCTAATTAATTTATGCCGCCGTTTGAACTGTCTGTTGAAATCCAATTATCAGGGAGTCTGTGTAGCTTACACGATGGGGGCGGCGACCGCAGAAGGGGAGGATTTGGAGTTCTGAGCAATAAATAGAAAGTTGTGGGAAACGCTGTCTGCTTCTCAGATGTAAGGAACTCCATAGAGAGAAAATCTGTGCACAAATTGCTTCAAAACATTTGCTTGCTTTAAAAAAAAAAAAAAACCTCAACTTCTACTGCTTTAGTCACCAGTAATGTCACAAGCAGCAGTTAAGCTGTTTTGGGTTTCTTTGTTTTTTCTAGTTTAGAATAACATCTGTAACCTGTGTTGTGTTTGACTAATCAACTGTGTCTCTGCTTTTAGCAAAGAAATAGAAGAACAATTAGAAACAGCCAAAACTGCCTCACAATTTTCTTAATGGCCCAGTAGTCCAACACATAATGAAAATTGGCTTTTTACACATTCAGTTAACAAGATAATTAGAAAGCCACGGAGGTTCTGGATGGTGAACATTTCAGGCTATTTCTTTAAAAAGTTGATATCGAGTTTATAATTCTGTGTCAAAGGGGGTAAAAAGCCTCCGGATAGCTGCACCAAATTAAAACAATGTCGGCGAGGAGTGAAGCTCGGAAAAAATGGAGCCCCTGGTTTCAAAATGACACACTCATAATGACATCGCAAAAACAGCCTAGAACTAGCAATCAAGTCTAGACCCTCCCCCACACCCCCACCACCCCCCTGCTGTGAAATATATATGTGTGTTTGCTGTCTTGTCTTGATTTATGTGCACAGCGCAGGCATCCCACTGCCTGCTCAGTGCGTCGCCTTCTCACATGAGTTGTCACTCATGGAAGCCACGACACTCCCAGACAGAGGAAGGGACAGAGGAAGAGTCGGACTCAGATAAATAAGGGCAGGTGTCATCAGTCCAGATTCTGTCTGAGAATCAATGCAGCTCGGGGAGCTCTGTCTTCATTTCAGACTCTGGGCTTGTGTTTGGACTGAACCTGCTCCGTACTTCTCTGCAGTGAAGCTAGAAACACGGAGGCTTTGCTCTGTCAGTCTGCATCGCATTCCATCACTTTTTACCTTCCTCTGTCGCTCCTCTCATCTTCTGTCCTACTGAAGTCTCCCTGCAGCTTTACATCATCCATGGTTGGACCTTCAGCATCATCTCACACCTTATTCACCCTCTATATTTACAGACAGAGATTTGAAGAGGAGCGAAAAATGAAGAGGCGTTTGTCAGCTGATCACATCTGCAGTTACCTGTTGGGGGCGGAGCATCAGAGTATGTGACATGAAGAGGCTGAACAGATAGATATGGAGGACTGATTCTGTCCTGGAGACTGAACTGGAGTCTCTTGAGTTGATTGTCCAAAGGAGGATGAAGAACATGATGGAAAACCGTCATCATCCTCTTCAGAACACAGTAACTCAACACCAGAGTGTTTTCAGTCAGAAGATTCTTCATAATCCGCTGCAGCACAGACCGCTACAGGAGAACCTTCCTGTCCACATCTAGAACCTTCTATAATGGCTTCCTGAAGAATAACTGAGCTACAACAACACTTGAATTTCCCTTCGGGGATTAATAAAGTATTTTTGATTTTTGATTGATTTTGATATTTACAGTTCACCAGTATTCTTACTGCTTGTCTCTCTAAACTGGAACATGGAAACATCTCCACACTTATGACTCATTTGTCCTTCAACATTTGATTATTTTATCACACTTTGAAGTCACTATTGATTCATTCCCTCTTTCCTTGCTTTTGACATTTTTTATTTTTGAGCATTTGAAACTTTGATTCTTTTAGTCACACACTCAGATAAATGAGCACAGTGTCTCTGTCCACCATGTTATTTCTTTACTCCTGTTTTACAATGTCAAACTCAGTTTTTTCAATTTTGCTTGCAATTAATACCATTTTTAGCCTTCATGCTTATCTCCTCCCGCTTAAGTTCACGATCAGACTCATTACAACTACATATGTTGACTGTATACAGACTTTCATACCTGGACCCTCAGTATAACATCGATCAGTGGTAATTTTATATACTTAAAATAACTTATGAGATTTAGAGAAGTGCCTTTCATAAAGTGTAGTTAAAGGTTTGTGTAGGTAAGTTTACCAAGTTTTGCAGCCGGTTAGAGAAACCAGAAATCATTTTTATAAAATGCATAAAATTGTCTATGTTTTTGTTTTCAAAATCAGTTTTTGTTGTGATATATAAAACCTCAAAAAAATCTTTTAAAAAAGTGGCTTTACTTTTGATTGTATAGGACAAAGTACAGACATGATTTCTTCTCCCAGCAAGTAGAAGAAAGAGACACCATCTTTCATTTTCCTGTCAATGTCCTCATAACATATTCACAGTTTAGCTGTTAGCTGTCAGTCAGTCTGTAGCCGTCAGGTAACATACAGTCTTTCTGAGACCTAACAAGAGCTCAAATACTGTTTCTCCAGAGGCTGCAGTGGTGGATCAGTCAATTCACCTCTGTGAACATAATACAAAACACCATATGTTTGTCTGCATCCTGCAGCTTTTATGGTTTTGTGTGTGTCCACGCTGGTAGCTCAGATTGATGTCCGTGTCTGCCAGTCGCTGATGCTGACTCTACTTTGACATGAAGACTGATTTCACTGCCTGTCAAAGCAGCGGATTACTTTTACCCCTGGGCTTTTCTGCAGCTCTCGTGGGATATTGTGTGTTCAGGTCACCGTGGCCGCAGATATAAAATGTTTCCCCGTTTAATCTGATTGAGATTTTATTCAACAATACGAGGGTGGAACTATTCAATTGTTTTTTTTTCTAAACAGTTGAGCTATTAAGCCAAACAATAATAAAGAAATCAGAATACATCAGCTTGATTTCCTTGCTGCTCTTCATCTCTTGTGTGTTTTGATCCTCTGCTTCCTCCCTTCTCTCGGGCCACTTTTCGACTTCTCCTTGGGAAAATGCGAGACAGGATTAGATGAGTTCTCTAAATGGTAGGCTGCTCTCTTGGCTCTGTTAATTAGTCTGGTCTCTCAGTGTGTCTGCACAGCATGACAAGCAAGGTGGAGGGTGCTGCTGGAATGAGGGGAGCAGAGAAACTGTGATGGCTGCTGGTTCATTAGCTCTTTGTTCATCAGCCTACATCTGCTAATGAATAGCATCATATTTCTACTGTGACTTCCATAAAATTTTGATTCGACATACTGAACATAAAAGGGTTTTCCGATTGTTTTGAAGTGGAGTTATGCGGAAAAGGTTACGGACAATTAGTATCTCACCTGTTGCATGATGAGACTGATGAACGAATTGGTAATCAGAGCTGGACCAGTTCCACAATGAAATGCTGCAGCCTTAAAGGCAGCTTAAAGCCATAAAAACATCTCTGTGGTTGATGCAAACATGATTCTATAATACTTCCCAGTACCTGATTGTTTATTAAGAATTTGGCGATTATTTGAAGATGTTGAAGTGAAAACACAGAAACATCTGGCCTTGAGTGTTTAAAGAGAGCGAAGAGACAAAGAGAAACGTGACAGAAGCATAAAGAGGAAAAATCTGGCAGCCATCCCAGTGAAGTATGTCCTGCTCCCAGGCCGGTTGTAATAAACTGATAACATCCTTTCACCACAAGCATTTAAAGCTGGGTATGAATTTTGAACCTAGGAGTGTAATGATGGGCTTGATACAGGAAGGGGTGTGGTCAGAGCCGGTCAATTAAAGAAAGACGTTTTGACTTCAAGACCACTGTCCTAAAATAATTTAATAAGAAATGATCCATCACAGTCTTCATGTTGCATTGTAGACCTCACGTTCAGAGAAAAGAAACATAACAGTATATGTCAATAAGTATAAGTATTCTACATGAATTCATGGCACATGAATAGTACTCACAACATAATCCATGTAACCTCACTTCCAAATCCAAATCATCCCTTTTTTCTTGTTTTACAAATTTACCAAAAACATTTCTGGAAAAAAAAAATAATGAAATGAAATTCTTTCACGCCATTTAATCTCTTTTTCTAATGAATCCATCTATTGGTGTTCTGTACCTGTTTTGTCCTGTTCAGGGTTGTGGGAAGCGTTTCATGAACAGTGGTATGAGGACCAGCAAAGTGTAGCATGCTGATGGAATGAGGATGAGCAATGAGGGGGTTGTGGGCCCAAATGTCGGAGAGCTGGAGGATGTTTAGGGAACTCTGATATGAAATTAGGCAGAACACTGCAGCTGGTTGGTTGGATAGATGCACAGACATAAACAGAACATCTGGAAAACTAATATATATTTGCATGATTTGGATATTTTGGTTTAGAAAGTTTCTGCTAAGTTCTCAGAATGAACAAAAATTATGGCTTCATCTAAACTATCAACTTGTTTGTTAGAGTCCATTCCAACTAGACTGTTTGGGGGGGGTTGCCCTTAATCAACACTGCCATTTTAGCCCTGATCAATGTGTCTTTAGTTAATAGATCTGTACCTTAAGCTTTTAAGGTTGTGGTAATTAAACCTTTACTCGATCCTGGATCTCCAGCTCATTATAGCCCTAAATCCAATCGGCCTTTTATGTAAAGTAATCTCACAAAACAATTGTGAGAGTATTTACATAGTAAAAATGTGTTAAAATGGTCTAATTTAAAGATCATCATAGCACTGGTATAAATATTCTCATGGCTTCAGACTGTCTGTGCTTGATCCCAGTTACATCTTTTACTGTTGAGTCTCAAATATTCAAGATCTTATTGTTCCACATTTTCCTAACGGAGAACTTGACTCTCATACCACAGGTTTGCTAGTGATTCGTTCCAAGAGGTAGACTTCTAAGACTAGGCGATCAGTTTTATAGTTAGAGTTAACTCTAGTTATCCTGATCCATCCCTTTAGTTATGCTGTATATGACTCAGCCTGCTGGAGGACAGGCTGACCACATTTCTTTACTCTGCTGTCTTTCCATGTTTGTATTTACTATTATTACTGCCATTAACTTTAATTCCATTTCTGTTTGTGTCTGTTTACCGTTGTCAGGTTCTGGGGTTTTTGGTTTGTTTATTTATTATGAGTGAGATTTTGTGAAGTTGTGTTTTCACCTTGTTCCTCATGTTTCTATGTGTATCTAGTGTTTTGATTTATCCCCAGCCTCTAGGTTCAGCTTTTATTTTCTCATGAACTAGTTTCCTGTTTTGCTTTTATTTTGGTTATGTCTGTACTTCCTGTTCTCCTCATGTGTCATTCAGTATCTTGTCAGTTCAGCTTGTCTCTTCAGTCTAGTGTTTTACCGTTCAGGTGTTTCTTGTTTCTGTAATTAGTTGTTGGTTATTTAAGCAGACAGTTTTTGTCACTCTGTTGTCGGTTTATTCTTGGTCTTAGTCCTAGTCTTAGTCGTTCTTGCAGTCTTAGTCTTTCTCTCAGTTCTTAGTTTCGGTCCTAGTCCTAGCCCTAGTTCTTAGTCTTCCTGTCTCAGTCTCAGCCTCAGTCTTAGTCTTAGTCTCTCACCACCCTGTTTGGATTATGTCTTTGCCTCTCTTCAGTTCCTCATCTCCATGTAAGTTTGTTTTGCTGCCCCGTCAGCATTTTTGTTCTTATTAAACTTTTAGTTGTACTTTAGTTTTTGTTGTCCCCCTCACTGCATTTGGGTCCAATATTAAATCCTCCACCTAAACCTGAAACCCGTCCTCTCAGAACCCAGAGCCCGGTTCGGTTCTGCTGGAGGTTTCTTCCTGTTTAAAGGAGACATTCCTTTCCACTGTCACCAGTTTGTGTTATGCAGGATGGAGTCGTTGCATTCTGTTGATTTCCTTAGACAGGAAACCTTTTTACTAACTGGCTTTGAGTGACTTTTGTTGTAAATTATTGCTGTTTAAATAAACTGTAATTGAACTGGATTAGATGTATACAGAGGAGGGTAATTGGTAACTGACCACAGGTGAGCTGATTGAGGTAAGACAAATAGAAAATAAGGAGATGGTAATCAGGTCAAGTGAGGACATCTGGGCTAGAACTGAATGACAGAATTCTGCAAACCCACAATAAAAACACAAGAATACTAAATAAATGTTAAAAACTAAGACAAAATCCCAAACTTGAAGACAGCTGTCCCAGCAGTCTGCAGGAAATTGTAAATCTGTTTGTTTATACCAGTTCCTCTTAGTTCCAAACCAGATTTTCACGTGTTTACTTTCCCCTGTGCTTCTTTATTTTCTGTTGTTTAAATGCACAGAATCTGCAGTGATTTATTCTTACCTTCTATATCTTCAGTTATAGTAAACATGCTGTAGAAACACCTTGTTTTTTAAAACTCACCACAAGCCACATTTACATTCAAGGCAGCGGAATGCAGGCGGCCAAGGGGACCTTGATGTGCTCAGAACAAGTTTAACATTTACCACCTTATAAAGTGGCTTTGCCGCCCGGCAAATGAAAAGTCTCAGACATTTGAAAATTGCCTGGCCACCCTTCTTGAACATAAAAAGCTTTTCTGTCACCTCATTTTTTGGGAGAATTACTCTGTTCCTCCTCCTCACTTTACCTTACCCCCCTTCTATTATCTCAATGGGGTCTTTTTTCCCCGTTTTCTCTTAATATATATGTGAATATAAATTAATCAATCTTGCACTTTTTTCATGTCTAAGATGAGCTCATTCTTTCAGGCCTCAGAGGGTCCGAGGTAATGGGTGAGTTTCTGCTTTCGCAGGTTGTGTTGGCTGTTTTGTGACTAACAAGAATCTGTGTGGCTTTCAGCTCGGAGTAAAAGTTTTTTTTTTCCCACACTGGGCCGCCCTGAAGCTCATCGCACTGAGGTGCAGAGGAATGTCAGCCTGGTCAGTGTTTGATGCACATCCTCAATCTCTTTCTTTAAAATGCCTTGTGGGGCTTCATGTTTACTGAAAAGTTGAAGAAACAAGGTAGAAAAAGTAGAAAAAAACTCATCTAAGTGCAAAGACTCAGAGGAGGAACAGCTCTTAATGAAAGCAGACGGTGTGCTTCGTGTGGGTTTCAGTGTGTGTGTTAATGTGGGTTTTGCCGTGAAACACTTCACGGTAATTGACAGCACTTTCAGGTCTGTGGCAAAATTGCTCGAGCCTCATCTTTGTGTTAAATCTCTTCTCTTTTGGTCCTTTCAGTACCCTGTTCCTCTCGACCAAAGTCCTGATTAACTACACCGTTATTATTTTAGTGTAAGGAGCTCATCATGCATGTACAGCGCAAAATTCTGCATCTGCAACCTTTCAAAACAAAAGTTGCAAAGTGTTTTAGATCAAATAAAAAGGTCTCGCCCACGTTCTTGTAAAAGTATGAATAGGATGAGAAAATAATGGTGCAGAAGGAATAAAAACAAATAAATTAGCATCGGAACAATAAAGTGAGACGCTTATAAATGTGCCTTGAGTTGCATTAATACATTTTTTGGTGTTCATACATGTGCACCAAACCTTCCACAACATCTGTTCCTTTCACACTTTTCTTATGCTAAAGCACTCATGTGCATTCCCATAGGTGTTTTTCTTTTTTGTTTCATATTCAGTGTTCCAAATATATCCAACATCATTATAATGCAGAGCAGTTTTTTCTATCATAACCTGCATTTTCTTCAGACTCTAATGAAGTCGGTAAAAAAACGTTATTACCTGATTGTGAAATGGTGGTGTGTACTTCTTAGTTTTCTGTGAAAGCGTACAGGATTCTGATGTGGTTCTGATGTCGATGTTCTGTTTTTGGAGCTTTTGTGTATTCTGGTCCAGCAGCTATTCCTTATGCAGCAGAAACCAAACAAAAGTTTGATGAAATCACGGCTGCTTAAGATTCAGGTTGTCCTCTCATCCATGTTGAAATAAGCTTCGGCTTTTCTTTATGCTCTTTTTTTCTTTATTTCTTGTCACACTCTTCTCACCCCTCTAAATTTGACTGTAATACCCTCCTCACAGCGTCTCCGTCTTTATGTCTTTGATCTCTGGCCCTCAGTATGGATAGTAATTCTGAAAGTCAGTGAGTCACTCAGAGTCTCAAATTGATCCAGTCCAACTCACATGTTCCTTTTCTTTGGATGACCATTGCCCCAATGTTTTTTTCTCAGATGTTCTAAACTGGAATGCAGTCGCCCACACTGATATTACCTTCACTGAAGCATTTTGAAACCACACCGCTTGTAGGTTGCAAAAGAAAGCAGCCGAGGGTGACACATGCCATGAGATGGATGCAAACACAGTTCCATCTTCTTCTGTGAGGAAAATGTGAAGCTCTACGTACGACACACAGTTTGACGGGTTGCTTGCTAAAGCCTTGGTAATATCCTTGAGGAAAGAAAACAGCCTTTTGTCACCTGATGGGTAGCCTCATTTTTCACTCTAAGGCACTATTTCACAGACACTGATGGGACTAAGTCCCCATGTGAAACCAGCACTGTTGTGCATGCGAATGTGTGTGCACGTGAGATGCTGGAACAACAGCAGAGAGTGCTGATGGAGTGACGGACTCAAGCTCGGGTGATAAATGAGCCATTATGGTGAGAAAAGACTGTCTGCACAATCTGAAGAAAAGAAAAAAGGGATAAATGCACAAGAAATGTTCACCAAAGAGACTTCTTTACACCATGCTAGGACTAAACATGGATTGGCAGCCAATTTGATCCAAAAATAGACAGAAAATAATATGGCAGTAGACAAGATAGGCGCTAAATGACAGATGGGTTGGCCGAGTCTTCCACCGTGAGAGGATATGGCTGGTCTTATAATGGATTCTGGAAGTGAAAACAAAATGCAACAGCACAGCTCTGTATTTTTCTGTTGGAGTGCATCTTTTTGTCTGCTTATCTGTCTGTAACCGTTTAGATGTCTGCCACACTCTGTCTGTTACATCTACAGTATCTGTGATATTCTAGGTAGGGAGCGCAGCATTCCTCTGACATGTTGAGATCTGCCAGATCTCTCTGGCTAATATTACTGCACATGCACACAAACACACAGCAGAGGAGCTCATGCTGACGTTCAGATTACTGCTGCTACATCCGCCAGCCAGCATGTTATCATGCAGAGGGAGTGTGTGCAACATACAACTGGTTAGCATGCACTACTGACTGAGCAGCACAGGGCTCCCAACTGTTAGCAGCAGCTTGACTGAATAGTGACGACCCTTTGAATTAGTCGTGTCTTGTTTGGTTAAAGTGATAGTTCAGATCTTTCGAGGTGGGTTTCTGTGGAAAGGTTATTAATTAATATCCCATCTGTTGAGACGGCTTTTTGAAGGACCTCAGATTGGAGCAACAAGGATTAACTCTGAACAGATTGAGGTGCTAACTGCTAGTTACACTGCACTTGAAAAAAAAAAGAGTTTATTCATCTAATTTTATTTTACTTGATAAATGATTCCACATATTCAATTACAACAGTCCTGTTTAGAGGACAAATATTAATTTGAGTCAACTTATCCTTTTTTTGAGTGCAGCGAAGCAATTCAGCACTTTTAAATGATTTATTTATATTGAAGGTGTGATCAATGGGTTTGATTGACGAAAGTTTGTGCACCCTAAAGGTTAGTGATCCATTAAGACAGTTTTGGGGACACTGGAGTCCTTTAAAAGAAAAACATTTGTATTTCCCAAAAGACCTTGGAACTTTGTCTCAGTGTTATCATTTCATGCACCTGTGTGCCAGTACAGATGCAGAATAGTATTTTATTATTTAAAGAATGTAAATGTTAGTTTTTACAAAGATTACCAGTTCAGATCAACAATGACAGGTGGTGGAGAGTTTAGTATTAATACAACGAGAGCTCGATAATGAAATAAAGCATTTGCTTGACGTTTTGCACTTTTTATTTTGTCAGATTTGTTGGTTTCATTTTTATTTGTGCAGGTATGTTAGCAAGAAATATGAAATATGCCTTAAGCCTTGGTCACAATGACCTGTACTAACGCCTGCAAATGCACTACTAATGATTTTTAGAGCCTTTCCTACGGCCTCCTTAACGCAGCCTAACAGCAGCTGTATAAGAGTGTTTATGGTCTGTTCGTGACGAACGCCCCACACAAACCCTCCGCGTAGGAATGCTGGTCAAAAGCCTTCCAAATAACCTGCACACAGCACACCATGGAGAATTATTTACTTTTTATTTGCTTTGTTGTTTACTTAGAAAACTATAGAGAACTATATGTTTTTACAAGGACATAAAATAGACCACAATGAAAAACTGTTGTTTCCAAAAAATCACACCTGCGTGAGGCAACACAATCAAACAGCTCGGCAAATGTGTTCCAGTCCCTTTTGATTGGCGGTCCAGCTCATGGAACTGAACCCGGTTCTGGCTGTTGAGGTGCTGCTTCTGGATCCATTCCTGCACCCACCTGGAGTCTTCTCTCCACGTCCTCAAAAACCACAGCCACAGCTGAGAGAAAATGCAGCTGGAGTCTGTTTGCATTATTGTCATCTTGAAATTGGGAGATTTTCCACAAATTTCTGAGCGGATGTGATGATCAAAACATAGAATTTGGAAGATACCCAGCAAAAAGTGCAGACAGACATGCTGGTCCTTCATGCATCTTACAATAAAAAAGTTATAACATTGTCGTCAGTAGACCGGTGGAAGGTTCCATCACACCCGTATGAAGAGAACAAGAACTCTAAAGACAGCAGCTGAAAATCACCTCATTCTCAAGGGTTCATCAAGTTATTCATGTTGCAGCTGTAACAAATAGGAAACAGTGCCTCCATGAACGTTCAGGAACTCCAGATGTCATAGGAAACGGGACATTCATACGGCCTAATTGTTCCTACGAGTCACTGTGACCGAGGCTTTAAATAACTAATTTTGAATTGGCCAGAGGATTTTTTATTGGCTCCCTCTGACATGCCAGAAGTTTTAGATTAAAAAAAACAAAAAAACTCCTGCCTTCACTGTCCAAACACAACTTACCTTTACTCATTGCTCATAAAAGTTATATCCAAAAACACATCAACCTTTTTTTGTAAAAAATTTGTTTATAAAGATCTTTAAGATAATTTGATGTTTATATGCAGACATGTTTTAGCTTTCTGTGAATCTCATTCGATGTTCATTTTTAGAAGCAATTTGAACGTTTCCTCTGCAAAATCTACAAAACAGGAAGCTAATGGAATTTTTTTTTATCATTAACTCAAATTAACTATCACTGTCTCTATTATATACTGTTTCATCACCATGCACCAATTTCCAAGAAAATAGTTGTAAAATGCCTCTCCTGATTTTTGGGCATGAACATTTTCACTTTTAGGAACTCTGAATGAGTTTCAGAATGAAACACAGTGTGGATCCAAAATGTGAACATGGAAGTTGAGAATGAAAAAATAGAAAAAACATAATAAGGACTGATGAGGCAACAAAAGAAATCCAACATTTCTGACAAAGGACAAATAATAATAATTTGTTTTTATATTTCATGTTTGCAGCATCTTTTTAGTTTGAATTCTTAGAATTCTCGTCAAACATCCCATTCAAGATTAAAGTCTTTTGGTTTCAAGTCTTTTTTTTTTTTTTAATCCCCAACTGTATCACTGAGGCTGACGCAGCTGTAACTGACACAGATTATAATCTTCATCTTCTCCACCAGACGCTGAAATCTCCTCCCACCTTCAGAGCTCCTCTGCTGGCCTCAGGCCTCCCTCGGCCCGCCGAGCCTCCAGAGATGCAGTATTCATTATTTACACTCCGAGCCCCACAGCGGGGGCTGACTCATCCCATTTTGTCTCCATCGTCAGGCTTTTGAGACATGCAATATTCAATTGCAACGTATAAACAGTAAAGAGATCAAAAATGCACACATGGTAATAACTTCAAGCTCGTCTTTCTCTCTTTTGCATATTGTTTGCTAAACGTTGTTTTTTTCAGCCTTTCAGCAGCTGAACAGATAGTCGTTCTTGCTGAGAAGTGTTTCCCACCCTGATATGCACGCAGATAAATTCAACTCCAGTATTTATTTTGTACCAGGCATGAACAATGAAAAATCTAAATGAAATGTAATTGAGGATCTTTGTGTGAACGAACCTCGCAGTCTGTTTCTCAAAAACATATATTCTCAGTCCTAATAAAGCTACTGTCAGTCAAACTCTCAAACATATGCTGTTCTGTTTAATGTCACAACATCAGCCCAGCTGTGATGTTGTTCTGCTCTGTACAGCTTTCATTGTCATGTCATTTTCATCAAAGGACGAAGTTTATTATGTCAGATTTGTCACTTAATTGGGTGATTTGACATTTCTCTGTCTTCCTGTTGTTTGGTGCTTATCACAAAAATAACATTGTATTCATGTACAAAGCATGTACTCATTTTGTTTTCCCACCAGACCATGTTGCAATAGGTTTCGTCATCTTCAACTAAGACAAACTAGCAAATACAAAACCTAAAAGAAGTATTTTATTTAAAAAAAAAATGTACATAACAATTTAAATCTGAGTTATTAATTTTTAATTACTTAAAGTAATAGATTTAATCTTTTGAAGTGGACTTATTAACACTTTTGATCTTACTTGTTGAAGTTGAGAGATCAGTTCTGACCAGATTCAGAATCAGAGTGAAACCGGTAAAAACTGGATTGTTGTCAAGCAAATCCCAGTTTTGGCTCTAAATTATTCAAACAACAGTGTAAAAGGGAACATTTGTCTAAAAGCTTGTGGTTACTTTGGCAACACCAGTGCTGCTGGCAACAAGGGGTGCAAAACAGTGACAAAGGGTAATATTGTAAAAGTGTGAACAGTTGTTGTGGAACAGATGAGTCGAGACTTCAGCATGTGTGATGATGATCTTAGCAGTAATACATAAACCATAACGTCTTGGACTGGAGCCAGAAACGAGACTTGAGAAATGAGTCAAATATCTGGAGGGAGTATCAGAGGTGATCCACTGTGTCCCATGTTGGACGGGAGGGTGGGGACACAGAAAGGTGGATGAAGGGGGAGGATCTGACAGAACAATCTGAATCTGGAACAGCATTAAAAACCTTTGATTCTTAGTGATTCTTGTAGGCCTTCAGGGGGACTTCATCCCACCCACACCGTGAAACAGCAACTTAAAATAAAGAATAAATGACCAAAAACTTGTTGTGAGCAACAGAAAATAAAATAAAATGAGTTTCTACCTGTGACTCATCTGAGCCTGCAGTATTTATTTGGCTTTCTTTGTGTCCTCACATTCTTTTCTTCTTCGTCTGTGTTTCCAGGTGCAGCAGGATGCGCTGCAGGCTGCCTGCGTGTGGACCCTTGCTGGCCCTCCTCCTGCTCCACACTGCAGGTTCTGGTGAGTCCCCATCAGTTAACTGAGATCTTGAATAGACTGGAGTGGTTTTTTTTTTTTTGTAACTGAGCTGTTGATGTCACACAGCAGCAGTTACCAAAATGACACAGCTGAATTCTAGCTGATGATAACATGTACAAAAGCTCCTAGTTAATGGGTTCATGTCCATTCTGATGAGCTGCTTTTTCACCGGGAGCTTTCCAGGATTCTACCATCTGTTGTAAACAAGCACTGCATTACCTCCTGCTTTACTGTCTGTCTCTGTCTGCTCACACAGTCGGAAGTAGAGAGAGACACTGGAGTCCAAAATACTCTGCATCCTGGTCTTCCAGCGCTCCAAGATTTCTTTTATATTTGACTTCTCAGGGATTTTGTATTTCCTCGAGGGAATTAAAGGGGCTAAAATTGACTCCTTCAGGATATCTATTATACCCGTCTTACATCCACAGTGTCTCCTCTTCAACTTGTCAGGAGTTTGAGGTTCTGTTCTGGCTATTAGTTTGACTCGTAACAGTTTAGTCAGCTGTTTCTGAATGTAATCAGCTTCCCTTTTCTCGTGGTTATCCATCATGTGAGATGTTGACATGTGGCAAAACTCCCATCAGATAACATTGAAGTGGTGGAAGATTTAAACTCTCCATCCATCTGTTTTATACCTGCTTGATCCTGTTCGGAGTTATAGGAGACCATCTTCAGCACTTAGTCAAACTAGAGCTGCTGTTTAATCAGATCTGTGGGAGGTTTTTAGGGTTTATTTATTTATTTATTGGCCATGTATGTTGCACATCTGTACGGGGGGGACAGTTTTGGGGTTATGTATCTTGCCCAAGGACATTTCGACACACGGCCCTGCTGGGGTCTGGGATCGAACCACTCACCTCCTTCCCCATCAGACTACCGCCACCCCATTCCTGTGTTCCAGGAACCCAATAGAAAACCTGCTCACGTGCAGGGAGAACATGCAAACTCCACACATAAAGACCCCCACTGGGTAGATTTCAAACCAGCAGGGAAAAAACAAAATATTTCAACAATGTTTTTAATGAGCGCTTTAAAGAAAAGCTTCAACATACAGCTAAAAACATAAACGGATCAAAGCCCCACAAGGAGATGCTACCATTCTATAAGTGAATATTAATTAAAAACCTCCCAAGTAATCATGAAAATAAACAAACATTTTAAATCGATTATGTGTTTTGTGCTTTAAGTAAATTTAATTTGACCTTTAATGTGTGGGCTAAACATATTCTAGTTTTTATTATAACTGGCAAAAATTCTGGCAAAAATTGTTTAATTTTCTTATTTTACTACTTAAAAAAATAGGAAAATCTTTAAGAAATTAATAAAGTGGGTTTGTTTTGATCAAAGTGTTAAACGATGACCTTTTGTCAGTGTACGTGATCACCTCAGCTGCCTCGCACAGATTATAAAAGGAAGAAAAAAAGTGCAATTAATTTACTGGAAGCTTCTCTTTAAAAACTTCTCCTTGCCAAGTTTCTTTTTTCTTGCCTCCAGCTTGTTTATTAAAGGTCACTATTACTAAAATGTAGCTAACTGTGAAACATAAGTCGAGAAGGATTTACTATCCGTGTAGGAAAGTGTGAAGTACAGCAGATTACAAAGCAGCTGTCTTCAGTGGAATCACCAACTCATCTTTTAACATGATTTGTTGGGTCGCCTCAGTCATGTTGACATTTTATTTGCTGCTGTGTTCATTTATCTGTTCCTTTCCTGTCACTGTGTTCGTATTCAAAAACTTGCTCAACCCTGACAGCTTGAGCATTTTCTCACACCTCCCTTTTCGTCTGCTCGTAATTACCCAAACAGCTCTATGAGCAGGCTAAAAATATGAAGACGCTAAAGCAATCGGATCTACGGAGCTCATGAAATTTTTAAAAAATCTACTTGATCGAATGTCTGATATTTTTGATGTTCAGTTTAAATCTGCTGAACCATTTATAGTTTGCCCAAAAAGCTCAAATTTAGGGTGTTAATCACCTAATTATGTTCCATCAAGTCATCCGAACTTTGAAAAGAGTCTTGACATTTTGGGTTTGTTTGCATGTCTGTCTTGGTGACCTTTTAAGCCCGTGATGGTTGACGGGAGGAGGACAGTTTGGCAGACAAACAAGACTCGGGCTGTTCAGAAAGAGACTTGAGAGGAACTCTGAGTCATTTGTCAATCTGTAACTGAGGATCTGGTTACCCCGGCTGCCTCCAGATCTGTCGGCTTGGCAGCTTTATCTCTCTCTTCCAGCGAGCTCTGAGGGGACGAGTGTAAGCAATGAGAGCATTCACATCTGTCAGTCCTTCTTTGGCCTCCCTGCACTCTCCTATTTATTTGGTTTATGTGGGAGAGATTTCATGCCCCCTTGCTGCTCTTCGTGTCCTCCCTGACTGTCTGCAGCTCTCTGGTTCTGTCTTCTGATAAGGCGAAAAAAAAAAATCAGCTGTCCTGCACTGCGGCCTGTCTGCATCTCAGGGCTCTGATTCACAGGAGGAGAGACAATGAAAACGCAGCCGACTCTTCTGTCTGTGTCTAAATAAAACCCTTAAGTTACATTCACCATGAAGCATGGCAACTTAGCAGAGTGGCTGGTGATGCTTTTATTCTCACATCCCATCTTGGATTTTGTGTCGTCTTTCCCAGCTGAGCAGCTGAGGTAGAGGACAACAAGGGAAAGTTTGCACTAAAACTCACCCTGTGACATTTGCATGACTTGGAATGTAAAAAAAAATAAATAAATATAAGTGGGATGTGAAGATGGGAGCAGATTAGGCGGTAAGCTTTTTGCACGTGTGTGCTCTCTATCACTTCCTTGCTTGTGTAGGGCATTGATAAATTTTTAACATGTTTGCAGGTTGTCACACAAGATAAGTGTGTTATTACGCCTTTGAAGGTGCAAAACATTAGTCACGACAGCAGCTTTAGGAAAGTTCCTGTTAATTGTATTACTTTTAGTGAAAGACGACACATATTTATTTCTATCATGTTGTATGAACAATGTCTTACTCAAAACAATGTCTAACATATGTCACTGTCCCCCCAGTTTATTTGTCTGATTGTAAAACTGCGTCACTATCTTCAGCTAGTGGTCTATAAACTGCTTTTACATGATAATAAACCCATTTTTTGTGATGCAGAATGACTGTAGCTTAACGTTTGTTTAAACGGTGACTCTGATAAAACGGAACATGCTGCTTCTACGTCAGTTACAGGCATCTTTAGAGAACGTATATCTTTCTTTTTGTTTGTTTGTTTCCTGACAGTCAAATTGAAAATGTGGCGAGATTTCCACAAAAATACCAAACAGGAAAAACTCGGCTAGAAAACAAAAACCATGAAAGAAATGAGTCAGAAATAAAAGCAAGCGCAGGTGAACTTGTCAAAACCACAACAAAAAAAAAAACTTTTTTTCAGTAGATGTGTGTGAAAAATAGATCAAAACTGAAAAATAAATAAAGATGAGGCAGCTGAGAGGAAGACTGCTTGGATGGAAAGAGGAGGAAGCTGAGAGCTGGAGGGATGTTTTAGGGAGATGTCAACATGGAGACATTATTTATGAACCCTGTTTGTCGTTTGTCAGGCACTCCTACAATACTCAGGCAGTCAATATAATCATGCAAACATCTGCACACACAAATGTACAGAACACACAGAAAAAAAACTGGCACGCTTTATTGGCTAGGATGTAAAACAGACTTTGTGTCTTTATGTTAGCTTTTTTATGAATTTCGAGTTGAAATGTTGCCACAATCCACCATAACAGATCAAAGTCTGTGAAACAACAAGGTGGTGTGATTTCCATCAGGTCAAAACAAAGTAACAAGAATAAAAACTCTCAGCTCAGCCTGCCACAGTCCAGTTGTTTTTGTTATACCAGCTGTCATTTCTTAACACAGTGATCAACTAACAGGCACAAGCCTCCTTCAGACAGCTCGTCAGTCATGATTTATGACCTACACGCGCGCTTCCCAGCAAACACACTCCTACACGGACTCATAATCAGCTGACATGCAGGCATGGCGAGCGGAAAGGCTGCAGAGGATGCTCTCGATCAGTTCCGGTAGCTCGTCTTCACTCGCAGGCTGACGGGCTTGAATTGGGCCAAATTGAAGGCGAAGCAGGACTTTATCTTCGGCAAAGCGACAGCAGACATCTTCAGAAAAAAAAAAGAAAGAGAGAAAGATTAGAAAATGGTGGAAATGAAGGAACTATGTCCACAATTGTGTTCCCATTAAAGTGAAAATGCCATCACCGCCCTTCATGTGTCTGTACGGCTCCGTGCCAACCACCTGAAGGCTTTTTAACAGCATTTAATAAAACCAGAATAATTCTGAAGGGAAGACACGAGGCTATAGTGACAATCACTGGTATCACAGTGAACCACGCAAAAAAAATCTGACCTTTAACGGTTCCTGATCTTAGACACACAGATACAAGGTTAATGAAAGATTTCCTGTTAACTCTTACTAAAGCTCAACATGCCCTTTCAGATTTAGCCGACCAACGTTCTGCAGTCAGAGAGCTTTACTGAGCACACATGCTCCTTGTTTTACCTTTAAGATGGTATTTCTACATCCTGCTACTGTTAGTGACTCATTAGAGACTCAAAATTGCAAGAAATTCTGAACATTTTTCTGTTGGAATCACAGGAAATGGGCTCTTATAACAGTTTTTACCTCCACCAAGGAAGTAATGTTTTCATCTGGGTCTGTCTGTCTGTTAGCAGGATAACTCAAAAACTAATGGATGGATTTTGATGAAAATTTCAGGAAAGGTCAGAAATGACCCAAGGAACAATCAATTAGATTTTGGTAGTGATCCAGATTACCGTCTGGATCCAGGAATTTTTTAAGGATACGGACATGGTACTTTCTACAATATGTCCAAGTGCTGCTTGGTGGAGGTCTGCGCTCTCTGAGTGCTTTTCTAGTTTGTATGTTGAATCTAAGGGGTAAGGTTACTGTCAAAAAGAAGTGTATAATTCATCAACAATTTATGTATAACTAGAAATTTAGAAACTCTTGTTTCTCACAAATCATATACAAAACATGTAGAGTATCTGTTCTCTATGTGAACATGATTACAAAGTTTACAAATTCAAGAGTTCACAAATACAATTTACAGTTGTAATTTCTTCCACACTAATGTAAGGCTGTGAATATGATTCCATCCTGTAAGAATACAGATTGAAAATGCTGACACGGTCACAGGCTGAATAATGGAGCACAGATATATCGATATGACTAGTTGGTTATGAGACTTTTCAACGTGGTAACGCCAGGATGAGCCACCAACAACCAGCATGATTCATGTTGCTGTAGGACGTAAACAAACTATTTATAATAATTACGTATGCAAACTGTTAACCATCAGCTGATTTTGTCATGTCGTGATTTCTTACTTTTTGCTGCTGGTAGTTTTGGAATTCCAGCTGCTTGTGTTGAAGACTTGGCAGCCTTGCAGACTCACATGTGATTCACTATGGAACCAGGAAGTCTGGACGCGGAGGAGTTATTGTCCCGGACCAGCGCTTTTAAAGTGACAGAAACTCATCATCAGTGGGACATCAGACTGCTGTGTGATAATTTCACTGTAAAATTCTTACATATTGTACCTTTAAGACTAGTGGCACAAATCGTTAATCAGAAATACAGGACTTTTTGACAGTAATCTTACCCCATATAAATCTGAAAAGAATTTGTGACATTTTCACAACGATTGTGTGAATGTTGTTCAGATTTAGTTAAAAATAATCTTCAGTACGTTTTTATTTGTTGAACATTTGTCTCAGATTTTGTTGCAATGTTATTAAGTTAAAAAACTCTTTCTTGTTTCCAGTAAGTCACAGCTTAGCTTGATCGGCTGCCAACCGTAAACTGACTGGAGCTCCAGAAGCCTGTGGAAGTCTGGAAACGCCATCTTGAAGGCCATTTGGATTTTATCTCCAACCATAGCAGCTCAGTGAGATACAGGCTTTCGAGCTGGGTGGGCTAGTTAAGCAGCACGTAGACCAACAACATGTAAAGTTAACTGAACTAAAGATGGCCGGCTCTGCGGTGAAGCTTGAGACAACACTCATGCTGAAATTCAAAGCAGCATTCCTGATCTTTTCCTTTCACACGGGCCTCTTCAAAAAGTCATTTAGGGGTTTTTTTTGGGGGGGAAGAAGATTTACAAATAGTGAGTTACTACATCTAAAAAATAGCAATCAGCAAACATTTGTTCAAGCCATAAAGAAAGTAGGAGTGATAAGAACTGTGTTACTATTGGCAGAATTGAATATTTTTACCCCAAAATGTTTCATCCAGGTGGAATCCACCAGACAGATTAAACCTTACTGATGCTTCTGTTTTTGTTTCTCACTATAGCTCTCAGTTAGGGTAGATTAAAGAGTGCACTTTGGTTGTCTTTTGGGACCACTACCTAATCTGCCTCTATGTGTGTGTGTGTGTATTTGAGCATGTGTGTGTGGAGGAAATAGAAAGGCCTGTATGTGGTAAACAAAGATGAGTGCCTCATCCTCTAGAGGGATAAAGCAAAGAGTGTGACAGCAGGGAGCGGAATACGATAGCCACTTCTGAAACACGTTGTCTTTGCGTGTGTGTGTGTGAGTATGACTGTATCATTATGTGACTCCTAATACTCTGAATCCCAACAGTACATCTTTTCATTTTGCATCACGTTTTCCTTCCACATCACAACATTTCAATTTCCCCAGTTTCACATTCTGTCAGATTTCTCTTTTGTTGCTGATATATTTTCTTTTTGCCTCCCTGCAATCTTTCACTGAATTATGTTTATGAAAATTATACTAGTTTATCTATTGAAGGATGTCTGTTACTTCCTCTATCAAAATGAAAAAAGCTGCTATCAGCTAAAACAAACTCGCTAACTGAGTTCATTTTCCGTTGCCTCACAGATACGTGGATGTAAAAAGTTTACACTCTGCTGTAAATGATAGGTTCTATTTTGATACATGAAAAGAGGAAATTGAATTCCAATATCAATCTAGACCGACAGATGAGAAAGATGTTCGTGTTGAAATGATGTCACTCAGGTTTGAAATCCACATTGTGGAATTAAATGTTTTGTTGTTGTTGTTGTTGCTATTGGCTTGTAGTTGTTAAATAATTAGGATATAAGGACAAATTTTAATTGGTAAAATGAGGTTGAACGTCAGTCAGAGATGTTCAGGTCTATTTTGTAGACTCAACATCAGAATCACATCTGTTCTACATCGGCTTTGTGTTTGTTTAAGATTTAATTGAAAGTTCTGTATCTCTGTTTGGACAGAAACCCAAAAAAACAGCTCAGAATTCTGACTTGAAGTTTGACCTTGACATCATCAGACATCAAGAGATTTAATTTTTCAGACCATCACTAAACTATGATCTTAGATAGAGTGCAAGAGATTTCTGCCACTTACAGCTTCTTTACCCACAGGTCCATACGGGAGTCTCCCTGACCCGGTTTCTCCTTCCGTTTCAGTATATATACGACAAAAGCCTCATTCAGAATTTATGAGTTAATGTTAAAGCTGCTATACTTAATTTGCATAACAAATGAGCTTAACATATTTTTTTTCATGCCCATTAAAAACGTTTTAACACAGCATGGAGAAAAATATGTTGTGAAGATTAAAAAAAAAACGAAAAAAAATAGTGAAGTGGTTCTCCCGTATTTGTCTAAAAACATCAACCAATCAAATGGTTCAGTCCAAAAAGAATGATTGGACAGTCTCTCCAGCTGTATGGACTTCTGCATTTATTTGGCTTCTGTGCTCCTAAAAAACTGAGACATATTACCGTAGCACACCACTGCTGGGAGTGTTCGCCACTCTACCATGTCACAGCAGGAGAAACAGCCGCCGGCTGGTTCCGCGTCAGGTTCAGGACAAAGTAACAATTAATGTTTGTTGTTATATTGTTTTCACTTACCGGTGATTCCACCATGTCTTGCACTCTGTCGTCTTCTGGGGCTACACGTGTTTCCAAACCTGGGGGGGCGTGGCTTAGGAATTCTACCCGACGGGAGGGGCTGAGAGTTCTGTGACTTTGTTGACAGTCTAAGCTAGGCAATCTGAAATCAGGGATATCAGCTTTAAAGTGGACTTTTTACAATCCAGACTCCCACCGAGTGAAGATACAAAACAACTCTAAAAGGAAAATGTAGATCCCAAACTGCCGAACATATTTAATCACAAATCCATGTAAGACGGGCAAAATATTTCACATTGAAATTATAGTAAATATAAAGACTTTTAAAAAATTCAACTTATTTCAATCACTTTTTCCAGATTCTGTTTTCTTCAGAATGGACAACGAACTAGAATAAACGATTTGGTTTGGTATTTGATTTGTCAGCGCTAACGTAGAAGATGCTGTTTTCTTTCTTCTGATTTAGATCCCAGAATTCACCTGTTAATATGAATTGAGTTAAATGTTAAAAACTAAACAAAATCAATTGTCCTTCCACTTTATGAAGTTAAGCAGCATTGTGATCATATAACACATCATAAGTGAAAGTGAAACATGTTTTTCTAAGGTGAAATGTCTCTCAGTGTCCGATCATGGACTCGTGGGTTTAGAAGAGATGTGTGAGATCTCGGGGGGGAAACTGGATCAGTTCATCAGTATAATCAGGCAGAACTGACCACACTATCATAAAATCAATACATCAAGCCGTGTCCTCTTAGAAAAAGAGGAGCCACATTATCACAGACACATAATTTGTTAATATGGAGTGTATCACTCAGTGTCTAAACCACTTTTCAGTAAAGGAAAGAAAGTCAGACACTTTAAGTGGGTGAAGATTAGCCTGACCAATCAGATCCTCCTGTTCAAATGCAGAAGGGTCTGACACCGGAGCCGCACCCGATCATTTCCGCGTCAAATTTTATGACGGACCAATTACATATCACCTTTGTTGTATGTCATCCTGAAAACACGGAACTAGCGTTTTCCACCCAGAGCACAACATTCAACATGGCATTACTTCTGTGTTTGCACAGTGTTTGCTTGGGGCGGTCAAATACGTAAACCGAGTGTGCAATGACACCTCGTATTCGCAAGTTTTTGACACAAAAGCGACAACTGTCATTAACATTCATCTTTTCTCCTCCATTAAACATGGCTCTGTAGCTACCATTACGGCTCCGCTCGCTAAACCTTTTGTTTTTGTTCCGCCTCGTGTGTATCCGCTTTAGCGTCACATGTGTTGCGTCACTTCCAGGTTTCTGTGATTGGTTCTCTCTCAATTAGCTAAGCCCGCCTTCGAAATTGAGAGACAGCGGTTCAGCTCCAGGCCGTCACGTCTTTGTAAAGTAATCTGTCAAAGATGTGAGGGCCTGGTTGATCAGGTAAGGTGAAGATGCAGTCGTGGGAAAATAAAAGTTTATGTTTGGGTTTTAGAACATTTCAGAGTTTCAGAACTACTAAATCTCTCACATAACAAACTTTGCCATGTTGTTGTCTATAAAACAACTGATGGAACCACCTTTAGCAGCATTAACTTGAACTAATGTTTTTCTGAGTCTCTTACACTGTTATGGGGGAATTTTTGTATTTCTTCTTAACAACATTGTTTCGTCACACTGAAGTATGTAGACATTGATTTCATTCACCAACAGCGTTTCCACTGTGTTAAAGTCTGAACTCTGATTGGGCCATTGATTTTTTTCTTTTCCATTCTGTTTCTAGATTTGTTGTTGTGTTTGTATTTGTGTCATGTTGCATGATTCAGTTTCAGCCAGTCCTTTGCTAACAGACAGATTTGATACTTTGGTATATAGAGAAGTTCTCAGTTGGCTGTGTTACTGGAAGGTGCTCAGGTCCTGCCCAACAAGCCCAAACCATCCTCCTTCCACCACTATGCCTCACAGTTGATATAAGATGTTTGTGCTGACATGCTGGTTTAGGTTTTTACCAAACAGTGCAATGCATTATGGGTAAATATATGTGTTTTGGTCTCATTGGTACCAGAAATCTTGGGATTCATACAGATGCAACTTTGCAATCAAAAACCATGTTGCTATGTAAGAGGTTTTATTTTCCAACCCTTCCAAACAAGCTGTGTCATGTTCATACGTTTTTTCATTGTACTGTCACAAACTTCAGCCGCTAAGATGCTAGCTGAGGCCTGTAGAGTCTGAAACGAAGCTCTTTGGCTTTTTGTGCAGTTTCTCTGAACGTTGCATGGTCTGACCTTGGGGTGAATTAGCAGACGTTCACTCCTGGGAAAACTGGCAACAAACTGAAATGTTATATCCTCATGAAAACTCTCGCTCACTGTGAAAGATGTAGTAGTTTTGGGGTCAGGTTCATTATTTTTGTTGTTTAATTTTTTTTATTAGTGATTTCTACTGGCCACTTTATTAGGTACACCTGTCCAACTGCTCATTAACACCTAATTTCTAATCAGCCAATCACATGGCGGCAACTCAGTGCATTTATGCATGTACACATGGTCAAGACAATCTCCTGCAGTTCAAACCGAGCATCAGTATGGGGAAGAAAGGTGATTTGAGTGACTTTGAACGTGGCATGGTTGTTGTTGCCAGAATGGCTGGTCTGAGTATTTCAGAAACTGCTGATCTACTGGGATTTTCACGCACAACCATCTCTAGGGTTTACAGAGAATGGTCCGAAAAAGAAAAAATATCCAGTGAGCGGCAGTTCTGTGGGCGGAAATGCCTTGTTGATGCCAGAGGTCAGAGGAGAATGGCCAGACTGGTTCGAGCTGATAGAAAGGCAACAGTGACTCAAATAACCATTTGTTACAACCAAGGTAGGCAGAAGAGCATCTCTGAACGCACAGTACGTCAAACTTTGAGGCAGATGGGCTACAGCAGCAGAAGACCACGCCGGGTGCCACTCCTTTCAGCTAAGAACAGGAAACTGAGGCTATAATTTGCACAAGCTCATCGAAATTGGACAATAGAAGATTGGAAAAACGTTGCCTGGTCTGATGAGTCTCGATTTCTGCTGCGACATTCGGATGGTAGGGTCAGAATTTGGCGTCAACAACATGAAAGCATGGATCCATCCTGCCTTGTATCAACGGTTCAGGCTGGTGGTGGTGGTGTAATGGTGTGGGGAATATATTCTTGGCACTCTTTGGGCCCCTTGGTACCAATTGAGCATCGTTACAACGCCACAGCCTACCTGAGTATTGTTGCTGACCATGTCCATCCCTTTATGACCACAATGTACCCAACTTCTGATGGCTACTTTCAACAGGATAATGCGCCATGTCATAAAGCTGGAATCATCTCGGACTGGTTTCTTGAACATGACAATGAGTTCACTGTACTCAAATGGCCTCCACAGTCACCAGATCTCAATCCAATAGAGCATCTTTGGGATGTGGTGGAACGGGAGATTCGCATCATGGATGTGCAGCTGACAAATCTGCGCCAACTGTGTGATGCCATCATGTCAATATGGACCAAACTCTCTGAGGAATGCTTCCAGCACCTTGTTGAATCTATGCCACGAAGAATTGAGGCAGTTCTGAAGGCAAAAGGGGGTCCAACCCGTTACTAGCATGGTGTACCTAATAAAGTGGCCGGTGAGTGTATATATTGTCATCAGGAGCTTAAACAACTACTTTAAGGGGAAAATAGAGAGCAGTTCATTCATCAAACATTCCCTTTAGTTTTTATCTCTGCAGAGGAGGAGTTGTACTGCAGCTGTATGATCAGCTCAAACACACAGACTGACATCATTTCACCTTCTCACTGAACATTTCACCTGAAGACTGAAAGAGACAAACATCAGCCGTTTTAAGATGTTTATTGCAAAGTGAGACAGTATCTGTATTTCCTTCAGTTTTTTTCACAAACTTGTCAGGACGTTAAAGTCAGTTCCAGACCAGATTTCTATTCCTCAGAGAACTCAAACTGCTCCAAGAAGAGTTTTATAGCACCAAAACACAGAAAGCATTATCAGAAACAGTAATCTATTTGGTCTGGTTAGTCGCCGGGAATGGCCTCGACTGTATTCTGTCTTTATTTCTCACCTCCTCCCTTTTATTTCCTCCTTGCATTCTGCTTTCAAAAGCCTCTCGCATTTTCCTTTTTACGGGTCATCTCACTCGATGGCCCAAACTCTTGAGTGCTGAATCAGGGGCCATTTTCCAGCACAAATCCTGTTTGATATTGCCAGGCAGAGCAATATAGATCAGCTGGGGTGGGAGACAAGTAGCACTTCTCTAAGTGATGCCACTAGGAGAAAAGCGAGGGAGTGGATATTTATGTGTGTTTATGCGTCTATGGGGAGGGGGGAAATGTGATGGGAGGGACGATGTTAAGCTATCAGAAAAGAGGCACTCAGCCTTTTACAGCAAACGACTGCAGCAGTGCGATGGCCACATCTCTGATAGTTATTCGGATGTTTTTATTATTTAATATTTTCATGTTTGTGCACACTGCAGAGCACGGGCTCACAAACGCACACTCACAAGTCGGATGCTCTTGTTAGACGACTGTGAAGATCGAATTAGCTGAATTTTAATTTTAGAGCAGGAAAAATTCAAAGAAATTCCACTCAGAAAACAGCCAGAGCAGCTTGTCATCTTCGAACTGCATCTGCACCTGTTCATCTCACGGTGAGAGTGTTTGAAGGAGGAGAGTTAGACCTTGAAAACACACTCTTCTCTGCACAGACTAGCAAGACAGAACAACAACAAAACGGAATAAGAGTTGATAACATAAACAGCTTGTTGAGTGAAAGAAGGGAAAAAAATCATCTGAAAGTTGGCAGGTGGTCCTGCTGTAGAGGTGGGAAGGGGATGAGAGGACAGCGGGACATGAGAGCAGGGGGAGACAAATGAGAAGGGAGAGAGAGGTTGAGGGACTCTATGCAGCGTGTCTGTGATTGCTGGAAAAAGAATTACTGTTCCAACAACGTGCCATTAAATTACAGAGAGGACAGGCCATCCCTGTGGGGTCTAACACTTTAACATGCTGTTCCTTCAATCAAATCGAGCTGGTGAAGGGCAAACATGGAGTCTGGAGTGGAAACTGACTCTCATGAAAAGAAATCAATCAGCTCATTTTCTCCACTGTTCTCCATCACCTTGTATGTTCTGTTCAACAAGTTAGTTTTGACCTTACCATTCCATTTCATGTTAGAAATTGCAAAAATTGTCAAAGATGAAAATAAAGAAGTTTAAAAGAAGTTAGCATCAATAAAAAAAAAGAGAAAAACCATATTTTAGGAATTTTTATATCTCTAAAAGTTAATACAAATACAAAGAAATTATTTTAAAAAATGGCACCTTTTGGTGTCCAGTATGGGTGAAAGCCGTGACAGACAGCTTCTGCTGTAACACCATTTCCCTGGGAATGAAGCAACTGTCAAAGATCTTAACCAGAATGTAAAAAGAGGCAGAGAGACATTCATTCTGAGGATTGCTGCCATACTGACGCTGACAGGACTCAAGGCTGGAGAGACCTTGGCAGTGAGTGGGCTGACTTGAGATTCCTTATTTGGACATATTGACGGTAGAATGTGGATTCTGACTTATAATAACTGTCAAGGACTCAAAAATATATAAACAAAAGTCTTTTTTTACTTTAAAAATAAAGTTAGAATTAAATACTCTTTACTGAGGGCTAGGTTAACTGGTGACTGGCGTGTGCGTGTAAATGGCTGTTTGTCTACGGTGTCTCATAAAGGACTTGTTTAGGTTGTTCTCAGCTAACAACAAATGACTGCTAGCGATACGTATCTGCTCCCCCGTGACCCGGAACAAGCATTAAAACATCTGTTTTACATCTATTACTTTAAGTCCACAGATACTTAAAACCTGCACCAACTACAATAACATGCACTCTTTTTAACTGCAAACTAAGATCTGGCTAAGATCTGATTATAAAATAAATTGATTCTGCCAGACTGAAACCTGGTTTGATGAATTTGCCACCTTAAATAAATCAGTTCATCAAACTCATAAAAAATCCCAAGCAACATCAGCAAAGTAGGACGAGCGGCAGCCATTGAACATTTGAGGATTCCTTTGAAAAACAAATGTTTCGGATAAAAAGTAAAAACAGTACAGTCGACGTTTATTGAATATTTTTTGTAAGCTTTTACTGTAAGTTAGTTTTCTACTGGGCTGCAACTGTGTGAAATTGTGAGAAAATATGCTCATTTTCTATTAGAATAGCACTGAATAGGTGCACTCATGACATGTAGCGACCTGTTCCATTTATGGCTGATCCCTTGGAAGCATGTGACACAAATGCAAACAAGTCATGTGACTGTCGTGGTCATTTTCTTGTTGCAATCGGTTGCAAACTATCCTAATTATGTCTCATTTTGTGTAAAATAAGGTTGCACACCCAGTCTATGGTTGTGACTCATGGAAGTTCATTTGAGAAGAACTCTTGATGAGTTCCAGACACGTGTGATGACAAAGACTTTGAGAGAACGTTTGTTGTACCATTTTTTTTGAACATGTTCAAAACTCAAGTGATTCTGAGAACCCTCAATAAATGCTTTGAGTTTGCAGTTTACAAACAGTCAGAGTCCAGTGAGGTACCTACAAATAAACTAATGACCATGAAGCTTCATCCATATATTTTATGAATTTCTCCCTGAAATCCCTAAAGTAAGAACTCCAGTCTATCTTCATGTTACTGTGATCCACTTGTGGTTCCCAGATCTAAAATAAGAAGTTTGTCTTTCTATTTTTTGGACTGTTCTTCCATAAAACCATCAGCTTGTTTTAGTTGGAATGGAACATTTTCTATCATTGTACTGTCTTCCATTTATATTGAACCTTCCTTTCTTCTGACTTTTTTTTTTTATTCTACTTGCAAACTGTTTTCAAACATGTTTTTATTTTGAATCTTCTAAATTTTCATGTTTTAAGCTATTTAAGCTACATTTTAATTTTGGAAAGCAGTTTATTAATAAAGTTATGTTTGTTATTAACGTCACCTAAATGTCACAACAGAAAGCTTCAGTAGACCTCAGCAGTACCTGTATTTTTTTTTTCAGCTAAATTAAAACATTGACAAATAACACAAACATCCTAACATGCTCTCGTTTATGCTGCAAATTAGATTAAACAGATGTGAATTCTTAGATGTGGCGGCAAAGGCAGAAGTAACTGATAAGAGCAAGAAAAAAACGGATGAGGTTTAAGGTAAACATCAATCGCACACACTGCATGTGGAATATTAAGGAGAAGATGAAGCTCGCAGATTATAAGATGCATTATAGCCTTGTAAATTGTTTACTTCTACAATGTAAATGAGGCACATTTTTTTCTTTTCAGGCAAGGTGAAATGGATTAGCGTGCTGTGAAAAGTGTGTAAAATGTAAAGTATGAGCGCATTAAAATGATTTGTGTGGAAGAAAAGACAACAAAAACTGCTGTGGATTTTCCTCAGCAACGGTGCGGATGTTGACCAAAGTGATTTACATGTTAATGTGTGTTTCATGAAAGAATTCCAGTTCTGACTCGTTCTGTCAGCTGGTGCAATAATGGTCTGCTGGATCAATTACAACTGGTCAGAGGAATCCCCACCTCACCTTTTATGGAACAAAAGACCCTGGAAAGAAAGCACATGTTTGTGTCTAAAGGAATCAATTACCTAAAACCTTTTCAGAGTAATGAGAAACAACATTCAGCAGCTGCATTTCAAAGACAGGATTGATTAATCTCTCTTCTCTCTGCCCCCCCCCCCTTCTCTGCTCAGGTCTAACCAATGCTGACACAGTGGTGAACATGCGGAAGGTGACTCATCAGACCATTAGTGAGGAGCTCTCCAAAACCGTTCTGCTCCCTTGCCTCTTCAGCCTCCGACCTGGTTCTGGTTCTGTCCATGACCCTCCCAGGATCAAGTGGACTAAGGTTTGGGGCCAGAGAGGCTCCGATGGCTTACAGAAGGAGCAGTCGGTCCTGGTTGCCAAAGACAACGTGGTCAAGGTATGATAACGACTGAGCTCATGTTGTCTTGACGATCTCCAGCTACTATTTCCATTTACTTAAACGTCCCCATGTATAACAGGTGAAGAAGGCCTTTCAGGGTCGTGTTGCACTGCCTGGTTACAGTATAAACCGCTACAACGCCAGTCTGGTTCTGACCGGGTTACGCTCCAGTGATTCTGGTCTGTACCGCTGTGAAGTGGTGGTGGGCATCAACGACGAGCAGGACACTGTTCCTCTGGAGGTCACAGGTAGATAAAAAGCTGATTCTAATAGACGGAACCCTTTGAAACGATGTTTAAAAACACAATTCACTGCAAATCTTCCTGTAAAATCATTTAGGGAATATTATAAAGTATACAACACAGTGGAAGTGATTAATAGTTGCTGTAGACTTTGATTGAAAACACATTTAATTATTCTTTATTAATCAGGAAATGATTTCCATAGAAAAGCTGCCGTGGATCAGTGCTTTTAGAAATTTGTATTTGGAGGAATTTTTAGGTACTTTTTAAAAAACACAAAACAATAAAAAAATTTCTGGAATCCCAGTAGCTTATTTTTTGTGAAACATTTAGGACTAAAACTGATCATTTCTATGGAAATATATATAATCTTTTATCACACTGAGCACTGGTTCCTTTTCGGTTGTGGTTCCGTAGACAGTAATTAAAAACCACAACATCTTAGTGACATGTGTGTTTCCAGTTACACACGTTGTTGCCGTGCAGACTCTGTGCTCCAGTCTTTGACTGTGAACTGTTACAGCATTGTTTTCGAGCTCTGCTCCTCTGAATAATAACAACCCCCATTTTCCATGTCGGGCTAATACAGTCATTATACAGCAGGGTTGTTTACTGTCTGTGTTGAATGTATGATGATGGGGAAAGGTGAAGGAAGTCGAGCACATTAGACATCATTGAACTGGGCTATTTAAGTGGTGAAAGCCTAATGAAACCAATAAGGTTGAAACCCAGCAGTGCAGATTGCTGTCACAGAGAGCTGCTCCTGCAGCTTTGTGTGATTTTTAGTGGCTCATTTGGATGAGCATAACGTTAGCTGTATTATCTGTATCAATGACCCCTGTATTTGGGAAGCTATGAAGCGTCCAGTAGAAGCTCACTGTGGCAGAACTGTAATTACTGTCAGAATATTTGAGCCTTAAAACTGCCATCGCATTCTTTCCAGGTCACTCACTATTTTTGATGACAAGCTATTATCACCAGAATTTCAGCACACCACGTCGTCACATGAACCAAATTGGGTTAAGACTGCGGTTAATATTCTTTCAAGACCTTTTGTCCTATAACTCTGAGTCAAGCCGTTGGTATAAAACCCCTCCTTCATAACGAAACCAATTATAAAGCTAAGAGGAGAAGTAACCAACTCTGGGGCTTATTGGCAGTCACGCTACATGGCAGCAGCCATCCCCGCTAATTCTATTCAGTAATCAACATGCTAATTTACAGGTATTGATGCTGCTCAGCCGTATCAATATTATATTAAGCCAAACTTCTCTTTTCTTGGCTCTCCCTTTGTTTTTAGGCCTCGGTGACCTCAGCCGTTTCTCAGTTATTGCCTCTGACCTCTTTGAACAGTTTCATTCTCTTTGTGTTTTCACTTGGGTCTTTTGGATACACTTCAGCAAGTGCAACACAGCTCAGTTAATTGCACTGATATATTAAAGTCCAATACTGACTGTTGAGAATGTTGATAAAATGTCAGCTCTGAAGGTTGTGAAATCTCACCTGACACTAGTTAAGATGTAGAGTTTATAGAAGTCTGAAAGGTTTCTGTAGATCATAATCATCCTCCACAGCAACTTTAATGGTGTTTAATAGTGTTCTCTCAAAAAAAGTTTATTATTTTGTTGTATTAATTCCAGAATCATACTTTAATTAGAACAGAAAAGTCACATGTTGCTCTCTAAAATATAGACTGAATAACTAAATGAACACTAATCATGATATATATGTATATATATGTAAATCTGCAATTATTTGTGAAGCACAGAACAATATAAAATGTTTTTCATTATATACTCAGCAACAATATGAAGTTTAATAATTCTACTCAGAGCTGGAAATAATCAAGAAATGTGATGATGTAGGTGTAAGACTCAGATTACAAACTCCAATAGCAGAACTGAGTGAGAATTAAAAAAAACAAGCTTCTAAGAACATACAGTAGAATTTCAGGCTGCCAACAATAAAATAAAGCATGGCAGACAAAAACTGGGCAACACAGACAAACCAAAACAACAGAAGCAATAAAAGCATTTGGGAATCAGGTGTAACAAAAGAAGAAGTATAAATAAGAGATGGGGTGATTACTGAATGAAGAGCAGGTGTACTGACAGGCAGACGAACGGCAGGTGTGTTAGACTGAGTAAGAGCTGAAGAGAGCAAAGATCAAAGGGACGGGACTGAAAACAGGAAACAAAGAACTCATCCAAGTATAAAGATTACAGAAAAGTAAAATTCTAAAGAACTCAAACCAAATCCCTGAGATGACGCTTCACGTTTTCTGACATCCAAACAAAAACAAGTTTTTTTCCAAAATGTTTTCTGTTATCAGCGACTTCAGATCAGCAAATACCTTTTTCTCATTAGATCGCACCATTTCATTTCTCTTTTTTTTTTGGATATGTTCATGCTTACATGCTGTGACAAATATGGGAAATTAGTTGAGGCTCTTTTTTTCTCTCTTTGAAATAGAAAAACTAGAAAAATAGTGAGGTTAGCTGTTTTAATGCTTTTCAAAATAAACGATAGAGGCAGAGAAACATAACCTAAATGTATAAAATCATCAAACTCAGCAAACATACCAGCTGAATTCATCTTTGTTATAATCTTTGATCACTGCAGAAGCCAAAAAAAAATATTCAAACAAATTCTGAGTCCTTTTAAAAACAATAATATAATATTTGCTTAGCTCAGGGGTGGGGGATGCCATCTACTCTCCATCCTAAAACGAGGGCATCATTCAGTCACACATGGTGCCTTTCTGCCCTTCTCCCTGGAGACTGTGTGAGGATGTGCAAAGATGCAGAGGGTAAAAATAGAGATGAGGAACTGGGCATTCAACCCTCCAGTGGAAACGGACAGGGTTTCCGATACTGAGGGGAAACGTATTCGTGTCTCAGGCGTACACATTATTGCAAACTATGAACAAAATCCCACAGCTTCAAAGTGAGGAAACCTAAAATTAACCAAATTAAAAATAAGATAATAAAAGAGAGTTTATTCTCCATATGAGTGAGAGAGGGAGAATGACCGGGTGGCTTTTTACAGCCAAAGCCTGCAGCGTTAATCCTTAAATTGCCACTTTTGGCTGCCATTTTACAGGAATGTCTCATTCCCCCTGACAAAGTCAAAGGAGATAAAGGAGTCGTGTTAGCAGCCAGAAGCCCACGAGCTCACATGATACTGGCGTGTCCTCAGGGATGTGTGAATGTCAGGCAGAGATGGGAGGTTGATGGACAGGTCTGAAGCAGTTCAGTCCTCATTTAGGTGGACGATACACCACGCTGCTCTTTTTGTCTTCATTCATCAACTTGTTTTATTCTCTTCTTTAACACCCTTTTTCTTTCACCGTGACTGAGTATGCATTTGAATACAGCATTGTGTTTATTTGCATTTCTGTGTCATTTCATCATGAAAGCAGAGTGCAGAGAGGTTACGTCGTTCCAAAGCAGTAAAATAAACACTGTTGGTCTGGTCATACATCGCATCCAAGGGCAATATTTCTTTTCTGTAATAAGCCAGCAGACTTTCTGATGTGAATGAGAGACACGTACGCAGGCTGCTCAACCTAAATGCTGCAGGTTTGTCCTGCACAGATGGAACAATGTCAGCACATGATGAGATTGTCTACAGGGCTTTATTGTTCGTATATCTCTGAGCATGAACGTGTTCGTGTTTTAACGACTCAAGGTTGCTGTTCATAAATAAATCTGTGATTTTTACAGGGTGGAGGTCATAGTTTTATGTGATAATCCTCCCTATTTGTTGTCACATCTGATATCTCTCTCCTGCAGGTGTTGTGTTCCACTACCGGGCCCCTCATGACCGCTACGGCTTGTCCTTCGCCGATGCCAAGAGGGTGTGCATGGAGAACTCAGCTGCCATTGCAACTCCCGGTCAGCTGCAGGCAACCTTTGCTGATGGCTATGAGAACTGCGATGCTGGCTGGCTGGCTGATCAGACAGTCAGGTGAGATGAAAGCTCGGATTTGTTGGATATGATGCTCTGCGAGACCTGCAGCAGCTTCATTCTGTTTGACCTTATTAAACCAGGACACGTCTGTGTTACAAAAATAGGGAAATACCCTTGTGTTGGCCTGAGTACCATTACTATCTACATAACTGTTGGTTTCCTATATGTAAAATTCTCCAAAAGTGTGTTTAACACATAAATAGTCCCCAAATCACGACCTAGTAATGTACAACATGCTCACTGAAAGAATTCTGGAATAAACAGTGAGAAAAAACATCATATTTAGTCAATTTGAACACAATAATCTGATTCTTTTTTATCTGCTGTGGGCTTATTTGAATAGATCCAACAAAGAATCACTGATTATTTGGCTAAAAGCTCAAGAATCAACCAAAACATCAGATTATTTTACTGTTTGGTTAATTTCTTAAAGGAAAAGTAACAGACTTCCCCGAGAAGTTTCTGCATAAAGATTTTTCTGATAAGACGCTACAGGAAGACCATTTTTATTCATCCTGACTAACAGACTGGAGCACTGTATTTGGTTTTAAATATTTGCCGTGTAAAATCAAATATGAATATTTATCATCACAACGGCAACATGCAGTAACAAATGGTTTCATGCTCATATTATTCAGGATGACGCCGTGTAGCTTGTGGCGTGACATGCAGAACCCTGTTTGATCACCTGAAACGGAGCACGCTGAGACTGAAGCTGAAGCATTTCTGGGTTTAAAACTTCTGATCACTGTATCAAAGTTCTGATCAGATGTGTTGAAAGTTTCAATTTGCAGGATGGTACTAATTACAGACGGCGAATGAAGATTTCAACCGGCGTTTTTCCATCACTGACACTTTCACACGAGACTCCGCAGTGTAATTAAAATATCTTCAAAGGTGCTGCAGGCCATTTTCATTCAAAGTCCTTCTGGTAACTCGAGGATGATGGATGTCAGATATTAATGTTAACTAACTTTTGCAGTCTAACTTCAAAGTGGTCTGAAATTTGTCTCGTTTTTTTTTAAATCAGGAGTGGGCGGAGCAGCATAAGGTCAGTGTCACAGAGCTCCAGTGATGGATTTGTCTCACATGTCTCTCATACTGAAGTCAAACTATTTCTCAGAATAATTGTCCTCTTGAAAGCATTTGTTGATGCAAGCTGTTGTTTTAAGATCCTTCTCAAACAGCTGTTTCACAGTCCAATCGTTTGATCAGATGTTGGATTAAATGCAAATGTTTTTCTCTTGCTGAAAACAGAGAAGCTAATGAACAAAACTTATCAAGAACAAATGTAAAAAAAAATCTATTTCTGATCTTTTTAAAATAAAACTGTGTGATATAATAAAATCGTATCACTTGTTTGGCTCTTGGAATTGAATGTAATCACACAAAGCCTCAGAGCCATCTGTAAGGAAGTAATGTTACCATAGAGCTAACCTGTTATCTGCTTTTTTTTTTCCCAAATCACTCTTGCTTCAGTTGTCAGGCAGATCCTTTATTGTCTTCCTTACCAGCTTTTCACAACCTTGCTGTGACGCCACTTTCTTCTCTATTTCTTTTCTTTTCTCATTCCATCCTGCACTCCTGTTGTTTTCACATGGGAGCTGTCTAATTGGTCCAGATTCTGGAGACTCTGATCGCACTTCAGCCGAGAGGAAAGTGCCCAATTAATATAAGAGCGAAGACGAAGGGAAAAAAATGCAGAAAGAAAGCGACAGAAAGTATGCAAGCCATGCAAGAAAGCAACACAGGACTGGGATGTTTTTCATATTCAGTCAAAAAAAAAAAAGCTCATTACATAAAAGGAAACTTGAGGTTTATGGTATGCAAACTTGTGTGTGTGTTTGACTGTGTGTGATTCTTTTCCAAGTACTTTTTAAGTCCCTGTGTGCCTGGTGTAATCTTTTAATCAGCCTCTTTGCTTGTGCCTCGGTCCTGCTGGAATCAATGTTCTACTGGAATAATTGCTTAGGTGAGGCCCAGATATAGATTGCTGTTTTCTCAGAGTGCCAAGTCACAGAAGGAATTCCTGATTCCCGTAACCTTCCCCCGGCTTCTCGCCTCTACCTCGTGTGTCTCTGTATTTCCAGGTCTTGCTAAAAATTCTAGCATTATCGACATTCTTACACCGCTTTTGAGCGCTTTTTGAAACTACTTGAGCAATTATGTTGTGAAGCTCACATTGAAGGCAGCACAATTAAAAGACATGTAAAAGTTTTTTTTTATAGTAATTTTAAATCATATCCTTGAGATTGTGGCTAGAAATAAATATCTGTATATTTGTAGGTTTTATGGGAGGCGAGGATATTTATGTGTTTATTTTTTTGGAGAAATTTTCTCAGCAAAGAAGATATCTTTAAATTTACTGTATTCAGGGCAGGCAATGATAAAAGCGTTGCTCGGGTTTCTTCTCCTGCTTGTGAGCATGGCTCTGTCCCACGGGAACCAACTCTGTCTGTGGATGCTGTTTTCCTGGCCAGGCCACATAAATCTTGCTCTTTCTTCTCTCACTGTCCCTTTGTCTTGGTTTCCTCTGCAGGTATCCCATCCAGTCACCTCGACCTGGTTGCTATGGAGATCGCGAGGACTCACCTGGTGTCCGTAACTATGGCAATAGGTCCCCTGATGAGCTGTTTGATGTCTACTGCTTTGCTAGGCAGCTTCAAGGTAGAAGTTTGGAACTTCATCCGTAATTTCACGTTAATCCGTGCAAGAATGTGTAAAATCACACTAGAAAAGAAAAAAGGAGTTTCTGCCTCCAGAATTCAAGAGACGGGTAGGTCAGCAGGGTCATTCAGAAACGTTTTCATTTGAATATCAACAAGCCTGGATGGGAAAGGCTGAGTACACAATCAGTGTATTACTGGGTCGCACCCTGCTCAGTATGGTACATTGGTAGGAAGAAAAAGCTTGTTTTATTTACATGGGCATTAATACAATTTGTGTATTGAATTATAAAATGTTAGTGGAATGAATGTAAATGTCAGGTGCACTGTTTTATAACATAAGCTGCAACTGATAGCATGTTCAGTTTGTAAATTAAGTACATGTAGTTGAACTTTACTTTAGAAGATCAGAGACAATTTTTCATTTTATTAACAGTTTTTATGTTGATTCGTGAGATAATACTTTGGCAAAAGAAGATGCACTTCCAGTTTTCTGCTCATGATAATAATATTAATAAAGTTATAGTTATACTGAGAGTAACCAGTGACAGGTAGATCTAAGGGACCCGTCCTACTAAAGGGATTGCAGAGAATTATCCAACTCCAACCAGAGCACTGCTTTATGAACTTGCACAGAGGCGTTTGGTCTTAAGTGGAGAACTTCTTTCTTCTATCTGCTCTCAGCTGCTTGTTCACATTTTAGCATTTTAAAGATTTATGAACTGGAAAGAGTTAAGCTGAAACCTGGAAGTGAAGTGTAGCCTTTCAATTACTGCACCAGGTTCAGAGTGGGAGAGCTGAGTGTGTTAAAAGAAAAACAAGAAGCAAGATTTTTACCATTAAGTGTAAAATGTAAAATTTAAATCTCACTTCTAACATTTTTATATGCTAGTTCTGACAACTCCGTCATGCAGTATTTACAAAGGTGCATGGTGAATAATAAATGTGTTCGTAAATCTATACAACTGCAGCTTTATGAGAGATAACTAAGCAGGACAGTGGACGTCTTCTTACAAAGTCTACAGATTTTTAGATTCTAATAGGTTAAAAAAATATTCAAAAACTAATTTTAACACATCCAAAAGTTTTTTTATTTGATTTGGATTCTTTTTTTAATGTGCCTCCAACCTATTTTGACATTTTTGTAACCTCCGAAAACACAATTATCAGGATGCTGGAGCAGGTCAACACTAAGAACGACAAAAAATAAGAATTTCATGTCCTGTCCATGAGAATGTTTATACAGTTTTTGTAATTTTTGATATTTATTAGTGCAACTAAACTTAATTATACATTTAAAAATGTTTATCCATCAAAAAGCTAAACTAAAAACTTTTTCAAAAGTGTGTAAAGTTTTAATTAAAATAATCAGCTAGATAGAAAACAGTGTGAAAAAAGTGTAAAAAAGGTCTGAGTGGAAAACTGGGATTTTAGAGTCTTAATAGGACTAAAATACGTGATTTTGAACCCTCTGTTTGTCCTTGGTAACATTCTCTACATAAAAGAAACTTCCAAACTTGCTGAGTAATGAAGTCATACCAATGATTAATGCTGCATTTACTGCACAATGATTTTTCTGACCTCCTGGAGTCTCAAGCGAACAATCATTATAAGAGCAGCTTTTAACACTGCAGTCTGACCTGTTAGTTTATCTGAATGAGGTGTTACATGCACGAGTGTTATTACACCTAATAAAGCAAGGTAAGAGTTTTCCACAGTCATTAACACATTGGTGTTGGGAAACAAGAGATCTGGAAGATACGAGTTGCACCTGCAGACTTCATATTCAGCAGTAAAAATTGGACTCACATGAATGAATTTCATCATTTTTTCAGTGAAATTTAGTGAAATGTTACACATTTTATGTTCCTAACATTTAAGTACACTGCGTTGCAATACAAGGGACCTTTAAATTCACTACATGTGTTTAAGTTTGGTTCATTTTGTTTGAAAAATCCACCACTAAAGCCTTTTAGCTTCACATAATCAATGTTAGCTTTATTTTGATTAAATTTTGTTTAGATTTTGACCCTTTTTTGTGTTTTTGGTGCTCAGTGCATTCAGTAAATCTCCTTGAATTATTACATCTGGTTCTTCTGCTCTGTAATTCGTGTTTTTCATCAAACTTTGAACATCCAGTGGATCGTTCAGTCATATTATTTTACTCTTGTTATTTTTTTCTTGCTTGTACAAGTCTTATTCTATCAGTATTATTAACAGTTTCTACAGCCTCGTCTATCTTTGATCTTTTACATTCTTTTGTTGCAAATATTTTCAAAAGATTTTCAGGTATTTTTTTTTTACTATAACGTTTTTTTTAATTTTTTACACCAAATCTTTTATCTTTCATTCCAATGCCACCAACCTTTTTAATTTCTTAAAGCGACAAAAGAAAAGCAAAGAACTGCAGTTCCTGCTTTTAAATGTGTTAAAAACACTAATGACAGAATAACATAAACACAGAAGGTATAAAGTAAAATGTGTCTTATGATAAACATCTTGTTATCTAACTGTAAATCTTTGAGATTTTGTAGCACACTCAGCTTTGGTTCTACGATCTCTTCCCACCTTCCAGGTGAGGTGTTCCACTCCACGGTTCCTGAGAAGCTGAACCTCGCCACCGCATCCACTCACTGCCACACTCTGGGAGCCCAACTGGCCAACGTCGGACAGCTCCACCTGGCTTGGCAGGCTGGTCTAGACCAGTGTGATCCCGGCTGGCTGGCAGATGGCAGCGTCCGCTATCCCATCAACGTCCCGCGGAAGAACTGCGGTGGAGACGAGCCCGGGGTGCGGACGGTCTACAACAACCCAAACCGCACTGGCTTCCCAGACACCACCGCCCTCTTCGACGCCTACTGCTACAGAGGTAAGGAGAGCTCCGTGACAATGAAGCTGATGCTCCATCATCGTGGTAATTGCCATGGCAACAACAGCAGGGTCTAGGGACTTGCTTTCCTCACTGATTTTTAATTAGCACTAAGTATTTGTGTCACACATGAAGGAGTTGGGGAGAGACTGTGTGACATTTGTGTAGCTCCTGGTGGATTTGAGGCTTGAACGTTGTGTGAAGAGAAACCTTAGAGAGGAAGGCAGATAAGAGGAAAAGCATGAACGCCCAAAGTCCAGCCGAGGTTCACAGTCACTCCGTTTGACCTTTTTCCTTTGATCATGTGCTACGACAGACTTGTTTGATTTCCAGATCAAGCTGACTTTACACACTGTGATTTTGTTCATAAATTTGGTTTTGATTTATCAACTCACACTGACTGCAGATGTTTGAAATCTGTGTTAGAGAAAGAGATTTTTGTTACAGGCAAGAATTAAAGATCAGCACTAAATTGGCACATCTGCATTAACCAAACGAGACGAGAACGACGCAATCTTAAATCTCCCAAATCAAACAGATGATAAACAGACTTCTATTCATATTCATGTTTATAAATATTCAACAATATCAAGCTTGTTATTTAGCAACAGCTTGATATAAACAGCATAATTGATTTGGGTTATATTGATCTCATTGAAATGTTCTAAACACAAAGTATTTATGTTTACTTAAAGTCAGATGGACTTGAACCAGCCTGCTCATCAGGAACCCTGTGATTAACTCTGGTTGCTGGTTTGATTGTATCGTTGTTTGTTGCAGCCCACCAGCCAGCAGGAATCCAGGCTTCTGAGGTGAAGGCTTTGTACCAGACTGCTGGACCAGAACCACATGCATTGTCTTTCATCACTGAAGCCCAGAATAAAGCCCCCTCAGTCAGAACGTCTACTTGGACAGGACAGGTTGACCTAAACACAACAGGAGTCGCCTCCTTCTCTGGAATAAACAACTCATCTGAGATCTCTGAAGATCATGTGGTCATCAATTTAAGGCTTGAAGAAAGTTGGAATGAAAGACACAACAAATCTGGAACCAATCAACATGAATCTGATGGTCCAAATGGTAACAACGCCTCAATGGGCTTTTTTGAAAATCTTGAGAATCATGGAGGTTCTGCCCACGAGGATGAAGATCAAAGCGACTTTGGATCTGAAACATCAACGTCATCTTCTATAGCTTCCTCCACCCCACAGCCTCAGACAAGCAACAGTATTCTCACTGAGTTTGTTAAGACCCTCATGAGGCCCTTTAAGTACTGGGCAGGGAGCAAAGAGGGGGACGAGACAGAGGGGGGGCCCGCGATGCCTGAGGAAAAAGCTGAAAAAAATCAGATACAGACAAAAGCACCCAGCAGAAATTTTAGCAATCCTAAAGCCAGTGGAATCAAGGGCAGCCTGGACAATGCCGTCTCAGAGCACAAAAGTGGTACTTTCTCCCTCAGGGGTGCCACGAGTGAACTGCAGAGCTCAGAGAGAGACCTGTCTGAGCAGGAGAAAGAGCTGATCCCTCTGATTAAACTCATGCCTGCTGTCCAAAATCCAGAGACCAGCACTCATCCAGATGACAGAGGCACCAACAAGTTCGACGAAAACCCTCAATCAACCTTCAACGGTGAGAACTTTACATTCTAACACAGCTGGGTTGTACAGTGAAACCCTTTAAAAGTCTTTCTTCTGTTTTTTTTTTTTTTTACATTTTTCATTTCAATTCGAACAGAAATGAAACAGAAAATGTTTAGCTTCAAATGGAGGCGTGGTACGTTTAAATGCTGCTGGTATATATAGGAACTATTGATGTCACGCTTTTCTAACATGCCTCTGCACTCCAGTTTCTCTCCTTTCCTCTGGAGTACTCGGTAATATATTCCTCTGCAGGGCAATTTGAAGTAGCGCTTGAAATTTAATTAAACGATGACTGCAAACAAACAAAGGAGGGCTTCGCATTGAGATTCAAAAATGTTGGAGAGGAGACGCTTCTTCTTCCTTTGTCATGTCTGTTGTCAGGTCTTTGTTTACATTACAGGCCGATGAACAAAGTGATCACGAGGTTTTTTATGTAACAAAAAAGGGTTCGCTCGCAAATGTATAACCTCTTTTAAATAAAGCCGACCTGCATCCAAAAATTAAAACTTATTATTGGGAGCCAAAGGATTTCAGACTTAAAAGATTATAGTGAGATACACAAAACAAAATGTTCACAAAAATTATGGAGAAAGGTCACCAGGTTGTTGTTTGCAGCTCAGAAAAACAAAACAAAACAATAAAATCACTTATAATTCTAGTTTGTAACAGAAATAACAGGTCGTACAGTGGAAGGTAGCTGATGGACCAATCTGAGTAGCACATCCACAAAAATGTCAAAATATATTTTTGGTCAAGAAATATAAAAACTAAAAAAAGATACCGTCTACAGATGAAGGAGGCTGTTTCTCTTCTAACAGCCACCAGAAATAACCCACACAGCGTTGACATTAGCTAAAAGGAGGAGATAAAAAGTAAGACAAACACTCACACACAGACAGCTAGAGGAATGATTCAATAAAAGCGTGATGCTTTTCTCACCCGGCAACCGCCTGCTTTATTAATACAAATACTCACTGCTGTGTCACCTGAAATCCCACGGCAACCGATCTGAAGGTATTATAGGAAATCCGAGCTTTAGACCACGTCCATTATTTACAGCCTCATCTAATTAACGTGGCGTTTGGGCTGCAACACTCTTTATTCTGATCTTCATCTGCGTCACTGCCAATTAAGAGCTGGTTCTCTGAAGGTAATGATCACGGCTGAGGGTGAGGAACAAACCTGCAGCAGGAGCAAGGAAGAGGGAACAATAAAAAGAGTGATGAAAGCTGTCTAAGTTGTGTGTTTTCTACGGTACACTCAGTAACTGAATGAACAGTTTTATTGCACACCGCAGGGATATCCATCAATTTTAAAAACCCATGGTGCTACGTTGCCTTTTTTTTTTTTATTAAAAATGGATACTGAGCTTTGATCCAAAGATAGCACATTACAGTCTGATTAGAATATAAATATCAAATCAAAAATGTTCTCTGTAAACCTGTTCTCTAACTGCAGGCCTGAAACATTAATTATATTACAGGCAAATCAAAATTTCAGGAGTTTTAGTTGGTTTTTTTTTTCCTCTTAAGCTCCAAATTGATGGAGAAATTACAGAGATATAAAAGTCTCGTGAATGAATGAAGATGGCGGTTATGTGGGTAATGTAGATGCTCCTGACATGATTCAGATAGCCACTCAGTAACTTTGTTTTATGAGATTTCACATCTATAAATTGGATGAGGTGGCGTTGGCACTATCTGTCTAAAGCTGGATTCATGCTTACGCAAAGGCAAATGTGCTCCCACACGGCGGCGTACTGACGGAGCCAGTTTCTGTTCATACTACCCCGACCCTGTTGCAAAGAAATTCTCCGCCAGGACAGCAGGAGGCGCGTTCCTTACTTTTCCATCGCTTCGTGCTCTCCCCAACCTCCAACTCCAAGGTTCCAGTTGAAGTTGAGTTGTGCATCCCTGTACTCTTTCAGAGAGGAGTTGTACAAATGATCATACTTCCTCACTTCTTCTCACTTCGTTCCTCGATCTGCTCCATGTCTTCAAGACTGTCAACACTCGCGCTGTTTACAATTTTAAAGGGAAGTTAC
>SSNP01000004.1:3744895-3785841 GCA_006937955.1 Pachypanchax playfairii | reverse complement strand
ATCCGAGGCAGTTGGAGAGCCCATACGACGTCGTATCATGGCGGTGCGTGCCTCCGACACGTCGGAGCAGCTTAACTCTCCTATGTTTCTTCTCGCCGTCAGCCTCCACTTTCACTGTGTCTTATAATGATTGTCTCAACCTGTTTACTCCAGTAAAGTGAACGCAACATTCTGCTCTGAGTTGTGTTCTTCCTGCTGATTCCTCCCCCAGTGAATCAGCTAAGAGATGAACTCAAACCGTGCTCTCAATAGAACCATGAAATCACCAAAACCTACGTCTAATAGTCTCATTTGATTTATTACATGGGTCATTACATCGATGATCAAACCAGATTAATGTGCTTAATTATTCCCATCTCCATCAGTGTGTGTAGTGAACGTATGTGATTACCTATTTGGAATATTAATAGGACAATTACACCAGACTACAAGAATCTTATGGAAATGAACTAACTCATAAACCCCACTTAAGTATAAGGCAATAGGAGAAGCTTCTGAATAATTTACACACAGTTTAATGTTTTATGCATGGACATCTCTGTGTATGTTCTCCCTCGTGTGGTAATTTGTTGTGCTTTTTTTTTTTTCCCTTTCTTCTTGCTGTACTTTTCGGACATGTTAAGCAAACCGTAGAAAGCCAAACCGAGCTGAGTAATGATGAACGCTTGCTGACTCTCAGTGATGCAGCTGCAGCTCTGCTGCCCTACGAGGAAAAAAGGAAAAAATAAATCCTCAACACTGTCCATGAATCACTCATGCAGTTTGAATGTATTATTAATGGTGTTGACAGAGTCTGGTTTAAAGTCTGTAAACTGATAAGGGACAGTGGACCACTTCGTTTAAATAAACAGACCTCGATGGAGCTCGATGGCAAGCTCGTCGATTAATTGCCGAGTTGCAAAATTCTCTCCTGTGTTGTTCCATATGGCTTGTTTCACCGTAGCCAACTGCGTTTCAGCAAGAGGCTGTTTTGGGTAAAATAATCCACAGGGACCAAGAACAGAAGCTGAAAATCCATTTTAGCGCATACTGACTGCCATTCTTTTATTTTCTCTGTGTGTATTTGTGCACATGTGCTCACTTCTTCACATGGTGCACTCTATTTCTGGTAACTTTGACTGACCTACTCTGCTACTAGTAAAAGAAACTTAAATTGCTAACATTAGTGGAAAAAAAGTCCTACGAAACTCCTTTCAGTTCACTAAAAGTGACAGTTTGCTGACCACTTCTAAAAACAGTCGTGCTTAAGTTCTAGTTTTACATCAGATTTGCATATGCAAACCCCACAAAAAGCAAAGTTAGAACTACATTTCATAGTCTATCTTTGGAAATGTTTCAGTATTGCAGGAAAGTGATGCACAAAGAGACGGAAACTGTAAAAGGCATAAATGATTAGATTAGAACTGGCAACTCATTTTATACCAATTTGCTTTTTTAAGTATTAGGCTACTACCTAGCGTGCTAGCTAACTTACTTAGTTACTCGGTGTCATCTTGCAGACAGTTTATTAATTTAAGCTTTATATTTTGACAAATATCAATAGTGTTTAAGTGCGTCAAGCTGTGACACAAACATGTAAAGACTATTCAAGTCCAACACCTGACAATAAACACATGATATAATTATTATTACTGGTGGGATTTAATTAAATTAACTTCAAAATCTTTGAATTTCTGTTGATGCAACTGGGAGTTACATTTGTAATTTGGGCAGCACAATGCTTGGGGTGGGGGGGGTGTCTTCTGGAGCTACAGTATATGCATTGGGCTTACTGGATTATTGTATTAACTCATACTTTGATTTTCTGTTTATATAAAGTCAACAGAATCTTACATGTTAAGCTTTTTGCAATTGAACACAGTCAAAAATCTGCAGAATGTAAAAATCAGTGTTATTTCAACCTAACTGAACATAAAACCTCCCATTCCAATCTCATAATAAAGTCTGTTTGAAAATCTGTGTGTATTCAGAGGAATGAAGTTCACCTAACTGAAAAGACAGTTGTTACAAATCAATCTGCAGGATCCTAGAACTGAGAGAAAGCTCTTTGGGATTTTAGCTGCAGAATTTGTCTGATTCTTATTGTGCAAAAAGTCTTGCAAATACATGCAAATGACATCTGTATAAATATACAGGTGGAGCTTCAGTTTGCTCTTCTCAGCTGTGCTGTGCTCCTGCAAAGATAGTGTTAACTTTCCATAATTATTTATGTAAACAGCACTTCAGTTCTTAATTGCTAATTACACATTCACAAAATGAAATCCACTTTATGCCCGAAGGATGAAATTATTTTAATGACTTTGCTTTGCCTTTTTGTTTCTTCTAGAATTTCCTACATCGAGTTTCTTTGAGGAATCGCCACCTACTGAACACGTCAACATATCCAGTTCTCAGGGTTCCCTTGCTCCTGAGCCCAGTGGTCAGTTTCAGTGGGCCATCAAGTCCATACATGGTTCCAAACTAGAGCTTTCTGAGCATGTGTCCTACATGGCCAGTCATCCATCATGGGAGCCAAAAGAAGCTAAAGCTGGGCCAGTTGAGGTGATGACCCTGCCTAACTCTATTCAACAGGAAAACATGGAAAACTACTCAGGTGAAGGCAAAGATCCGGATCCAGAAGGTGCGAGTCCTTCAGCTGACCGAGGGGGAGCTGCATCAGAAGAGAAAGACGTGGAGGAGAGTGGAGATGAGAGCAACTTTCCCGCTGGCTTCGACATGAAAATACACAATTTGTCAAGCAGTGACGTAAAATTACATCCTGAAACTGAATCTCCATCCAGACAGAGTGACTTGGTTTCTGTGGGTGAGCACACTACTTTGTCTCATTGGCACATGGTTGCACAATCCACCACCCCACCTCGGGGCCTCCTGGAGCCAGACACTGCAGAGGAAGCCAAGGGAGAGATCTTGTATATCCACCAACCTAATGACAGTATCTACTCTGCCTCTCCACTGCAAACAGAAGGTGAAAGCAGGAAGGAGGTGACGGCTGTCACAACCGATACCCTGATGGATGCGCTGACCACTTCTGAGATGACCACTGTGGACCTTTTGATCAGAGATCAACACAGGACAGATCCCACCACCAGATCAACAACCACAGAAAACACACCTGATGACTCCTTCACAGACGAGCCATCAATTTCAATCTCATGGGTTCAGGAAGAAAAGGAGGAAACAACAAGTATAACCGACCTGCCAAGTCCCGTCTCTGTAACTCTGACACCCACTGAAGGATTTCAAACTGGAGTCTTTCAGTCGACCACCTCCGCATCAGGCTCAGGAGTTGGTGTCACAGAAATTGAATCCAGATCTTCGGTGTCTGAGTCCTTCGCTGTGGGAAAACATTGGACACCTTTCAACGACTCATTGTCAGAGGAGCTAAAAACCTTAGAGACGACAGAGAACAAAGACTCGAACAACCCATTTGGCAGTCTGTTACCCAACTGGGCGTTTGGCCTCATACCATCAGGTAGGTTATTACTGTGATAATAGACAACAAAAGTGTCACTATTAACTCTATAATTATAACTGATTATCTTATTAGCACTGATTTATTGAATCATGTATGCGGCTCAGTGAGACCAGACACTGAGGAACGTATTCCTTCTGAGATCACCATTTCTGCTAAGTGTCTCAAATTTAAAACATCTACTCCTCCGTTTCCTTTTGGTCTGTCGCCTGTTGTTTCATTTTACACATTCCTTCTGCTTCCTGCTCTGATGCATATCATGCATTCTTAATCCAGTCAGGGATCTTTCTTGTTCCCTTTTCATCTCCTTCTCTGTCCATGTCTTCCATACTGTTACAGAGACAGCTTCAGACAGTGAGGCGGAGCAGCGAGGTGAAACCAAGAAGGTCTTAGGCAAGTAATTAGTGGGTCAGAGTGAGTGCAATTAGATGAACTGGGGAGAGGCAGGGATCCTAGTGCCCAGCAAATCAATGTCGACACAAAATACAAGCCGGGACTGGTAATTGACTGTGGTGTCTTCTCCCTTTTCAATTTCCAGTTTGTCCACTTTCCCGCTGGTGTTTGGCTCAACTTTCTTCTCTTACGATCTGTGTACGAACTTGTTGTTTGCAATGATGAGAAAGTCTTTGATTTTTTTTTCTCTCCTCAGCATGCTCACATTGATTTATTTTGGTACTTAATGGACCTGCTACTGTGGTAGTACAACACAAAGTAAATGAACAAACATAGCTTTCTTAAGCCGCTCAATTCTTCTTTTTTTTTTTTTTTTGTCCAAATCTGTGTGCTTAACAGACTAAAATGTGCCTGTTTAAATGTTTAATGCAGCTTTTTACAGAACTGCAATGCTGCATCGTTAACACGGAGGAGAGACTTTGATATTAAACTGATTAAGTTTTACATGGAATCAGGAGAAATGATTTATAGCTTACTTAGACTTTATTTTCGCCAAATTCAGATTATCATCATTGTCATATAAAAAGTCGCTTAATTGCTTTTCTTTGCTTTGCAAGTGACTGATTGTTGTTGAATGAAAATCCTTGTAAACATGATTTTGAACAGCTGCTGATTTGATCTTCCCTTGAGAAACCTGATAGCTTTTTTCTAGCATTTAATAATCATTTGCATTTATACTTTACCTGAAAAAGAACCCTCTTTGGTTAAAGTAGGATTTCTAATTAACAGTGTTTTTTGAAGACGGGGATTTGCTTGAGTCCATTAAACAGGAGCACACTCTGGTATGGACAAGAGGATATTCTGATTAGATCATGATTTTTTAGAAACGCTTCCCTGCAGTACTGGCTTGTGCTGTCTGCTTGAGGTGAAATTCTACATTCAGTTTATGTTATAAGCTTGCTGTGAGGACCGGATTTGACATCATTATGCAATTATTGAATTGGTGAACGTGCAAATACTGAAGATTTATTTTGTCACAAAAGAATAATTTATTCAGCTGGTTCTCTCAAGGTCACTTCCTGTCAATTTTTAGATCAAATAGTTCTTGTATCCTTCAGGTGGTAATTGAAAAATATAATTAAAATACCAAAAAATCTGGGAAAGAGGACATTTTTACCTTTATCAAGCTAAATATTTTACTGCGATAGTCGCAAGAATGACCAGACAACAGCTGTCTTTTATTGTGCAGAGGAAAGTTTGTGTAGATTCTGTCATCCAGGACACGTCAATCCAAAAAAGTTTGCAAAAAAATTCACCTTTCACATGATATGCATCTTCAGTTCTGATCATGTGTTGCAGTTTCAGGTTTATAATTTGTTGTGAGTGTGTTTTGTGGTTTGATCTTGTACCTATAAACAGACTTTTCTTCCCAGGCAGTTTCACGACCATCAAACTGTGAAACATGCAACATCTCACATAAACAAGTCATAAGTATCACTGACTTAATGACTCTCAGGAGTTAGGGGGGTGTCAGTGACCCGTGTGACTCTAACGAGCCTGTTCATACTTTGGTCACGACAACTTATAAGCCTGGAACTCCCAAACCATGAGCAGGACTGAAGAAGCCTCAAAAAAGTTTTAAGAAGCAGAAAAATAATTCCACTTATAAAAAAATAAACCTTTTGGATTTTACAGAAGAAATAGCAGAAATGATTTTTCATCATTGTTAGTTAGAAACAGAAGAAAGGGTGAGGTGGAGGTTAAACAGTCGCAGAGTGGTGAATGTGGTTCAGACAGTGTCACATTTTTAATCAACAATCAGCGCTTACGCTAACACAGTTCTATGAGCCTCTAGTCTTTATTGATTTTTGTGTTTTGGTCTTTATTTATCAGAAGATTCTGCACCTTTGTGCTCTTTTTGGCAATTTTTCATCAGAAGATGTAAAATATATTCAATTTGCACCTTGTAAAAAACTAAATTATACTGACTTCCACTTAAACCAGCATAAAGTAATGGACATGAGTGTATAATATAAAACCAAGAAACCTTTCTAATAGAATTAAGACCTCACCATGATATAAAAAACAAGCTAGAATCTTATGGGTCTTTGTTGTTGAGATATTGTAGTGAGATGAGTCATGCTGATCTCATGCAGACTGAAACAGCGTAGCAGAAACATGGTTTGATCTACTAGTTGGTTGCTGTGTCTTGATGCCATCCAAGGGAGTTGTACCAGTGAGGTACCCAGAATGTGGAACTCTTGTGGCACATGTATTAAAATCTTTATGGGCACTTCCTGATGACATGTGGAGAATGGTGAAGGTGCAGGAGAGCATCTCAGGGATGTGCAAAATAGCAAAGAAAAACATATTTGGTGTGTACTCAGAGCTTATAGCAGCCTCATGATTACTTTCACACCATAGGAGGTTTTCCCACTTTGCAGCAATCCTGACATGCTCTAATAAATTGTGAAGATTGTGGAGAGTGCAGTGAATGGGGTCTGTGTGAAGATCACCCCCCCCAAGATTTTGGTAGAAAATTTAATCTGTCATTTCATTATAAACAAACAGAAACTGCATCAATCCTAATAATATTTGAGGCAGTAAACAAAAGTGTTTCTGTTCTTTTTGTGTAGTTTCCTCCTATATTATATCTGTATTTATATCCATACTGTTCAAGCCCAAACCAGAATTGGTGATACTTTTTAAAGTTTGTAACAGTTTTGATATGTTCTAACAGATGTGCAGCAGCTGGAATGCTTTGTTGCTCTAGGTGATGAAGCAATGCAGTGGCGTATAGTATTATTGGCTGTCTATCCAGCCTTTAAATTACTGATGCTAGCCTGATACCCCTGCAAACAGGGAACCGGATGCCTCTGAGTTACTGTCATCTTGACTAAAGCCTTGTCCCTGGACTAAAGATGGATCAGACCTTTGGCAACATCAATAACACGACAGCCAGTCCACAACCGAATTAGAGTGTTAAATTCAGAGGGGAGCCAGTAGGAGGAAGAGTGTGTGTGTGTGTGACAGGGACAAGCTGGGGTGGCAAATTGTCAGTGTGTCTGTAGATGGATGTTCAGTTTGTCTGTTGGCAGCTGGGCACCTTGGATAGGCTGTCTGGAGCAATAGTTGGGGGGGGCTCATTCTCATTGCTGCATTAAAAAGTCTATTGATTTTCCAGCTTCTTGGTCCTTTTGACTCCCATTTTTAGTCCTCATAACCTTCTTTCTCTTTCCTCTCCTTTTTGTCTGGCTTGCTTTTTGTTTTCTCTCTCACTTCCTGTCTCCCGGAATCTGTCTTTTATTACTCCTCTGGTCATTGTGAAAGCTGCCGCTGGCATAATATTTTGATAGCTTCTTTAACTCCAGTGTGATACAACACAATGCAGTCAGCGTCTGTCTTTTTTACATTCCTCAGCCTCAGCAGTTCCTTCTCTTTAAATCTATCCAGGACTCAATCTTCTATCCTTCCATCTGCTTCCCATCTTTGTTTGTCTTCTTCTTTCACTTCACTGTGTCATTGCTCAATTTTTTTCCTCATTTTTTCCATGTCAAATGCTTTTGCTGAATGTAATTGTGCTACAAGCTGCCCCTCATTAAATGAATAACTATTTGTTTAAAAATCCCTGTGAGGGACGTCTGGATCTGGCATGGAGGAAAAAGAATTTGGTGCCTTTTTGGTTTTTACAAATGAATCATCAGGGAAGTGATTTAACCCAAATTCTACAGTCAAAACATTGTTGGTCATCATATCGACTTTATACAAGCAACAATACTCATTTCACAACTATTTTATACGGTTAGACAACAGGTTGCAAACATGAAAAGATTGTGTTTTCAATTTCTTGGGTTTCCATTGTGAGAAATAACTTCACTGGTTTGTTGACCACATTAAATGTTAGTTTTCAGTGTTTCTATCTCAGTCCTTGACCAGCTGGTGAAGTCACATGACTGATTATAACCAATCCTCTTTCAGACATATTCAATTTGCAAACCACACCTTTTCCAAATTACACAAACCTGTGTATGAACGAGCTGCTGAGGGCACCAGCCAAATTTTAACGCAGACAGATTGAAAGGTCTGTTAATCAGTGTTTCCTAATTTATTTAGATATAAAATGTTTTATATTACTGGTTAATACTTAAGAAATAACCACAAAGTCCTGAAATTTGTATGAAATGGCCTCTTTAACAGAAGCTGGTGACTAATAGGATGGTCACTAATGAAGATAATATGAAGAATGTAAAGGGGAACACACAGATAATTTGTGCTTCCTCTATTAAAGAGAAAAATGAATGTTAACACATTTTTGACAACACCAAGTCTCTCACTCGCGCTCCCATCCTGCTGCTTCTCTAGTCCTTTTAAGTTGGAGGAAAAGCTTCAGACTTCCAGGTCGTGCAGACTAGTGAAAGAGACATGTGGCTTCCTATGAGCTCATACAATGTAAATGATGCATTCTAGTTCTTGGCTGAGGAATAAAACGTATGGGATTAATATGGGTTTTTAGAATGTGGATCCAGAAGTGCTGTCACTTCTGTTAGGGTGATTTCATTGTGGCTTAGTCTGGTGTCAATGTTATGTGGGAAGTTACCCAAGCAGTGGTCTGGATCTTATAAGATGGGATGTTACATGCAGCAGTACATGTTTGTTTTGGTGGTGTCTGTTCTCTCCCCGTGTCTTGTTGGTGTCAGTTCTCCTGCAGGTAATTGGGTGCAGCTGACTCTACTCTGCTCTTGATGAGGGAAGTTTATAAGTTGGGAGAGGAGTTGTTTCCACTGCCAATGGGCAATTTAGCAGTTTGTGGGCTGCTTGGTTGGTGCAGACTGAGTGAACTGTGTCTTAACCCGTGTTAGTTTTGGTGTTGTTGGATTTTAAGTGTTACTCCTTTGGGAATGACATATTACTCTGTCTCTTCCTTTAGTCATATTATTTGATTTGATTTGACTTTAATTTTTATTCTAGCTGTGCTCTCACATTTGTCTCGGCCAAAATCAGGAAACTTTAAGAAACTTCAACTACATGAGCATTTCTGATCTGCATTCAGTGTTCAATGACTTTAGAATCAAAATGTTTGTACATTTAACTGTAAGTGTTTTTAAAGCTAATGCACCATATAAATATGGTTTAGAATTAAGCAGAGAGACAGAAAAGAAACATACATATCATGAACAGACACTTATTGAATGGCTTGTGTTCTCATTTACCTGAATGAGGAAGTACATCCAAACTCGATGCACTTTCTTGATGCTTGGACGGCTGAGTTTGTGTACAACACGTGATGCCTTTAGGTTTTCAGGTCTTTACAGACAGTGTTATAATTGTGTGTTTATGGTTTTGATGCACAGCTAATGTTCATATTAGCATAAAACACTGCTTTGAGAACATTTGTGGTCTGTTTACCTCACTGAAAACTCCATATCTTTGCTATTTTGGGGGCTTTTATATTATGCAGAGCAGCATTGCTCCCATTACAGACAAACAGGGGAAACATTTGGCCCTTTTAGGCATTTCCGTGTAGAAAATTTAGCCTGAATGACTCACTGAGAACTAAAAACAAAACAACTATCAAGCGCTTGTTGGATCATTTGATTGTCTTCATCTCCTCCTGTTTTACTGGACTCGTTTTCATTTAATCACCTCTTTAAACATGATAAAAGAAGAGCTCTTCAGAGCCATATGTCACCCTATTAAAAAAACACAAACTGCAGTTCAATAGAAAAGGTCTTTTTATTTCTTTCCCAATGAACTGGTGTCTCTGGGTTTTTTTATTGTCAGGTACAGCCGTAGGGCTCCTGAGGGTGCGTTGAGTTTCATAAAGTAAAGAACATCACCTCTGAATGCCTCCAATTGGGAGATTATGAGAGGAATGAAAGGAGACAGATGGCTTGACAGCATACTGTCAGAAAGGGTAAAGATCCTCTGAGTGGAGTCATTGTGTGGATGTGCAGAGAAGGAGACACTAACCTGGTGGGGTTACGTGAGTATTACAATGGAAAATTCAGAGTGCATCAGATTGAATGTCAGGAATCTGTTTCCCTGAGGTGAAAGAATATTTCACTTTTCTATCTGTAACTAACGGCGTCCTTTTAGAGGTCAAACAATGCAAACAATGGGATTTCTTTACATCAAACTGCATTTGCTGTTTTATATCTACAAACTCAATTCCTAAAATGTGTGCACCGTGGACAGAATGTCTAATGTTCCACCAGTTGTTTTGTAATTGGGTCAGTTCCTTTCCGAGCCTTTTGTAACCTCCATCCCAACTTTACCAAAATGTTTTGCTGTCATCAAATTCAAAATGAGCCAGTATTTTTGATTAAATTGTAAAATACATCAGTTTAAACACCAGATATGTTTATGTTCAACTTGGAAAAACACATTTGCAATTACATTCTTTTTATTTAGATTTTATGATGTCAAAACATTTTTGGATTTTATGTCATATATGTCAGCAATCCAAATACTTTATAACACTATTTTCTTTTACTAGACTTCAAGGAAAAAGATCTATTATTTCTTCAACATGTTCAATGTTCTCACATGGGAATCTTCTCACATTTTCACTCTACATTTGCTGTCAGATGCAAACAAAGACATCAGCAGTTCAGCCAGACACACACACAAGCACATACCCTTGCCATCAAGGTTAACATTGAAATACGTTATTCCAAATTGAAGTATTTTGCAGCTAAGGCAGAGAGGATGAGAGAACCCAGCTGGAATTTTTGAGCTTTCAGAGTGCCTGAAAGACTTCACTCCCTCTCTGTGTAGCCGAAGCTAAAGGCAGAACTTTGAAGGATGCAGAGGTGTTTGGCTCTCAGGCAGCAGTCAGAACGAATCATGTCTCATCCAGCCCACAGCAGGTGGAAGGGTAGAGGGGTCTCTTAGTGTAGGGCATGTCGGACACACCCGCAGATCTGTCCCCACGGTGAGGAGAATATGAAGCCTCATACAGAGGAAGGACTGTAAATGTGTGGAGCCTGGAGATATGATACATCTTAAAATGAGTGTTTAAAGAGAAAGACTATAATATAGTTGCTGATTAGTTGAATGGACCCATTTTGTAAAGTTGAGCATTAGATAAAGTTACAAAAGATGTCATGATTATCTTTAAAAATTAACCCAGTGGAGCAGCTGATGAGAGATGCTTAATGAGGCGTGCAGGTGTGTATTTTCTTTGCAGGGTTGTTTAATGTAAAGCATGTTAATTACATGTTATATGGTATTAAAAGGCATTTAGATGTTTTAATATTTGCATGTGGACGGGTTACTACTTCACCATGTCTTGAAAAGGAAAACACACAGAGTTGGAAAAGTTGATTAAATCAGTGTGAGATGAGAAACCAGAGTGGATTATTTTCCTGCCGCTCTAGCAGTCCGGATAATGCTATTTATTTAGAGCAGGTGATACAAGTGCTGGTGTTGGAACAGAGGACGCTCATTTCATTTGTCAGTCTCACAGTGCAGGCCGGAGGAATTGGGTTGTACTGAGTTGCTGACGTGTTTCTCGTCCCTTGTCCTCTCCGAGGTGATTCGCTGTGACGCTTGATGAGGCGCTCAATAAGAGCGGATCAGCTGCTTTCTCTCATCACAGAGCTCTGGCACCGATAGCTAATAGCTAAACCGTTTCAGTTTAATACAATCCATCAGTTGAGGTAAAGCAGATTTCTCAGTACTACGAAACTACTTTAATGGGCTACATGTAGAACAGTTTGGAGCAACATGTTTGACTGAACTGGCCACAGTCTACATGCAACACAAGTATGTGTGTGCAGCTAGACTCGGGTCACAGCATGTGGTCAGACAAACTGAAATAGCAGCTCTCTTCCCTGCTGCGCTCATCAGTCCTACTTTGTCAGACTCTGCTCCCCTCTGACTCGGTGCAGTAATCACATCACCACACCTGCTCCATGTGCAGCCTTCCCTTTAAGATATGAACACATTCCCAAACCGTGCAGAGAGGGAATCTGCAGGTTTTTTGGTCAAGCTGGAGTCCTGTAGGATGAGTTCATATAAATTTTAGGAGGACTCAGCGGTTCTATTTGAACAGCACAAGAGGGGATGAGTGAAGGAAATGTTCTACAGTCAACGATACTGACGTCCACTGCTTGTTTTAATCTGGCAACCTTTCAGTTAAACAGCCTTTCATTATAATAGTTTATTTTTGGTCTGCCACATTCATCACCAATATTAAAGCCACCAGTTTTTACTCTTGAAGGTCAGACTTTGTAGTTTTGTTGGAGAAACTCTTCAGATCTGAAAATGTTAGTTACCAAATATTTCAGTAAAGAAGAATGTTTCACTTTCCAGCCTTGACTTTTCAGATTGAACTTGAGTGCTTTTACTTTCGACTGGCAAACAGATAGCTGGAAGGTTAATTTAAGAGAGGTGGGAGATATACAGACTCATCTCTTTCATGAACATGACCTTGGGATTGAGGTTGGGTTGAAGAGTTTAAAACCCCAAATAGTTTGACTTTCCTGACTGACTGCTGGAGCATCTGCTGTTATCACTTGAACTGACTGGATTCACCAAGAAGTACAATAATCTGTTTCTTCTTCTGTCCTCTTCCACCTCGTTGCCCTCTCTTTCTACTCACACGATTTGCTTCTGTAAATGAATCACATTGAAGTAATCCAAGAATGCACGGGGGTTCTGATCTCTCTGTTAAGGATGAGTGTCATCTCATATCCCGGCAGATAAAAGCCTCGTATTTCCTTGTTGTGTATTTAGCTTGCTCTGGCAGAAAATTGTTGCTCCTCTGCATTGAATGAGTTTTTTGTCCTCAGAAAGCTGTGACAAGAATCTCTTACCTGTAAAAGCCTCTGTGTCTGTCCATCCCGACAGATTTTAGCCAGAATGAGACGATTTTTGTGTCCTCAAAGTGAACCATGCAGCCAGAACCGGCTATGGAGCCCTTGGAACCCTAGACAAGATTTTTATTTTTTGTTTCCCCCACCTCTAAACCCCAATACCCACATCACCACCACACAAAACACAACATCTGTCTTCCAAGAGTTTATGTCATACACAAATAAATTCACTGTAAAAAAGCAGAAAACTACAAATAGTAATTCTAAAAGAATCAGGTTTGGTGATATAATAAAATTGGTGCCATTATATTTTATATTCTGCATAATAAACTTATTATAAACTTTTCATTATACTGTTCACCATTTGTTTTGTTTAGAAATGGTGCAGCAGTCGTCATTTCAAAGTTTTTGCTTGTTCCAAGTTTAAAAGGGGACAGCAAACAAACATTTAAAAGATAAAAAAGCTTCTTGTCAGAAATCAAAAAAAGACCACATTAACATTGTAATGTGGTGCATTTTAGTCAAAGAAGTTTTTGCTTTCTAACAAATCTAACCAAAAACTATTGGAATTTTTGGAGATTCGGCTTTATTAAAATACATCATGGCAAAGCAAACAGTTGTAAAAATTTGTTAGAAAGCAGAATGCAAATTTGCAGCGATATAATATAAAAGAATGGCTTTTTATTGTAAGTCTGCAAGGAAATTAACGTTGCAGCAGCAAATGGATACGGTACATGGAAATGTCAAAAATGCTGAAATAATAAAATACAACAACAGCAACAGCTCACAATAGAACCATCATATAAAAAGTAGATATACTACTCATGTTATATTATTCACAATTTATCTAAGAAATCTCATCCATCTGTCCTTAATGATTATATACGTACATGTTACGTACATTCCACATCATGAAAGTCTTGGAGAGACTCATGTTGGTCCACACAAATAAACAAACAAGCATCTTTCAAGACCCACTGCAGTTAGCTTATTGTTATCGGTTAGCTTAAACTAGCTATCCCAGTTACATCCCCCCTCAAAGACACAGGTGGATGCCTCCACAATTACCCAGATTAAGGAATATCTCGCAAAAAGACCACAGTTTGTGAGACTGAAGGATTGTGTGTCTGACTAGGTGATCAGCAGCATAGGAACACCACAGGGGACTGTACTCGCACCATTCCTTTTCACTCTGTACACCTCAGACTTTCAGTACAGGTCAGAGTCCTGTCATCTGTAGAAATACTCTGATGACTCTGCAGCTGTTGGTGGATCACAGATGGACAAGAGACTGAGTACAGAGAACTGGTGCACCGCTTTGTGTCCTGGTGTGGGAACAGTCATCTTATCTTGAATGTGAACAAGACAAAGGAGATGATTCTGGATTTTAGGAAAAACTGCAATGTATCAAAACCCGTTTCCATCATGGAGAAGAAGTGGAGGTGTTTAATCTGTTGCTTAATGCTGTTTTTAAGACAGGACAAAGCAGACTGTACGTCTTGAGCAGCTTAGGTCCTGTGTTTGCAGCTGCATATCTTCTGGAAGTCTGTTGTAAAGAGTGTAATTACATCTGAAGTCACATTGACTTAAAGAGGCTGAACAAACTGATTAACAGGGCTGATTCAGTTCTGGAGACTGAGCTGGATAAACTTGAGTTGATTGTGCACAAAAGGATGAAAATCCTGAGCATCCTCTTTATAACACAGTAACTCAACAACAGGAGTGTCTTCCATCACAGGCCTTTTCAGATTCTCTGTAACACAGACCACTACAGGAGATCCTTCCCATCCACAGGTAGAACCCTACACAATGACTCTCTGAAAATGTTCTAAAAACGAGTTACAGCAAAATCTAATTTTCACTTGAGGATTAATAAAATATTGAACAGAAGTGATTTCAACATGATTCAATTTAGTTCAATGTCCGTTATTATTCTTTACCTAAAACTCTATATGTTGCTGTAAGCTGAACTTACTGTACACATTCCCTAAACTGATGGAGCCTTTTTCACTCATGCATAATTTATTTCCTTTTAAATCATAAAATGCATGTTTCTGTGGCCATCATGCAAGTAACAGTATGAATATTTCACACTTAGAGCTTTCATGATGATCACAGCAGCCATATTTAAAACCATACTGAGAAGTTTAGCTCTGCCATTCACTGGGCTTTAAACATTCTGTGTGCTTTAGTACCTCTTAGCAATGTAGCGTAGCATTAAACTTTAAAGGCTCAGCTCTTGCTGGGCCCAGGTGATGGCTTATCACTCCTGTAGAGGAGGAACACTTGAACAGGTGGAAGCATGATCTCTGTCTCAGCAAAGCTATTGCAAGGTTCAGTGAGTATAAGCACATGGCAGGTGATAAGCAGGTGTATATACATTGAATGTAAGTGCATGCGTTCGCAGTTCAGCCGTGTTGAAGGTGTGTGTCAAACACTCATTCACGCAGGGTTTAGTGTTACTGTCAGCACAACCTTTTACCTGCAGGTTTCCAGTCAAAGGAATTTGCAAACCAGCCAGATTCAGAGTTTACAGGAAGTTCCTCTTCAAACATTTCTGATTTATTGTCCTGTCTGAATTCTAGGGATGAGTATGGGTTGACCTCAAGAAGCAGCTTCCCCCCCAAATTCCCAGAGAATAATATAATATGTGTCTTAAGAGGCTTAGAAACAACTTAAGATGACCCCCATTGAGCATAATGTCACTCAGAGGAACATTTTTCATAAAACTTTACTTAGTGTCAGGAACGACGACTAATCTGTGTTGTGCATATGAATGTGTGTCACACTGCAGACCTCAGCTCTGGAAGCTGAAACTCTGCAAGGCTTGCAGTGTCTCCCTTTGACTGCTTCTGTCGGTCTTCATTTGTCTGTCTCATCCCACGCCACACAGACAGCTTCTTTTACCTCCTTTTTTTGGATTCTGGCTTCATCTGTTTCTCTTTCCGCGTGACTGAAGACAGACACAAAGTAGGAGTAGAAGAAGCAACCTATTTTAAGATCACTGTGTAATTAATCATAAGCTAGCAAGCAACATTAAGAGTGGAAGAAACGTTTGATAGCTTCCTCTGTGACTTTCTGCCTCTCCCCAGATGATATTTCTTCTCTATAATATATTTTAATCATCTTCTCCTGTCTTTCCTGTGGACCAAAGGCTTCTCTTCTCCCTTTTTTGCTTATGCTTTTAATCTCCTTATTTACCTCTGTATTGATATTTTGTTCTTGTACATTCACAAACAAATGCACATGCATTTCTCATTAAAAGCCAAATGCCTTTAAGAAGAAAATAGATATGTATTTTGACATTTTACCAGCGAAAGGTGATGTCACAAGAAGATTTAGTGTTTATTCATTCAGCTGAGGTGTCGCTGTCATCACACAATCGGTCACCTGTGATTTCCACACTAAGCCTGCAGGCTATTGTTTTGTGGACAGATGGTGAACAACCCAGGCTCAGTTGTGTGTAATAAGTCGTCACTAACTGTCTGCTGATTGGATCAATGTCCTGTTCCCTTCCTTGCTTTCTGTGTTACCAGAGGCAGCACTACCATCGTTTTCTTTTGTTTCTTTTGTCCAATAGAAGTACAAGATAGTTTTCATGACAATAGTTCACGGTTCATCACACAAAGAAACACAGCTGGTTGACAAGATTTGCACAGAATTGTCCAAAAGGTTAGTGTTGCAAGCCACCTAAATCCTAAAATGCTTCTGGATGACTTAGTGTCATTCAGTTGTCTTGACAGTAAAGAAGAGCTGCGTGTTGCATTAATACAAGTTCCAATACAAGTTGTTGCATGATGAACAACTGGACGAATAGTCCATAAGAAGTTCAACTCTTTGGCTCCTCGTGTCCTCCTCTGTAAGACTGCCTGATGACACGATGCTCAGCTGTCAACGTGTGCATCAACACCATTTGCACTGGAGTAAATACATGTCTGTCTCTGTGGAGAGACATTCGTCACATGACAAATTTTTCTTTGGCGAGATTTGTAAGGAGTAAGTAAGTGTGACTGTTGAAGATAAGTGCGCTGGAAAAGATTTATAGAGCAGACAGGAGATAATCCTAATTTAAATGTCAACCTTAAGGAATTTTGTTTAAGTTTGTTTTTTTATATATATATTTTACTGTTTCTTGGATTGTCAACCCATTTCTAACTTTTGAGAACCTGTTGGTGTTAGGGTGCATTCACACCAGCCCTGTTTAGTCCGCTTGAATCGAACTCTAGTTCGTTTGTACAGAATGTCCAGTTCGTTTGGGGAGGTGTGAACAGGCACCCGAACTTTGATTCGGACCTAACAACCGAACTCTAGCCCGCCTAAAAACAGAAGTCTCGGTGCGATTGAAACGAACTCTGGAGCGGTTCGATTGCATGTGTGAACGTAACCGAACCAAGACCGCACCAAAAGCAGGAAGTGGACTATATTGTACAGCTGTCTCAGCCGCCTTGTGTCATCCTCTGTCTTGTTATCTGCTCATTCTGAGTCCAGTGCTGCAGAATATTGATCTGGTACATTCACCAAACATAAAAGATCCCAAAACCACCAGAATCTGTGTTTACTCCATGTTTGTTTACGTTTCACTCTCCCGCTGCAGCGCCAGGAAGTGCATTAGCAAGTATTGCAGAAACTCTACAGCGCCACCACAGGCGGGGGTGTAACATGCTCCAAAGGTTATTTGGTTTGGTTCATAGAGTGCAGTGTGAATCCAAACTGCACCAACTAAAAACAGCAACAATGTTGCAACTTTGGTCCCCAATCGAAACGAGTCCACCGGACTATCAGGTGTAAATACAGCCTTAATGTTCCATTTGAAAGCTCTTTAATTGTAGTGAAAATAACCCTGAACGCTAACAGGGATAATTACTTTGTAACAGTTCCTTAAAATGGTGTAAATAGTTTGTTTTTTCAGCATGAACAGGGTCGCCTCCAGAAAGTTTTCAAAGGGGTGGACAGATGATGGTCGCTGATCATCTTGGAGTGGCACAACACACACAAAAGTCATCACAGAACTTCTGGAGCTTTATTGTGTCATATGAAGGCTGTTTGATCATCTTCTTCCTCTGATACAACTTCAGATTCATGATTTTACACTGTGAAGGACAAAATATGACTCAAGCATAAATAGATGAATAAAAAAATGCAACTCATTCAAACTTTTATTTATCAAGAGCAGCCCAAAACACAGTGTTACATGACAAAAAAATGTAATTATTGCTTTGTACTTGAAATCTAAAATCAACAATAAAATTGGATTTTTACACATAAACACAGGTAGCTGATTCAACACAATAAAACAAGGATGGACTTAGTTTTTCACAAAGCTTTTCCATTTTGCCTTAATTTTCGTTTTATAAAGAAGTATCTCAAATGGGTTTAAAAACATCTTGTTTAGAGGGTTAAACACTCGTATGTCCACACAATAGTCCTGCTGTCGTATATTTATTCCTCTCATGTTCATGTTGTGTTTTGTTTAAAACATCTGTATGATCTAGTTTTTAATCCTACATCACTAAACAGTTGCTAGCATTTTTTTTCTATTTTGTTTAAAGCTTGACAAAAAACTTTTGCTCATAGCAATTTCAAAATCAAACTCGGAGATCAGAACACGCCGTGTTTTTTAAACTCTGCGTGTGTAAATATTTACCTGTAACCACCAAGAGAGCAACAATCACTCACAGCTTTCACATGAAAGGAGTTGTTCCATCTCTTTCACGCCAGTTCCTTTGGATGAAGGTGCAAATAAAGAGATTTTATGACCTTACCAGAACAAGATTTTGACGACATTAGAAGCATTTGGGCTAAAAAATAAAAAAAAAAAAAAGAGAGTTGAAACGAAGGTGAATTGATGTCAGAATGGCTGGAGGCTGAACTTTATTGTCCCAGAGGGGGTAAACAAACAGCAATCTATTAATGATGAATATGTTAGCTGCTATGCTAACTGCTTTTGTGACCGTTTTATTTTCTAAAGAATCTGAAACAATATGAAATACTTCACTGCATGATTACAGGGTTTGACTCTATGTTTTGGTGAGCACAACATAATAACATACCCTTAACTGTCAGAAGAAACAATGACAGTCATGGTGTGTTATTGTATAAACACTGTAATTAGCATGATGATCATGTTGGAGAGCATCACAAACACATGAAGTAAATGAACTCTATCGTTGTGCCTTTTACTGCAAAGTACAAACAATGAAACTCGAAAGTTTTAAGACAAGAAGTTTCTTTGGTTTCTTTCTATTTGACAACTTAATTAAAGGACTTGAATGTCAGGGTAAACCGAGGGGAGAATATTAATGATGGATATACTGAGCAGTGCGGCTATGCTTTTGGTTTTTACAGTTTGACCTGCTGCGTCAACTGCAGATCAACAGAGTTCAGGATAAGCTGGAGTCTGTAATCTGTGTTGTGGAGGTTCTGTTTTACCGCTCGGATTTGTATTTCAAACATATTTCTTAGTGCGTTTGATCTTTCAGTCGATGACTGACATGTGGAACATCAGCGACTCTCAGGGCAGTTGGTGTCCATCTACATGTACACTGTCAGTTCACTTGTTCACTTTGTTCAACTCGTTATGGATGAGTTAATGGACTCCAACAGCTTCTTTACTTCACTTCTTCCCTTTCTTTCCTGCATCTAATTATTTCACTTTCTTTATTCCAACCTAGCTCTCATAATGACCACATCCTGCATATTTTGTTTTTTTCTTTTCCTTTTGAAACATCGTGCATCATTAACCTTTGAGCCATCTATCTTATCAAAGCACGTAAAGCAAGACTTATTTGCCTCTTGCTTCTGAACTGAGAAATAACTGTTATGGTTCTTCTAATTAAGCAAATCCCTTTCGCATCTTTTCAAAAGGTCGTTTTTCCATCATCTCTTCTGGTCAGCGTGTCATTACCAGTTTCTCTGTCGCAGCTGGGGGTTATCCCTTTTCTAGGAAGTTAAGCACATGTCTGCATTATCAGACGGTAGCATGCAACTGCGGAATCAAAAAACTATCCACATATGCTTGACTGCGTCTGCATACATAAACTCATACACACATAAGCGATGATAGTCCAAGGCGTTCAGGGGGGCTGGGAGTGCACTCTGTCCTCAGCACAGCATCTCTGTTCATATATCATTAAGTGAGTCTGGGTGTTACTATGGAGTGTATTAGATGGCTTAACAGATTGTGTCAGGACTTGCAATGCTATCAGGACCGGGTAATAAAAAGACACTTAATCTATCCAGTTCCCAACGGTCCCTTCCCTGCACACAGAATCCCAAAAAAAGGATGATTGCCCGCTTTGTGCTTTAACCGTCCTTGTCAAAGTTTCCTTCTCTCGGTCCCATCTTAAAATTTAAGAGCAGTAATTACAACATAAAGCTCTCGGTCTCCGACATTTATCTACTGTAACATTTTCCATGAAGGTATGCAGGGCTATAATCCAGATATATAAAATCTGTGTTGCATTTGCTACACTGATACATAATAGACACAGGCTCCTTCACTGGTGTGTATGGCAGGGTGATAATCTAATAGTTTATGTGTACCTGGAGTAGCTGGAGGGGAGGGGGCGGGGTCAGTGTACTGTCATTCAGCTCTTTCCTATAGAGGTAGAACAGACACAACAACAGTAAATCTATTACCATGCAGAGCATCACAAAGGCAAGGACAAGTCCATCAGCCTACTCTAGTCCTCTGTCTCTATTAGAGAGCAGGATGAGCTGTCAGGATAATAATAGGACTTGTTGCCAGCTCAATGCCTGTTGTAGTTTATCAGCTTTCAAGCTACATTTCTAATTATTCTTGTCTTTAAATGACAGCTTAAGCTAACCTCCCTCCTTTCTCTCATTCTGTTTCTCTTCACAGCGGAGAATAACCCATGCCAGACCAGTCCTTGTCTCCACGGTGGGAGCTGTCTGCAGGAAGGTGATAGCTATAGCTGCTACTGTCCTCAGGGTTTCTCTGGAGAGAACTGCGAGATTGGTGAGTCACTACCAGGTTAGGCCTGAGCGCTGAGACCTTGTAGGTCAGCAGCTGTAGACACATGCTGTGTCACTGGGGCATAAGGGAATAAGAGAAAGGCATATGCCGCCCTAACATTTAACAGCTGTACTCTACTGTGTATTGAATTCATGTGGAAAACGCCAGCCTCTCTCTCTGTGGGGTTTATTTCAGTCTGTGTCTGGAACTGTGGATCCAATCTCAGAGCGCTGACTGCTTCTCTGGCAGGTCCAGCAGTTTCACTGATTGAAAGTGAAAAGAGAATATCCATATGCTGGAAGTCAGCCGATCGTGACGGGGGTTGTTGAGGGTGTAGACGCTCGACTATGTGTGCCATTATTTCCGCATGAGTATGTGTGTTTTCACCTTCTGCCCTGTAAGCTGCAGGAAGCTCATCTTTCCACTCAGCTGTGTGATGGGAGAGTGTGGTTGTCAGAAAATGATGCCGCGGTGATTTAGGTGTATGAGCCTTTCTGTGTGTGTGTGTGTGTGTATGTGATGAGAAATGCAAGGACACACTGTCCACAAAGCCCCTCTGAGCTCAGCGAGGGGTGGAGTAGCTGATTAAAGTGTGGTATCTGCAGGTTGCACACACGGCTACAAATGAGAAGATCCAGGGGAAGAGAGGAATGAAGAAGAAAAACCGTAAAGCAGATTTGGAAAAATCAGCAATTCAACTGATTTTAAGTTTAAGCCTGAACACATCAACGCCAGTGTAATGTTTCTTTTTTTTAAAAAAAAAAAGCTTCAAAAAGGTTTTCACATCTCAGTTTCCAAGTCTTTACTTACATCAGTGAAGACTTGACAATATTCATCAGACTGCTGTGAAGTTTAAGGTTGGTTTTGTAGGAGAAGCAGCTTTTATACCTGTTTTCTAAAACTCTGGCATGTTGATTTAGATTGAATTCAAATCCAGAAGAACTAAAATTAATGTAAATTACATTTCAAGATTTCAGTTGATTTGAGTTTTCCCTGTTTGTCACTGAAAATCTATAAATAATATAAAAGATAGATTGAGCAATTTCTGCAAATAAAACCTAAATGAACATGAACATATATCTTCTTGTAATGTATATCTTCTTTAAAAACCAGAATATAACTCATTAACGTTCTCATGTTTTACAACCTGGACAGTAAAGTGAGTGACAGACAAACTTCTTGTGCTTCTTCTGACTTCATTTTGAACAACTTACTGACATTACAGATGACCGACTTCTTCACTCAGTAGAAATGTCCAAACCAAAGACGTGCTGGCGCTATTTCATCTCATCTTCTTAGCTGTGATGTGTTCACTGGCTGTCAGTTTGTCATCGTTTTCTACTTTCATGTCAGCTGATATTAAGTCTGTTTGTTTCTAAATGAAGTTTTAGGTTTTTGTTCTGGTGCTCGAGTTTGTATTTTCTTTTCCACTTCTGTTTCTTTAAAAAATCCCAACAGCTTCTGCTTCACACAAATACAAATATTTTTAGGCAGAAGTAATCGTTAAACCCATTTGGTGTGTTTGTACATTCATCTCACTTTGAGCAACGTTTCTTTTAAAGGTCACCGTCTTTATTTGCTTTTGCTCAAACCTACCGAATCCTAATAAGAAGGTTGAGCCATGACTGGCTTCAGCGTGTTGTTTTACTGTAGTAATATCCATATAATCTGTTTTAACCCCAGATATTTGCTCTTTCATGGATCATTTGGTTTCTCCGATAACTACAGGGATCTTTGGAGCTGCATTTTGAGCTCTCAGTGAGCCACAGCCTGTTTTTTTTTAAGCTTTTATTGATACAAAGTTGTAAAGAGCATTCAGTCTGTATTGATTGTGAATCCTCGGAAAATAAATGTGGGTTGAACTACATTAAAAACATATAGATTGTAAACAGGAAGTGCTTTGTTTTATTTGGACATTTATAACCTTGAATCTCAGGTTGCTGGGCCGCGTCTCTTTCTTCCACAGTTACATGATGTTTATCTAAAAGCTTTTATAGAGCTTTGTGTTCAGCATCGATCCGGACTGAGACAACAATCTGAGCTGCGGCTTTAGGGGTCAAAACTTATGAATAAAAGGTCAGAGTTCAGAAATCGAAGGTCAGAAAGGGCACAAACTCCTCACACTCATTATCAATAATCTCTTTAAAGCGTGACCTAAAATAATTTATTTTGCAACATTGTGGAATGTTTGATTGGGAATCAATCAGGAAGCTGCCACCAGATCAATGATTTGTTGTGGATTCATGTTAAGTGTGTATATTACACTCAAGGGTTTCTAATAATTGGATTCAATCAGTTTGTTTTGGGTGTTTTTCAGGTAAGAATAAAATGATAACAGCTTTTAGAAGCAAATTTTGGAGACTGGTTGTTTCTTGGTGTTGATTTCTTCTCTCAGGAGGTTTTAAATATTTCCCAGGGCTCCTGAAGTGTTGTCCTGCTAATAAAATTGCTAAATGGCTGCATAGACTGTGTTCTTCTTATCAAAATGTTAAAGACCAGAGAGGTTTATTTTCTGCATGAGTAAAAGCTTCACTGCAATTTTACCAGCATGACACGATGTCCTTTTTAAGGAGAAAGTGGAATGTGACTCGGTAATTGTGTCGTACTTCCCTTCCTGAAGCTCTTGTTTTCTTTATCAGTCATGGTTTAAAAGCTCGCCTGGTTGTTGACATTAAATTTTTGGTGGCAGCCATCACAGAGCTAGAGATAAAAACAAGCCATTAACCGTCTTCTAGAAACAAAAATTAGACAGTGCCACTTTGTAAAAGGGCGACGCTGCTGTCACACTATTTATTTTACCTTTTATGTGGCTGAAAACACACAGAAACACATTTTTCTGATTCATATGACACACGTATAATGTTTTTGATATGTTCTTGTTACATGTGTTATATATGTGTTTGACTGGAAGAGTGGGAGTTTTACTAGACGTTGCTGCAGCATCACTGTGTTTTTGTTTTTGTTTGTGTGGAATTTTGTGATTTTACTGAATTCTTGGTTTAGTTGTAAGGAGGAGACTTATGATCTGCACATTGTATAAACTTTTTATAAGTTTTGAGGCTGTGAGAGTCTTTTGAGGGTAAAACTGTAAAGGAGTGCAGGAAGCTGTAAATCCTGCTTTTGAGTCATAAGTCATTTCTCTCAGTATAAATTGTTGTTTTGGAGTTCTCTCAGTACAACTTCATCCAAATATCATAAATGTTTTATGTTCCATACAGAACATCACAACAAGCTACACCTGTGCCTAAAAACAAACGTTTATCTGCGAGAAGAATCATCAAAAAAGGTGTGAGATGCTGCATGAGGGCGGAGTCAGTGTGAACTGATCAATATCCCCAAATTGTACAAAAGTGCATTTTTTTCTACAATAAACACCATGTTCCGAAGTCTTAGAGTCAACTACAATGTAGCAGCAGAATAGAATCACCAAAATTCAGATATGGCTTTCACTTTCATGTGCCTATCAAAAATTTTCAGTGGCTCCATCTGACCCCCCTCATGAAAAAATTTTGGAGGCTCCACTGAAGGTAAGACTATCAGACCAGCAGGAGACCCCGAATCCAACTAGTACTAACCACAAGAATACCTCTGATCTGCAACTTTTAATGAGACGTGCTGGAAAGTTCGGCGTTAGCATCATCTGTTACACATGAAGGCAGAACAAGTACTCCATGACAGAGTGGTCTCACATGGGACTGACGGCTCGGTCAGGTCTACGTAACATTTCTTAAGACTGATATTTGAGGTACATATGCCGTTAAAAACTCTGTGTTTCAGCGGATAAATAACTTGGTGTTGCTGCTCAAGTATCAGGTGCATAAAGTCTGGACACTGTTAGACTGGTAGTATCTCAGTATACAATCTGTTTCCAACATGTTTAGTTAGAAGACTTGCAGAACTCCAGCATTGATGATCTGTACTTCTAATACAAACACAAGGTAAACAACTATAAATCACATTAAAAAAGGAAAAAGAAACATGAAACACATTTTTTTAGCCTTTCAAATTTAATTTCTCACTTTACTGTCACTTAATAAACTCACTTATGAAAGTCAGTAAATACAGCACGCTAGCAATAAATGTAATGATGCTAAAACTCATATATTTTGCAGCATCCTATTAGTAATCAGGACCAGTTTGCAAACTCTGGATGCTGCAGCAGGATGAGTGATTAATGAGGCACATCACAGCTCGACAGTTTGATGACAACATGTTGAGACTGTCTAATGAATTATATTTTACTCCCTTCAAAAGCAGGATAAAATATTTAAAGAATAAAATATACAATGTGTGACAAAGTTCCTAAGTGAGGGATTTAACTCCACTGACTCTTCAGATAAAAATTTGATGCATTAGGAATTCATTTTGTTTTTGTGTGAAAAAGACTTCCTGAAAACAGAGTTATGATTAAACAATCTGTTTTAACTAAGTTTCATGACCCATTAGAACCTGATGATATTTAAACAGAAAGAAAAACTGGTGTTTAGTCATGTTTAATCATTTTTTTGGTTGTTGTTTAACGGTTGTACAGACACGTTAGAATAATACTTTTATGTGGACAAATAATCTGCTGTATCTATGCTTTTAGGATTTTCCATTTCTGGGAAGAACTTGTTGATGCACATCCAAACTCCATCAGCCAGAATCTACACATTTATATTAAATCTTAATATTTAGCACTTTTTCCAAAAGTTGTTCAGATGTGCGGAGTTTACCTTTAAAGAGGCCATTTCATACACATACCTTTCAGGACTTTCTGGTTATTTCTTAAGTATTAACCAGTAATATGAAACATTTTATATCTAAAAAACGTCAGGAAACACTGATTAACAGACCTTTCAATCTGTCTGCATTAAAATTCGGCTGCTTCGTCAGCAGCTCGTTCATATTCATTGTTCGAATTTGNCTAGATTCTGATTGGCTAACAAACTAGCCTATGAGAGCAAAGAATACTGTTTCCTGCCCCTCTGCGCATGGCAACGTCAGACGTCGTGTCTTCCGGTTTGCTACGTTATGCTACAGCTTTTAGCTAGCAGCATGCTAGGTGTGATTTCAACTGCGGGTGTTATCGCCACCTGCGTAGTTTGAGAGATTAAAACTGAAAGAGAAGTTGTTGACCTGTTTTCACACCCACTATGAAGGTAAGAACACCTGTGGAGCTAAAATATTCAACAAAAACCTCAGAAAAACAGTTTTTAATGGAAGGGCCTCTTTAAAACAAAACCACAGTGAAACAAAAGGCTCTGATTTATTGCTTTCCTCTTCACAGCAGTCTGTTCCTCATTGAGGGAACATTGTTCTGCAGATCAGAGAGTGAAATGTTTTCTACATATTCTGTTGTTGTGTAGTATCTCCAAAAAGCAGTGACATGAACACAAAAGAGAAACATATTTACTGTGATTCACACCGATATTTTAAATGTTTCTTTTTGGTTTGTCGTCCATTAAATGGGACAGAAAAGGGTCTCTGGTTTGAATCTCTGCTGTGTTTAAGTTCGCATGTTGGTTTTAATCAGCTTCCTCTCGCTGTTAGGTAAACTGGTGAATTATGTTAAGAGCAACTGAGTGTGAGTCGTTGTGTTTCTCTGGATAGACTGGCAACCTGCCCAGGCTGTACCCCCCCCCCCATGATTGTTGATATAGGCTGCAGCACCGCGTCCCCAGCCACCCTGAACAAATCAAAGCAGTCAAAACGAATGAATGTTGCCTTGTCATGATTGCAGCATTCTACAGTTTATAAAAGCACCACCCCAAAACAACTGTGACTTTGAATAATGAGGAAATTTTTTTATAAAATGAAATTACAGTGTTTTCCTCAGCTGTACAGTTAGTTTAGTCCCAAAACACAACCAGACTGAGTGTGAAAGCAACTCAAAATACTGCAATCAAAAACGAGGAGTTGAAGAAACAATGCCTGAAAAGGAAACTAAACTACAAGTGAAATCAGCTAAACTACATTTTGCAATGATTTTATCTTCCATTTATAATGACGTTTTCACTTTTACAATAATAAACAGCTCGTCTGGAGCTTCTATTTGTACATTATATTCTCTGCCTTGGAAGCAATACTGTGAAGCAAACATGCACCTTTTAAACTAAAGCTGTTTACACGCAATTAAGCACATCTTCACCTCTCGGATGTAGACGACATGTAGACTTAGTTTTCTACAGCCATCATTATCCTGAACCACTGATCTTATTCCATTTCATCCTCATTTAGGCAGCAGTGAAGGTTTTTCCAATGAGAGTGCTATAAATGTTTTAAATTAATGGTACAGCCTCTATAAATAGCAACATGCATCACTTTTGCTTAATGACAGCTGCCCTGGCTGGTGAAGGACTTTTCCCATGTGACACAGTCCTCAAAGAAAAGTCTTTTAAGTCTTAATCGCAGTGGAACAATGTGTTTTTTATTATTATATAAAAGCGTTAGAGGAGAAACGGGGCTTGTTCTAAATATTTGCTGTTCCCTGATACCTGAGAGCAAAACCCAGATGCAGTAGTAACATGCAAAGATTAGCTGATGTGTCATTTTAAACAGGTATTTTTATTAAAAAAATAATATTTAACATGCTGTTTTTAAACTTAAAAAAAGTGCTGTTTAGAAATTACATTGTGTGGAAGCCGTTTTATTCTCTTTATCTATTTAATCCCAACTTCTTGAAAAAGGTTTGAGACAATCAGATTTGAAGGAAGTGAAATGTTTTGGATCAATTTATATAAAAGAAAATTGATCTTTAGAATCTTCTACAGTATTTGGGTTCCTACCGGCTTCCAGTTAGGACCCCCCCCCCATACACACACACACACACACACACACACATACTGAGACCTCATTTCCAATCACATTGATTAGATCTGATTTATCTCTCTCGGTTTCCTCCTCTCTCCCCTGCCAACTCTGTATCTTTGCTATCGAATGTAATTTTTTTTCTTCTTTTTAAATTTGTTTCTCTGACCAAATCTTCATATTTCCTCTTGAGTGTCCACCTTGTTTCTGTTTCCTCATTCTTTTTCCTGCTTTCAAATGTTATCGACTATTCTTTCTACTTCCTTATCTGATTTTCAGTTTTTCTTTGTCTCTTTTGTTTTTCTTTCTCCTTCTATCATCATCATCATCATCATCATCATCTCTCTGCCTTATTCTTCTTCTCCTTGAACACCTCCAGCACATTGCTCTTTGGCAGAAACCTACCGTAAAGGGAACATATTGAAGCTGCTCAGCAGAGCAGAGATTGAGCTGAAACCGAGCCCGAGGCTGCCTCAGCATGTTTCCTAAATAACACATTTCATTTCCTGCCACATTTCTTCACCTTCTTCCAACCCTTAACCTCTCCCTCTCTCTCTCACTCTCTCTCTTTCTCAGAATGATTCTCTTCTTTTCTGGCTCTGTGCCCCTTGTTTTCTTTCTTTTTTTTTTTTTTTTTGCAGAGTATTTTCCTGTCAAAAGGCCAATACGATTATTCATACAGAAATGTCTTTGTGCTCATGCATAAAATGAAACTCATCCAAGCTGACAGAATAACTCACCTGCACGCTCAAATGGTCGAATATATGCTCTCAGTGTGCCCAGCAAAATTTATGACACTTCTCAGATCTGACCTCTCACATCTGCACCTGTTTTGGTGTATAAAAAATAAAATCAATATGTACCCTAGAGTCTATAAAGAGCTAATGCATAAGGAGACCATGAGAATCTCTGCGCTGGCTTTCTGGATTAACTAATTCATCTCTTGGGACCAACTCGTCACGTATCGGCTCCTGTGATGGAGTCTGAAAGATTCATGAGTTTGAAGCTATTAATATCATTGCTCCATACGTCACCAAGCTGCCCACACGTCTGTGTAGTGAGGTCAAAGATGGTGGAGGGGCTGGACTTGACCTAACTCTATGGATTTTTTTACTTCATTATAGACATGCAGGCTTTTCTATGTGCTTCTATTGTACAATGTAAAACAAAACAAATGAAGGAGATATGGAAAAGAGTAACTCTGCAGGACTTGTGAAGTTGCTTGTGGTGAAAGATAGGAAGAGCTTTTTCTGTCATGATTTTATTGGTTTGTGTGTTTGGCTTCAAATCTTTACATTTCCAGATGTTGGATTTACATGTTGTTGAGTTTCTGCTGCTGTTGCATCAAATCATTATATTAAATTATGTCAATAGATAGAAACCCCAAATATTATACGAATAAGGGAAAAACTTAAAAAATAAACTATAAAATAGCACAACAACCACTAGTATTCAAGTAACAATGACAAATAACGAAATAAAAATGCCTAAAACCCAATGCCTTGATTGTTTTGGGGGAGATTTCCTGGTTTAAGTCCAGCAACAGCAGTCTGAGACTGGTAGGAAAACAAACACCAAGAACAGGCCTGAACATGACTCTGTGTATATGACAAGGCTACATGTCTTCTGAGTGATTGATGAACAACAGTTTGTCACAGATTCTTGGCAGCTGAGGAGCTCTTAACAGGCTATGATTGGCTGGCTCAGCCTTGTACTCCCATGCCTCATTAATTCCTTCATGGATGTGGATTCTTCAATCAGCATCATGATTGGCTGCCCCCATCTCCTTCTATCATCTCATCCTAAAACCACAAAGAGCAGAATCAAAAGGTCATTTGAGCTGCTGGACCAGAAGATGACAGATGTGCTGCAACTTCTTCAATGCAAAAGGAAGTTCATTCAAAAATACAAGAATGGAGCATAACACACACAGAAACACACAGAGAGAGAGAGAGAGAGAGTCTTGGAAACAACCTAAAGCTACTCCAGAGTGAAGTTATACTGTTTGTTCAAGATAAGAATGTGCTTGAATCCCATCAGTATAGACACTCTCTTCACTTCTCAGGACAATGAGAAGCAAAGGACAAACTGTCTGCAGAGCAGAATGAGAATGAGTCACACGTTTGTGTGTGAGCGTGCGTGCCTGCGTGTGCGTGAGAGAGCATGTGTTAGCAGCAAGCGGTACCTTTTTTGTGTTAACACATCTATAGATTAATGAGCTGCTGGCCAAGTTGCCAGTACTCACCTCTTTTCTCCTATTTCTTTCACTCCCTTTCTCTCCAACACACACACACACACACACACACACACGCGCCTTGAACTGGCAATCACCTTGATATACCTCATCTTTTTTGCTCTTCGTTCTAATTTCCCCATCAGCTGGAGTGCTGGGACAGAGAGTGAATATGCATGTAAATGACTGATATGTGTCTGATTCAACTCAGGGTGTGTAGGTGTGTGTGTGTGTGTGTGTGTTTTAGAAAGATAGGGTAAACGTCTCTGGACATGCTGGATAAAAGCTGTAGGAGGACCTGAGGCTGGTCACATAGAAAGCAGGACAGATTGATTTCCCATGTAGACCTGAATCTGACTTCCACTCAGCAGGTTTCATCTACATCCCATAAACACTCACATAATGATGCACAGCAGCGTTCTGCAGATGTAGGTTACTTTAAGGAATAATGTTATTATTAACATATGAATACCGGTACAAGTGGAATGTTCTAACATGTTTTCTCTTATATATAACACATCAATTTAATTATAATCATTTGTTCATTTTATTTCAGATCTTGGTTTGAATTTCCAAATTCCTCATTTGTCAACTTGCTTGTTTTTGCTTCAGACAGGTTTCATTAGAGCAGCAGCTTTGAAACGTCCTTCCTGTTGTGATTTTTTAAAAATTTTGTTTCACTTAAAAAAACACTAATTATATACTCTATAAAAACAAATCAAACTCTTGTGTTTTTACAAAACAGAAATTTTAATATGCCAAAAGTCAATTGCAACAATCACCAAGATTGCAAATAAAATCATATAAAAACTTGGGAGATGTTCATTTTTTTGCCCAGGTTCACGAACTGTATTTCTCTGACAGTAAAAAGACGATTTATGTGTGTCTTATCTTTATAGTAGCAGCCCAGAGATGTGAAAAAGAGCCAAAGACAAGAATAAAAGAGAAGGAGACGGAGCAAGAAAGCATGAAAGGAAAAGAGATGGAGCAAAGATGATTGAAAGGATAAAGTCTCTGACTTGACTTGAGGTTTTTGATTGACTGTCAGACATAAACTAGCTTAAAAACAGTAAATAACTCTTCCTGAGGATTAACTAGAGGCAACATTTTTTATTTAGGATCCATCTTTTAACAGAAATAGATTCAACATCTGAGCTTTCTACTTTCAGAAACACATTTCTATATAAACTCACTGTCACAGATTAAGTGATACTGGCAGGACAAAGGAAAAAATAGATAATTCCACTCTAATATTACCTCTTTAAGTATGTCAGAAATGACTGCAGGAAGCAAAGAATAGCCTGTCACTCACCCCTCTGGGGAACTGCTCTACTTTAAGTTGTTTTTCCTTTTTATGTGTGTACAATCGCAGCATTGAAAGAGAAGAAAAATACATAAAAATAGTATGTAAGGAAGAAAATAAAAGGAGAATTTAAATTTGAAGGGAGAGAAAAGTAAAAGATCTATTTTAGGATTTTTTTTTTAAATTGAGGTAAATACTCACATTCAAACTGTCATGGGGGAGAATTCAGACCTAACACCATGTAGACCAGGAGGAGATTTTCCTGGATCTCCTCTGCTTTTTCTGTCATCATGAAGTCCAACACATCACACTGCTCATCCTCTGTGGGAGGACAGAAATTGCATGTGGCTGTATGATACTGGTGGCACTGTGGCAGCTGGTGTTATTTTATATATATATGTGCATTTTTTTTTTCTGGCCACTGACTCTCTCCCCTTCCCTCCCACGCAGATTATAAACAGACACAAGGCAGTAAATACACACAAACACAAAGCCATGTGAGCTGAGTCGAGCTGTCAGAAGTGAAGGCTAGCAGGGATGCTGTGACACTTTACCTCATTACATCTTCCCAGGCTGTTCTGAATGTTGGAGCAGCGCTGTCAACCAAAGCGCAGACATATACATTGTAGGCCCACGCATGCACACACACGCGCACACACGTGTTTTTATATCCACAATGCGATGAGATGAATCTGTTCCTGCTTCTGTATCTGATGCTGTGGCTGGATTTTTCTGAAAATGTCCATAAAGTAGGTTTTTTGTCTCGTTTTGCTCACTTCACCTTGATGCCAGAAGAATCGTGGCGCCGGATCGCCACCTGCATGCGTCTCTTAGCACATCATTTGTGGTTCAAGATGTACTTTATCTGTGTCCGGGGGTAAAAGAAACATCTCTGTTCGTCTCTACAACTTAGCCAAGCAAAAAGGATTCAGTATTTTCTACAGAAGGAAAGGACAAAGGATGTTTTTTTTAGAGAGTGTGAATTATCTGGAGAGCAGATCAGATCTTTGGTGTATCAGAGCTGCTGTGTAGTTTGTCTCTCTCATCTTCTATATTCCTTTTTAATCCATCTGCACTGAAACAGGGCTGAAGGCTCAGGACTCTCCAGTTCACCACAAGAGCAGAGACACACAAAAATCACACAGAGGTCTGTGCACAATGACACAAAATATACTGATATGCATTTTTAAACACACCTTTTGGATATTTATAGAACATACGTACATTAAAGATTGTTACTTTCTGGCGTTTCTATAGGTTTTTTTTCTGAAAAAGGAGCTGCCTCTTGTAGGGTTTGTTGATCCTCTCTGAGATGGATCAACAAAAAGATTCTCTGCAAATCTGAACCTTAGAAATCACCTTGAAGGTGAAATCAATCAAGACAACAAAACAAAAGTGGATCAGCTAAACAGCTGCTTGCAGGAAATAAGTGGTTTGGTGCATTAGAGAAAACAAGAAAAGGTTTCTGCAAGCGGGAAACTCAAACCCTGTAAGATTAAATTCAAAAGTTGAAAATAATATGTTGGATTAAGAGCGATCAGATAGAACATGTACAGACTCACCAGGACAATCCAAAAAACATCCTAAAATTTAGAAAAATAGCATTTTCAAATTCAGTGTCCACCAAGAAACTTAACTGAAGTTAATAGTTTTAACAAGATGAGAAGAAAGAGGCCTCGAGATAACAAAAATGAACAGATTTGACTCTTAAAATATTAAATTGGTGCATAAGTTTAACCCTTTAACCACCTGAGTTTTCTCAGCTCATTAACTGTCATTTATTCAGCTTTTTATTTCCTTTCTTACACTAATGTTTTACACGTAACTGCACGTAAAAGTTGCATTAAAATCCAAGGTATGGCCTGTTCATTTTCATTTGGAGGTTGGAAAGCTCATTCAATTCTGCTTTGGTGGTTAAAGTGTTAGAAAAACATGAAGAAAGAAATGTATAATTTACAGCACAAACAAAACAAAAACTGAAAATTTGAAAAGATTGAGAAGGATTTCTAATAAGACAAATATTTAAAAAAAAAAATCAGCAACAAACAGAAACACGGTAGCTGAAAAAAGTTAGAAGCTCAGGAAAAAAAAAAATCATTATGAATAAAAAAAAAAATGATTGCATCAACAAAAAATCCCTGGAAGAGCTACTTTGTAAAATCCTGCAATAATTTCAGTGCTGAAAGTTTGAGAAAAGAAACAGATTAGCAAAAAGCTCAAAAAGCCCTTAAAAACTTTTGGACAATTCAAATGATTAAAATCATGTTGAAGGAGATGAAGCTGTTACCACCGAAGACTTCATTCTGTTTGGATCTTCCCTTGTTGCATTTTGTGAGGTAACAGTCAAAGTCAACTTCACCGCTGTGCAGCACTCAATCACACCTGGTTTTATTTCAGTCATTCATTTTTTAACTTGCTAAAAGATTCCAGATAAGTTGTTTATCCTCAATATTAAATGTTGTAAAGAAGTTTGTCTGCGTGCTGAGCGGGTAAACAGACGTGCATTTCGTACATTTTATTCCATGTTAATAATCTATTTTTTCATGCCTGTATACACAAAAAAACATACGGCTCACATTTATGTGCAGGCAGTCATCATTTATTCTTCATTAAAATGTAAAATTCTGATGGAGAACTTATAAAGTCTGTATTAAAGGTTGCAGCAGTTTAAACAGGACGCCTGGTAAAGGTCATTCAAACATTTCCTGGTATCTTACCTTGTTAAAAAATCAGGAGAGCTGATATAATGGTTCACCAGTAACGTATAATTATAACAACTAGTTGGGGGGGTTAGGATGTATATTCAATAATAGGTTTTATAAATCATAAAGATAGTTGAGTCCTTCCCCCCATGAGCATGAAGTAACCAGGTACACTCCTGTACTGGAGCTGCCTTGGATTAACAGTTCCCACACCAAATTATCACAACTGACAAAGTACAACAAGGTCCATTGAGCGTTCATGCTGTCTGGAAGAGCGACAGATCAATAGAAAGGTATCTATCTTTGTTGAAGGCCACTGAAATGTCAAAGCCCCCCCACCCACCCATAGCAAACCAAAGAAAGTCAATCATCTAGGACCTCAGCTATGAAATATGACAAACACTAAAAGTCTTTCAGAGAGAACCTTTGTTCTCAAACATTTCCATTTCAAAGCTTTTATTTTGCAGGATGTCATGTCTGTTTATTTTTACATAATGTCAGCTGTGGTTTTGTGGCACTAAGAGAAACACAGGAGGGGTGACCAGATCTGTCACAGGATGTTTGCAGGGTGCTTCGGTACTAAGTTTGATTTTTATTTTGATTCTGTAGCGATACCAGAAACAGAGGTGAGTTGGTGCGTTGTCTGCTGGGTACCTGCTGGGGGGGGAGTGGATAACTGCTCATCTTTGATAATAATATTGTATTATTGTGCCCTCCGTGGCACCTTGTCAGATGTGAAGGCTTGTTTTTGGCATTTACTGGCTCAGAGAAACTGATCAGACAGCTGTTTGATCCGTACTGGCATTTTGTCCCAAACACAAAACTGTTTCCATCTCTGTCGGCCTTTCAGATGTCCGTGTATTTGTACCAACAAAGATTTATGTTTCATTTGTAAAAATACAACTTGTAATGAGATCTTCTTTCCTTCCCCTGCAATCTGAGCTTCTATTTGCTAAAAGAACCTGCAGCTTGAACGTGAACGCACAAAGACACGACTGTGTTCACAACATTCTGAATGTTATCATCTTTTTTCTTATATCATTTTCTGAATGTTACAGTTTTCCTTAGTAAAGACTCTCTCTCTAAACTCCATGTTGAACATATTTTATTTATTGTTCGCTTCCCCTTCAATTAATGAAAACCATTTTGTTGAAAGCTGTAGCGTGGTGATATTACATCCTGGTCCTCGAGGACTACTATCCTGAATATTTAAGATGTTTCTCAGCTGATTAGAATCCTGGGGTTAATTGACGGGTTTCTGTGGAACCTGAATTCAGAAGGATTCAGGTGACAACGGGGAGCTGTAAAGTTTTATTTGGCTTCAGAAGAGTTGAAGAGGCTCGGATGCAAAACTCTGTTTGTTAGAAAAAAGATTCTACAGAGGAAAGAATCTAAAAAAACAAGTGATTGGATTGATTTCTCAGTCGATGTAGCTGTGGGCAAATAAAGATGTAATGGAAATGTAACTTCGTGCAAGAAAACAACAAATATTCCTAAGTTAATACAGTATACAACTGACCCAAGGCCTTTTCTCTCCTGATTTCTGTCAGATTTGAGACTCATTTTTTTTCTTTGTTTGTCTCTGGGAATTTTTCTCCGTCCCATTTCAATTATTCGTAACAGAGTTTTGACGCTTGCCTTCTGAGTCTATAGATATTCTGTCAGCTGACACCAGCTCTGGTCCATCTGGCTACATGTACTCTCAAATCCTCCATCCTAAAACCTATTGGTTCTCCAGAAAAAAAAAACAAAAAAACAAAAACAGGATAAAAGTTTGTAGTTAAATGTCCTTTTAGAATGTTTTTCTCCTTATCAACTCTATCACATGTTTTCTGTTGATTTGTCATAGTAATATTGGCTCAAGGAGAAGCTGTGGTGTAAGTTTGTGTCTTACGTGCACTAATGGCTGCAGTACGTTGGCACCTGTTTATCCCCTTATTCAGTTCTCTGCCAGTAAATAAGTGAAGGTCTGCTCTACGTGGCACCCTGGAGATTCTAGCAGTACCCAGCCTTGGTTTGGTTGCACCGGGCAGTGAGCCAGAAACAAATGAGCACATATACATATTCAGACACACACACACACACCACCTGTTTAAGTTGGATGGTCCTCTCATTAAGTCAGCTGAGGAGTGAACAGACCCTGCACCTTGGCCCCCATCACACTGTTCAAAAGCTTTTCTTGGCTATTTAGAGCACAAAATCGAGTTATTTGACAGTTCATGCCCCGATTCCAAAAAAATATGTTTAGTTTGAACACTTAGCTTGTAAATACAAGAAGTTAGGAAACCTGTGATGACAAAGTTTTCTTAACTTTAGCCAATTAAATGCATTGATGCATTTAATTGGCCAAATGAGAATGTTCTAACTTTCTGAGGAAAAATTCAAAAAAGTCAAGATGCAGAATTTCAGAATAAAACTCACAGTTGATTATTTTTCAGTTATTTTAATGTGTGTTAGAGGGAACTCTCAGGTACTGAATGTTCTCTCAAATGGTAATAAAATGCACCTTTTCCTCCAAATTCATAACTAATGCAAAACTCCCCAACAAAGACGTGCAAGAGGAAGTGAGCCTAATGTTTCATTCCGTGCTCTTAAACTGGTAATTATTTCTGTAAAGGTGTTTTGCTTTAAAATGAAAGAAAATGTCTGAAGAAAAATTTAAATGTAGCAAAAAAACATACCCAGGACTTTTTCTATTGAGTGTATTTCCATCCAACTCAAAAACAAAATACAATGCATGAAATTGGAAATATACATAAAAGTGAAAACAGGAAATGTCTTTTGATTTTTGTGGTAAATTTAACCTTTATTTGTGAATTTGTGTTCGTGTGTACAAGTATGTGTTTGTGTGATATTTTGATGAGGAGCCCATCAAAGTTATAAATAAATAAACAGGAGTTGCACATGCAGGAGTTGGATTTAGAAAAACAACATTCATGTGCAACAGAACTCAGTCGATCTTCTGGAAACATGTTTGTTTTGGTTTCAAAACTTCCCTCCTGTGTAGAGACTTCCTGTTCAAAATCCACTGAGCCACAGAAAAACCTAAAGACAGCACAGTAACATTTTATTTTAACAATCCTTTCCATCAGAGGCATTGAATACTGCATGAAAAACACCGTTTTTATTGTCAGGATAGTGTTCCATTATGCAAAACTTTCTATTTAAAATCCAGCGAATGTCTTTTAACACAATAAAAGAATTTCTGCTGCCTAGAAAAACGAGGCCTCGGTCACCCACTTAGTGTCAGATTCTCCTAAAGAGCATGTAAAGTTCATTTTATGGTGTGGGAGTTATTTCTCTGTTTGCACCAATAAGGAAGTTGTGTTTTGTTTGGTGATAGTTTATTTTGTTTTTTGTTTTTTCTCTGTTTACAGCATAACTAGAAAGATATCAAAGTGATTCCAAATGCTAAGGGTGGATTTTTATGGTCAAGGAATGCAATAATGTTGATTAAATGAATGCAGGACAGTTAGTTTTATGTGAGTTATTCACAGATATCTCAGGACAGATCGACTCAAACATCTCAATCCAACTCATCTGGCAGGATCTTTACCTCCTGCATCAGATTTAGTCTTTGATATCAGTCAGCCCAAAGCAGAGAACCAGCAATGAAGCTGTCATGCTGTTTTCACTAAACCCACTTTTCTGTTCTGAACAGCGCTGCCTGCAAAGCCTCTGTAATCCAACCCTGGAACTTGCCAACTTCCTAGATTTTGGAGAATGGTATTACTTCTTCTCAGTCTTTTCTCCACCCCCTCCCACCCTTGTTTTTTTTTCATCTCGCCCTTGCAGCTCTGTTTTTCACATTACCATATCTTACTTCAGCTTTTCAGACAGTTTCCCGCCTCTTCCCTTTGACCCCCTCCCAGAGCCCCAGAAACTCTCTCAGTAGTTGTAATGGCTGAGGATTGCACGAGTTGCAGTTTTAATGATTTTGCCTCCAGGCCCAGATCTGCCTAAAATACAGTTACCATTTTTCAACTGATTGAGAGCGCTCACCTCTGGGACACCTCGGTGAAAAAAAGGTGCACGTATTTGTGGGCAAATATTCCAACGTAATTTTGATATTAGATTTAAGAAAGAGTTGCTGATCCGATGTGTGTTACAACATGATTACTGATGCGTTTATGTGGGTGCATTGTTGTTGAAGACTGAAGCTGATCCCCAGACTGAGTGTTTTCTTCCTCTAATCTCTCTGTGTTTGTCTGTTTCTACCTTCCACCCCACTGCGTGTATGTATACGTTCCTCCTCGCGCTCGCTGCTCAGATTTGACAGCAAGAACTGCAGCGCGTCCTGCAAACTCGTTGCAATTAGCATCATGCGCTCCAGTGCATCCCAACCCGAGTTCAATCAGTTTGCCTTAATTATAACTTTTCAAAACTTTGATCTCTCTGGAGGGGGAGCGAGTGGAGAGGGTGTGGTGGGGATGTCAGTGACACTGAGGAACATAATTATTTATGTTTTTGTCTAACATGACTCACTCTTTTCCTCTCAATGTTTCCTCCAGACATCGACGACTGCAAGTCGAATCCGTGCCAGAACGGCGGAACCTGCATCGATGAGATCAACTCTTTCGTGTGTCTTTGTTTGCCCAGTTACGGAGGAGCGACTTGTGAAAAAGGTAACGCTGCTTTCTCACTCAGTGGTGTGAGATGGTAAAAAAATGAGAGATTATAAACAAGGAAGAATCAGGAATGGAAAAATAAGGTTCTATAAATATAAATATAACATATAAATAACAAACTAGCATCTAAAAACCAATAAGAACATTAATATATGTGTTTAAAACTAAAGTGAAGAACACACACAGCTGCTGGGCGTCTATGATGGTTCACTGAACCAAAACATGAGTCTCGTAGTCTGAATACGCAAAATATGTCACATTTCAGCAGAATTTATCTCTATGACGCTTGACCTTTGACCTCATCTATCAATAGAATTGGGTCTTGTATAACATATTCTATATCAAGAAACAGAATATATAAAACATCTGGACGATGCCTTCAGCGTGTACAGAGATTCTTACTGTTCTGGTCTGATCCGGTCGGGGCTCCGAGGGCAGAACGATCGATATCAAACTGATGAAGGAGAATCAAATAAACTAAAGAGAAAAATGTTAAATGTTGTTGGAAAGGCAGAAGTTTTGTCAAGTTTAAACAGAAAAACGACATGTTAGCAGGACAAAAGAAAAAAAATCACACTTTTCTGATGGAAAGTCTAATATTTCTGCTGAGATAATTATGGAATAAATTTTCACTTTTGCACTTGTTTTTTTTTTTTTTTTTGCATATCTTTGAAACATGTGATGTAAACTTTGAAGTTCACCAGCTGTTTTTGAGATGAATAGATTTTTTTTACCAACATTCATCTTCCTTAATGACTTAAAGGGACTTAAGGCAAGATTTGTGAAAAACTACACATGCATTTCCAGTTTATTCAATGCTAATGGGTCATGAAGCATTAAAAACCCAAAATAACGAGGCCATCCGCATATATGTCTGTTGCCTTGGAAACGCTGTGTGCTACATAATGCGCTGCAGTTCGACGTCCGAATTTCCCGTGCAGTTGTAGTGATGTGACGTAAATTGACGCTGCATGCGCGTTGCCGACAGCTCTTGAACAGGAAGTACATGGCCGCCGTGGACTTGGATTCAAACACTGAAGGTATACTTATGGATGTTTCTGCAGCCAGCAAACGACCTGCATCCACTCTCACCCCCCAAAAAAGTGGCACCACGAAGAAAAAAAAGACTTTATCAGCGGCATCTCGTGAGTCTAAAAAAAAATATGACCGAAGCCGGGCAGGCACACGCATAAATATTGGATATGCGTTCGGTTCATGGAGGGAACTTCAGCTGCATTTGGGAGTGAAAACGGATGCTGACATGGCTCATTTCCTTGTGACCAGGTGAGAAAACATTATAGGTCGTGTTTAGAGCCTGATACAGTATGAAAATGATGAGATCAAATCAAATAACAGAGTGGAGAGACCTGACGTGAAGTATGTTAGCCTCCCCGGTGCAGTGCTGTGAAGNGGCTGGTGGCTGCAGTTAGCCACAGCGCCTGTCGCGGCAGCACTGAGTCAGATTTTGTAAAGCTGCCTTAAGTTCCTTTAACTTAACCTTCAGAAAGTCACTCAAATCACTGAAACACAAAACTATTTGGGCTCAGGGCTCTGGCTGCAATGTGATGTTGTTTTGTTGACTGTTTAAAGTCCAATAATTGCAAAGGAGAGCAGTGGAATAATCCTTAAATGCTGCTTTAATTCTACCATCCTTCAGACTCTCTCTAACCCGTATCTGCCTTCTTATATCTCTTCACAGCATATTAAACTTTGGTAACTGCTGTTTCTTTTGCTGCTCACAAAACGATCGATTTCCCTTTTCTCAAAATTCAATGTTAGCAGCAAATAAACATTTATTAAGTAGGTGAAGTCTGATGAAGTGTGGTAATTTTATTGCAAAGCTAGAACCAACTGAAAAACTGTCATCTGAGTCAAAAACCCTGAATAATAAAGTTGGTGTTAATCATGAAGGAAGTAGTAAAAAATACTAACTGATTGAGTGATGTCCCTGAAATCTTCACATCTTCCTGTTAAAAGTCACGACAGTATCATAAAGAATATCTGGTGTTTGATCATGATTGTGTTTAAAGATATGAAACCAAGTATCAGATAAGACTGTGTAGTGAAGGTGAAGCCAGTCCAAATAATAAATAAGACTAACTTAAAAAGTACAACCGCTTTAGATGAGGCTGCTAATTATAGGAAAAGAAACAAAAGAATTTAAATTAAGATTATTCTCACCCAACAGTTTTTGAATACTTTATTTTAGGATTTTTTTTTTTCACTCTGTCCCGAACACACACACTAATACACACTCATACACACACCACCTGAATGTTCCTCATGTTTGAGATTCACAGAAGCTATGTGTCTGTTCTCTCTCGTGCTGTGTTGCTGCCGTCATGACTGATTGGGAGCAGCGGGCCTGATTGTGTATAACTAAACGCTCTGCTTTTTATCTCTCATTGCTCTGTGCTCGCAGAAACAGAGAATTCAGTGGGGAAGAGTGCAATTCTCACCAGGAGCTCTGTCATTTCAGCGTGGTTTCAGATTTGTATCCGCAGGGAGGTCTGAACTGCAACAAGAACGAAAGAAATGAACTCATTTGTTTCTCTAAAGCTTCAATCCATTTAAATGCCATCCAGTTGGTTCTTTTCTGGCTAAAGTGGTCCAGTTTTTTTTTTTTGGTTTT
>SSNP01000004.1:3690799-3743618 GCA_006937955.1 Pachypanchax playfairii | reverse complement strand
ATGTGTGTGTGTGTGTGTGTGTGTGTGTGTGTGTGTGTGTGTGTGTGTGTGTGTGTGAATCGAATATACTGAAAATCTCAATGGCTGCTAAACACTCCAGCTGCGAGCAGCCCTCGATAACTCAAAGACTGGGTCTTAATAAAAACGCTAATCTAATTAGCTGGAAATAGCTTGTGACTCCCTCTCTGGCTGTTTCCTAACAGAACAAATAATCAGCAAACTGAAACAAAAAGCTTGTGTTAAAGGATTGTGCTGCTAATTAATCCCAAGTTGTCTGGCTGCTGCTTGGTTATGACTGAGGAAGGTTTTTAAAACTCACTTTCTCAGCACAAGAAAAAACCCACTAATCTCTGAAATCCTCTTCTCTTTTTACAATCCACACTTTTTTTTTTTTTTTACTTCAGTAAGTAGCAGATTTGTTACCGGGTTTCCAGAAATCTAAGACTGAGACAAAATATCAGTCAATGAAATGTCATTTTAGGTCTAGTTTTAGGCAGGATTTCTTCATACACATTGACACATACTGTACACATCAAATATAAAGTTCATTTTGACAGAAAAGCCTGAAAAAAACCAACTAGACAGCATTACATAGAACTAGAGGTGAAGTAGAACACAACCCTCCTCCCAAAGAGCTGAATCTGGGGCAAACACATTCAAAAACCAGAGTAAGTCAATGCCAATGGCAAGACCAGAGTAGCAGATCGGGGCGGAGCAAACGAATCCTGCAATCTGAGATTAATGAGGAGCAGAACACACTGAGCTGACCAACAGCAGCAGGAAGTACATGCAGATGCAGCATGTCCAGTATGTTACTTCTCTATACAAGATGGTCAACATGCAGCAGATATGATGATCTGAGATCTAAATACTTTTTTTATGGGATGGTGTTAAAATGTTTTGTTACATAACAGCTTTGTTTCGCACGTTTCTAAAAATTTTTACTACATTTTACTATGAAATATGCATCTGATGGGTATTTTTAGACCAAATCTGCTGGAACTGATTAAAGACTTTCTTTAACAGAAGTGTTGCTTTTTTTGTTTACCTCTCCCACAGCCGTCGCTTCAGGCACAAAAACACACAAACTCTGAGACGTCTGCATATTCTCACTGGCAACGTGGAGAAAATCCCTGAAGTTTTACCTTAAAATGCTATTCAGATGGACCAGTAACACATCAGTCGCATCACGTGCCCAATTTCATACACAAAGAAGAAAACTTAAGGCAGGTTATTCTTATTCAAGGTGCATAATTTGACTATATCTCTTTATCCTGACAGTTAAAACAGAGCTGAGGAATAAAATCATAAGTTTTATGAGAAGATGGAAAAAGATAAAGAGCTTTTATTTCTCAACTTCTGTGTCAATCGGATGGAGAAGTAAAGAAATAAAATGACAGCAGTTACTTAAGTTTCATTTTACATCATTACATTTTCGCAACTTTCCCAGTAACTTAAACCCCAGGAACATTTCTTTTAATCTGGTGTCGCTTTAATGAAATATTCATGGAACATTATCCTGTGATAGTCGTTCCTTTTAATTTAAGAATTAACAAAATCAGAAAAACAACAAGAAAACACTCAGCAGGTCGCTTTGTAGCAAGCGAAAGGGAAGCCTTTTTACACAAGTTTACTGAAACGTTGTAATTAAGTTGTTTGCTCGAATTGTTCTTGATTATCCTCCTAAAGTCAGACTTTTGTTTCTCCCCTGTGGCTTGGAAACTAATTGCAATCACATTTCTGTTTGCACAACTCAAATAAATGGATCAGTCTTAAAGCGAGCACAATCTGAGCTTGTGTTTGTGGCGATTTGCTTGTTTGAAAGTGTTCGAGCTTTAATTTGGCTTACAGCTCAGTGCTCGCATGTATTTACAGTGAAGCGGAGGTTTTTATGGCATGTTAATGGCTGACACACCACATAAGAAATAATATGCAAAACAACCTTCTCCCTGGGTTTGCTCAGGAAAAAAAAAAATTTAATCCAAAATATTTTAGATTTGATTCAATCAATGTTCACAAGGACATTTTGAGTTAAATTTGAGTTTATTTCTCTCAGTAATTTGAGTTTAGTGAGTTAATCAAAAGTCATAAATTGGTAAAGATCCCAAATCAGCGCTTTGAGACTATTTTTTTTATTATTTGGTGGTTTTATATGAATAAAATGGATTTAAAATTGATTTGAAAATGTTTCCAGTCATCGCTCTGCACCCATCGTCTCTTAATCCTGGCTTATCTCTCAGATTCACAAACACTGCGCTGTGCATGTTTTCTCTTCTATGTTTTTGTACATCGTTTGCACCTGCTATCTCTGCCTTGTCAAATTCTCAAACAGCATAGCGCTAATTATATGCTGGCATAAAAACACCCCAAATAACAGGCACGAGCAGTTTGCACTTTTTTTTCCGTAAGATCACAGTTGCACAATCTAAAGATAAACTTCTGTCACAAACACAGCATGGCATGAAGGAGAGAAAGGAAAAAGAACCGTTTCTCACACTGAGCTCCAGGTCTTATCAGGAAAAGTAAAGAAACACTCCAAAGGAATGTCAGTTCTTTATCAATGTGACATTCTCTGCTTTACAGAACAGCAATGAATCTTCATATTTTCACTTCTTAAAGAAAAGAATTGGTCCTTGATTTCTCTACTGGGTTTGTTAACCTTCAAGAAGTTGATTTATTCTGAATGTAAAACAAAAACAGAAGGGAGTTGCTGCATTTTTGACAATCTATTTGCAGATGTATCAATATCTGATGCTCATTAATGGAAGTGATGATGAATTATCTCTTTTTGAAGAGGCAGCGGTGCAGCTGATTGCTCTTATACCAAAGTATCTTTTTCTGAGACACAAACACAGTCAGTTCTTCTGAGATGTTAAATATCTAACGCTAATGGTGCGTTCACACCAGCCGCTTTGTCAGCATCAAGCAACGTTCATAACGCTTCAAGTTTGAAGCTTGAAAGTTGAAGCTCATAACGCCTGCCAGTTAAAACGCATAGGCGTTGAAGCGTGTAACGCCTGACCGTTAAAAAGAGCGCGTAGGTGGGGTTTCCTTTGTTATCGAATGTTCTGAGCTATGGCGGATCCGATAGAGAGAGTGGTTTGGCTTTATTTACTCCGTTTGTGGATACACCCCATTCTTCAGATGCGTTCTGAGTTTGAGGAGTTAAACCATTTGCTCCAGGAGCTACATATGGATGAGGTTTGCTTCCAGCGCTACTTCCGTCTGTCCCGCGCCCTGTTTGACGACTTCCTGCTTCATTCAGGTAAGTCACTAGACGCTCTGATTGGTTGACATGCCGCTTCAAGAGCATCAAAAGTTCAGCTAGCTGAACTTCTGCGTTGCTCGCGTTTCAAGAGTCAGCTTTTCAAGCTTGAAAAGTTGACTCTGCTAACGCTCACAAAGAAACGCAGAGACTCTAACGCTGATCCGACAGACTCCACCATAGACTTTATGTGTAAACTTGACGCTTCTGACATTGACGGTTGGGCCGGTGTGAACGCACCATCAGTGTGTGTCACAAACAGCACAGGATTTTGAGAATCAGACACTTTTTGCACCAGCAGTAATTTACATAAATGTGGGCGTGTTTTCCTTTAAATTCACTTACCTCATTTTAATGTGAGCAGAGAGATTCTGATTGGTTTGCTTTTCAGAAAGATGAACAAGTGTCTTTTTGTATGGGCGTTGTGACAAAAAACTTATATTTCCATCCATAAAAACTCTCAATCCTTTTATAAATTATGTTCTGGATGTTTTAACAAAACAAGGCTTCTGTCTGGTTACTAATAAGTAACGCTCTTTCATGTTCTCCTATCGCCACAAAGGACTTCAGTTAACTTGCACACTTTGGCTGGTGAGATGTGACAAGTTCTTTGGTAATTAATGACTAAACCAGCTGTGCTTTTGGGACATTGTTGAAATTTTCTTGTATTATTCTGCTGATTTGGAATTTTCATAATCCTGACTTGAGGGTCAACATTCAATTCCCCCAACAGACTTGTTTCGCAGCTTATTTTCCAGCAGACATTTTTAATTAAGCGCATTAATGAGGGCTGCATTTCACTTAGAGGGACTTCATGGATTGTGCATGTTTTACAGAGCGTGCACAGCTGCACAAGTTGAATGTAACCTTGGATTGATACATATGAGGTTGGCTTTCTCTTTTGGATTTAAATGTTCACCATTAAATAGGCCCAACTGCACACCTGAAATTAATATGAGCAAAGATACAGATGTTAGAAAAGCACCTTAAGTTTTATGGCCATATGCACACACATACACACGTATGTGCGTGGGCGCTTGTGTTTATGTAGATTTGAGTGCAAGTAGATCTATTTTGTAGAGTGTGGTTTTAACCAGCCACATGCACAAAGGGCACCAGAGCGCCCCGGGTCCAAGCACCAGGGAGCGTACTAGCCCCAAGCAGACCAGTAACCACTGACAGGCACAGAATCTAGCCACAGGCCCAATGCAGGAGGGATGTCTGCAAGAGAGTAGAGTGGCCCCGTCCCCAACAGGTGGGCACCTATAGAGGACACAGGACAAGGATCTCAGAATCTAGCACGCTGCCCCCATCCCCCAGCATAGGGCCAGGCCAGTGTCCAGTGACCCCAGGGTCCAGGACCTATCCCCAACCCCAACTAGGTGCCTGCCTGCACCAGACAGTCGTGTGTGTGTGTGAGGGGGGGGGGGGGGTGTGGGTGTGTATTGTGATGGATAAAGACATATGTGACATTAGTGCATTAAAAATGGGAGGGCAGTCGAGGTCGGGACATCCTATTGCCCCCCCCCCCGTCCCCGTCCCTATAATTTGAAAAAGAATTGAATTGAGGGGCATCTAGGGCGAGAGTGAGTGGACTTGAAGGAAGAAGTCCCCATGTACTCTCTCACAGCACCACCAGGCCCATCCCCAAATCACTTGTGCTATATGACACTGAAGAGCAGCAACAGCTCCTCACCCCATTGAGGGGCCAGGTTCCTGATTGGCCCCCCATCTGGCCTCCACCTCTGTCCCCACCGATCTGACCATGGAACAAGCGCAGCTCCCTGAACCTTCAAAGCAAAGGAGGAGCCACCAAACCAAGACCGGAGAGCCCATTTGGCCCAAACGCCAGAGGTAGTCTAGGGACGCCCACTCACTGACTCCCGTCCCAGCAGCCCACCTCACCCAGGAAGTGACTGCCCCCCTCAGGCCCCCTACTGGCAGCATCAGGACACAGCTGCAGATGCCTGAACTCGCCCCCAGTGAGGAAAAATAGACTGTTAAGACCTGTTCCATCAGCATGTCTCTGTGGAGACACGTCTGGGGCATAATTATCCACGACGAGCGTTCAGACTGGCATCAGTCAGTCATGGTGGGCTTCGTATCTCTGTGTTAACATCCATTACTGATAATTGTGTGAGAATGATGCTATTAAGATGCTCCATTAATCAACGCTACACTTGTAATAATCAGTTGTTTATATTAATGATTCTTCAGCAGTTTGAACGTCACTGATATCTTCTCACTTTTTGATACCGACTGTCAGCAAATTTCAGTAATTTCTTCTCCAGGCGACTGTCATCGTCCCTGTTACAAATGGCACAGCGAGCTGTCAGGCTTCAGAGAGTCAGACAGAGTGGAAGCAAAGTGACCACACACACACACACACATGCACACACACACACACACATGCACACACACACACACACACACGCACAAACACACACACACACTAGCACACACACACACAGATGCAAAGATATGCTGTTTCTGCTTACAGGGATTTAAAAGAGTTGAGGACTGGATGTGTGACTTAGTGATGCGGATGAACGACCCAATCAGCCCACTGGAAGTTCTCAGTCTTTTATTTCCTAACTGCCGTTCACTAGAGTCTGCAAGAATATTAATCGATGAAATCTACCGACCCACACCCCCCCCCTTCCCCCCTCCCACCTCTCTCCCTCTCTGACAGCAAGAAAATGAGAAAAAAAGAAGACGACTTGAATAATGTCTAAATATTTGAAGAGGTTGATGTGATCTCGGGCTTCTTTGAGCCTCACTGTCAGTGAGTGGGAGAAGAAATCAGCAGAGACGAAGTTAAAGATCTGAGAGCACGAAAACATGACTGTTTATTTTTGATCTGCCATTTTTCTCCCCCTCTCCTCATCTTTATGGGTTTTTCTTTGTTCGTTCATTGTCTCATTTCTTTACTCCCACTCTGTGGTTTTTCTGTCCTCCTGGGACCCTCGCACTTGTGTTTGTGGTTTACAGCTGATGTTTCAGACCTTTGGGTTAATGTTTCAAGGAGGCAGCGTTCTAATAGTCATTCCACAGAGTGAGGCACAGAAACAGTTGATTTTTTCAATTCATTGTGTACATTTGTATACGTTACTTCTCTCTTCTTCTTTTTGTGTCAGACCTACTCTAATCTAAATTTCCTCACAGCAAATTCTACAGGGTTGATTCAACTCTACTGGAGTTAAATTCAACTCTTTCAAAGTGTCTATATGAGTCCACACCACAAAGTGTTAAAACAACACTTTTGAAAGTGTTTGCATTTAACACTGAGATGGAGTTTCTTTTAACTCTGTTTGTAGTCAAAATTTAACACTTATAAACACTGATCAGTGTTGATTTTTTAACACTTGGCCATAGAGTTAAATGTGAGCATTATAAGTGTTGCCTGTTTAACTCCAGATAGAGTTAAACACAACCTTTGTAATGAACAACATCTTCTTTGATCTGTGAGAGTGTCTGATCAACATGCTCTATTGGCTCTATTTTCACTCTCACATGGAGTTTTATGATGTGCAAATATACAAGTAAATCACGGATATAGTCTCCAAGTGCATTTTGGGTAAAACTCATACCCAGTCATTGGCTCCGCCCCCCCGCCCGGCTCTGATGAGCAACTCTGTTCAGAGTTAATTTTAAATTCAACACTTGACAGAGTTGCTTAAACGTAACTCCCCAAATTAACACGAACTCCTTTGAGGAATTTGCTCTCACTGAGTTAAATAGACTAAAAAAGAGTTAAATTAACACTGTAATTTTAACACACCAACACTGGAAATTTAACACTTTTAAATGGTCCCAGATCTTGTTAAGTTGAAAACAACCAAAACAAATGGATCAAGCATAATGTCACAGCTTTCTCAGCAAGTCTGTTGGTTGCAAGGTGTTTTGGCTGTATTATAATGATAATAATAATAAGTAGTAGTAGTAGTAGTAGTAGTATTGGTTGTAGTGGTGGTGTTGTTATGTGTACTGCGTGGTAGTTTAGGTTTCCAGTATGAGTTGACATGGTGATGAACTTTGGTAAGATGTGTTTACTGACAAGTAAAAGAAACACATTTACTGATCCTGCAGCCCATTTGTTTTATTGGGGGGGTGTCTGGGGACTCAGAAAACCAGTCAGTATCTAGTTGGACCACTATTTGCCTCATGCAGACCCCCCCAATAAACAAAAAACTGAACATTTCAGAGTGGCCTTTTATTGTGGCCAGTCTAAGACACACTTGTGCAATAATCATGATGTCTAATCAGCATCTTGATATGACACACCTGTGAGGGGGATGGATTATCTCCGCAAAGGAGAAGAGCTCACTGTTACAGGTTTAGACAGATTCTTAAACAGTATTTGCGATAGATGGTTATTTTGTGTATGTGGAAAGTGTTTTAGATCTTTGAGTTCATCTCATAAAAAATGGTTCAATGTACATGGGGCCAAGCCTTCTTAAATCATAAGAGAAAGATTTATAGCCCTGAAATTCAGAATGACAGACAAATTTGATAAACTCAGTTCATGTAAAATCTGAAGCTCGTCGTATTGAACAGATAAACATGAGGAGGGCAGTTCAAGTGTTAACAAACCTGCTCAGAATGAAGATTCATTAGAAGAGTTCAAGGTCATCAAACTAAAATCATGTAAGCAGGAAAAGTAATGAAGTAAGACTCCACATAGAAGAATTTACAGATGAATATAACTACAGTACAGCTTAGTGGGTATGAAGAAAGTTATCATATATTTTGACTTACTCACAAAAAGTACTTCTCTTTTATCAAATAAAATACCATTAGTGTAAAATGAACTTATAGTTTTGAATCATTTATTTCTCAATTGCTCTTTATGTGCCTTTTTTATTGTTTATAAAATATCTTCTGCTAATAAGAAGAAATAGAAATTATCTTAATAATATAAGCTATAGTCACTCACAGTCACAGCTTCTATCACAGGTAAAATTAACAAAACCACTTTAATATAACTGAAAATTACAGGAAAAAATCTGTCAAGCAAAACCAGCTTTAATTAGCTCTAATGAAATGTGAGAATAGGAGTTCAGCTTATTAAAAATGTACCATAAAAGAAACATAAAAACAGGTTCATGACACGTGTTTTTGTTTTTTTGTTTTTCACATTGAAAACTAGCTCGTCTGATGAGTCGAGGTTTGCAGTTTTCTTGTTTGGTTTTATTTGCACACAAAATGTCCCTGAGAGGAGAACCTTTTAGAGGATGGAGGCATCAGGCGAGTTTACCTGTAGATAAAGGTCATGAGCACACATTGCTGTTGTATGTGTAATTACCTTTATTACCAGTAAATGGAGCCAAATGGAGGGAAAGACCTTTCAAAGCATGCAGAGAGTACCAGAGCATCTATGTTACTCAGACACTTGTAAGCATTATTTCCTGGATAAAGTAACAAAATTTCATATAACATGGTGGACTTTCTCTCTCACCGCTCAGCATCAGTGAGTTGGTCCCTTCCACACTCCCTTTTACTTTGCATAAAGCTTGCAAAGTGGTTGAATGCGACAAAATGCTGCTTCACTCGAGGCAAAGTAGTGTCACAATGACCCAGTGCTTTCTTTTTAGTTAAATTATGTCATTGCACTTCACACACTGAAGCTCAAAAAGCCCTAAACAACACTGAATGGACCTCTGAGTATACAAAAGGACATATTTTGAAGTCCTTATTTCACATTGCTCCATCGAAAACTTTTAGCAGTGGACTACTTTACTCTCCTTTACTCACCACTCTTTCTTCTCATGCCCTCCATGGGCAAAACTGGATCTCTCTGCATGCTAAGTAGGGCCCCATACGGCCCAATTTACACTGCCAAAATTACTGGCGTTGCTTCCCATTTGTTGAAGGGGAAGCAGAGTCCATTTTCCTGATCTCCATACGGTCAGGAGGGAGGAGGAAAAAGGGCACAGCAGAGGGGGAGGATGAGGGGGGACTGAAGGAGAATGAACTGACAGATAAACTACAACATTTACACACATTGATGTAGAACTAAAAGCTGCACATGTGTCACGTCTGCAATGTAGGTAGTGACACAGCAAAGCCCCCAGAGAGATGAAGGAGGAGGGAAAATATGAGGGAGATGAAGGGAAAGGAGCAGGAAGGGATGAAGAGATGGGTGACGGAGAAGTCAGTGTGCTGACAGGACTGAGACGGGGCTTAATTACCAAGTGAGCGCTGCACACTGGAAGCAATTTCTAAGGATTGTTGTCAGTTGAATAGATTAAAACGCCTTTTCATTGGACTAAGCTATCTCTCTGCCAACCTGCATTTTCAGTGGATTAAAAGTCAAATGGAAGAGGAAAAGACGGAGGTTTGGAAGCAGGGAGGAGTGTCACAGAGGGTACTTCAGGTGAAATGGTGCAAAAGAGGGAGAGAGGAATCACAAGGGGAGACAAGAAGAACAGCCATTACTGTTTCAAAGAAACGCTAGACAATAATGATGTGCTTCATCCTCCTTCTTCTCTCCTGTGCAGTACAATGCAGATGTTTACCAATTAAAACCCGACACAAGCATTTCCTAACAGAAAAAAATCAAACTCTGACATTCATTATCTTCCCTGCAGACACCGAAGGCTGCGAGCATTCATGGAGGAAGTTTCACGGCCACTGCTACAGGTACTTCAGCCACCGACTCACCTGGGAGGATGCGGAGAAGGACTGCAGGGAGCACAGCGGCCACCTGGCCAGCATCCACAGTGCAGCCGAGCAGAACTTCATCAGAGGTGAGTGGAGGACACGGATGTGTCACAGACAGTATTTTCTATTTGTTTTACACATCTTTCAGGAAATCTCATGGTAGGGAGAAGAGTTCTGCAGAGGTATGTTTTTAAGGTATTAAAGATGGTGAATCACAAAAGCTGAAGCTGTGAGAGGAAGATTTTGAGAAATCCTGCTCAAATCTCATTTTACTTTGGAACAGATTTGTACTCAATTTATATTAAATAAAACCATTTGGAGTTAAATAAAAAATGAATATTGATGGGTTGAAATTATTTTTTACACTTTTTAAGAGCTTGTTAGAGCACTTCAGACAGGGCCGGTTCTGGGCATAGGCAGACTAGGCAATTGCCTAGGGCGCCCTCTGCTGGAGGGGGCGCCAAATTCTCTTTTTTTTTAAAAAAACTGTTGGACACACCATTCATCTCATGTAAAGAGCAAAATAAGTAATGATTAAATATCTATCTATCATCTCTACTGTTCAATAAATATTTTTTGCAATGTAGTCCAGTTACGTTGTTTCTGTTCTGGGCAGTAGGGGGCGCCAAAATCCTTTATCGCCTAGGGCACCATGCAGCTCAGGGCCTGTCCTGACTTCAGAGGCTATATGGTCACAAAAATGTTGAATAAAATGATTTCTGAAGTGTTCCTTCAGCTTTTTGCTAGTAAAGACAACAAATAACCATAACTTAATAACTTAATACATCTTCCAAGTTGAAGTCTACATAAATAAAACACTGGTTGCTCAACATCACGTCGCTCTACTTGACCCAAGAAATATCTGATGGTTCAGTTACCATTCACTGTTAATAACACTTCTCCAGTTAAAAAATAATATTAAATGATTCTCAGTGCACTGGCATGCGCTGCCAAAGCTTTCACTGCCATTTCTTTGCTGCTCTTCCTTATTATGAACATACGTTATAGTGATGTCTCTTGTTTTATGAATATTGCATAACCCAGTGATAAATGTCTGCATGACTCAGCTGTGAACAGTCACTGAAGGCAGTCGTTTGTTTCGCTCCCTGATGAAAAACTGACCTTAAGAGGCAAATCTGCTGAACTAGCTGTATTAAAGTCTGTTGTCCTTTGCATGATTTGGCATTATTTTATTCTATTTCACTCAACTCAACCCTTTTTTTTGGGCTTTGTCCCACTGCAGAAAGTATCCTGAGATACACAATGACATTAGCAGTGTGTGTGTAAAGTACTGAGTGTACTTTATGGATGTTTGAGCAACTCTCAGCAGAGCATTTAACTCTCCTTTAAAAAATAAACATAATAACTACATGGCAAAAAGGAGAAAAACAGGTCCCTGCTGTTATCGATTCAGAGTTTATTCACATGTTAAATGTAAACAGACAGAATTTCCTTCCTTGTATCGAGATCCTTTTTTAAACTGCAATTTCTAAATGATTTCTCCTTTCAGAAAACTCTAAAGTTAACCAGTGTGAGCTTTGCTTATGTGCTTGTAATTCTCTCTGATGTGTGTTGCTACCTTGGCTGAGGGAGCATAAACAGAGTTGATTTAAAGATTCATCACCATTCACTCTCGTATTCTTTCTTTAAATGTGACTTGACTTGAAACTTAATGTCTGCAGTAACACTGAATGAGATTTATTTATGACTTCACAGTGTTTATCAGGTGCAGTTATAAGACCTACATACTTTTGGAGAAGTACTTCAACTCAAAACTTGGTTTTGTGCCTAAAGCAAGAGGAAAGTAACTTTTTGGTAAAACCTGGATCTGATTCAAACTGACCTGTTTGTTTTAAATGGGTATATCCTGTTGGTAACCATGCAGACTGACAGGGTGGTGCAATATGTCTCTTGGTTTTCTAAGCAGCTATAAAATACTGTCATTTTTAACATATTACATTTCTTCTTCAAATAAGACAATGTTGGTTTATAATTCAAGATAGCTTTATTAAAGAGGCCATTTCATACAAATTTCAGGACTTTGTGGTTATTTCTAAAGTATTAACCAGTAATATGAAACATTTTATATCTAAAAAATGTCAGGAAACACTGATTAACAGACCTTTCAATCTGTCTGCATTAAAATTCGGGTGGTTCCGACTCCTTTCGTCAGCAGTTTGTTCATATTCATTATTCAGATTTGCTGGACTCAGATTGGCTAACAAACTAGCCTATCAGAGCAAGGTATACTGTTTCCTGCCCCGCTGCGCATGGCAACGTCACATGTTCTCTCTTCCTGTTTGCTACGTCTCATGCTACAGCTTATTAGCCAGCAGCATGCTAGGCGTGGTTTCAACTGCCGGGGCTGCCGAATACTAACGAACAAAGGAGTTGTGACGAAACAGGTACAGGCCGTTCTCGGGAGAAATCGGGTTTTATCGCCACCTGCGTAGTTTGAGAGATAAAAACTGAAAGAGAAGTTGTTGACCTGTTTTCACACCCACTATGAAGGTAAGAACACCTGTGGAGCTAAAATATTCAACAAAAATCTCAGAACAACTGTTTTAAATGGAAGGGCCTCTTTAATATGTTTTAGTTGTATTTTCATATTTTTTTGTGAAACCAACTATTAGAATAAAAAGAAATACATTTTGTATTTATTGTGTTGTTTTATATTATACAGTGTCCTATTGCGTCATATCATACATCACTTTATTCTAGTACAGCATATTACACTGTGTCGCAGTGCATCAGATATTAGTATAGCATATTGCACTGTACCATATTGCATCATACCGTCATATCATTTCTTATTCTTATTCTTGTGTTGTTTTGTATTGTATAATAATGTATTGTGTTGTAACATATCGTAATATGTTTTTCCGTATCGTGTCTTTTCATATCATATCACATCTGTTATATCATATTTTGTTGAGCCTGGTCTTGTCACATTATATTGCGTTGCATTGTAGCACTGTATCGTATCATGTTATGGTTTATGGTATTGTATTGTGTGTCCCGTCATGTCATGTTGCATCTTATTATATTGGATGTGTAATAAATCCAACACCTCTACTATTTCATGCACTTTTCAATTTAAACTTATAAAATTGATGTTTTTGAACAATTATAGACCCGATCCATTTAAATACAAGGTTTTACTGATGTGAACTGTATGGTTTCAGAAAGCTGTTAATTAGCTCCTTTCACTGTTAAAATATTATTAGAGAATTTGTCTTTCTTTGGAGCTTCGTATTCCTTCAACTCTTCAATCTAATCTCTTTGCCTCCAGGCAACTCTTCACTGTCTCTCGTCTTGTAATAACATCAGATCACCAGCAACAAGAGCCTGTAATTGTCGGCCCACCTTCGGTCTCAGGCAGACACCAGTGCACTGCAATCCATCTAATGCTCATCTTTCTTATTCGCGGTAGCAGTTACCAAAAAAAAGGTTCCATTTCCTTGAAAATGGACGTCTTCACCCCTGCAATAAAAGAAATCAGAGCGATTAGGAAGATTAATGAGCCTAGTAATGATGTTAATCATTACCATGATTCAAATTTCAATACAAGCACTACGTGCAGGCACTTGCACTCCCACACACATAATGAGTTTAAGCCAAAACACCTTTAGGGAAATTTCCCTTCGCACAAACAAAATACAAACGCGGTAACTTTTTGTTTTTGTTTGCTTCTCAGCTGGAGCCAGTTTGGGAGTCCATCAGTCCCGGTTTCAGAGCTTGACCCAACCTTGAGCTCATTTTATCCCAAGATGTGCAAACTAGAAGAAATCTACTCCAATTAAAAATATTGTTTTATCTAACTATTTCTTTTGTGTCTGACTCAGGTATGAGCCATGACAACACCTGGATTGGACTGAATGATCGTACGGTGGAGGACGACTTTCAGTGGACAGACAAGACGGACCTGGTGAGGAAACAGCTGTTATTCTTTTGATCTTCAAGCAGCTTTTCTTTCTGGCTGATTTTGAAGCCATCAGAGATTTTTTTTTTTAACATGTGAAGACTTTTTGTTACTTTAACCAAAACCAATAAAATGAGTTTTGTTTAATTATGTAACTAAAAAACATTCTTTGCACTAATGACAGATTGGTTGCCTTTGTGTGTGTGTGTGTGCATGTATGTAGCAATATGAAAACTGGCGGGAAAACCAGCCAGACAATTTCTTCGCTGGAGGAGAGGACTGCGTGGTCATGATCGCTCGTGAGAATGGCAAATGGAATGACGTCCCCTGCAACTACAATCTACCTTATGTCTGCAAGAAAGGAACGGGTGAGCGAAGAGATAAGAATCATATAATCTAAAATTTTTAATGGTGATGAAGATGACTTTCACAGAAATTAGAAGGAAGTGCACATCAGGATGTGAAAGAAGACACAAAATGAGCACCGAGAGCTATCAGATTTAAAATAGGGAGACTAATTGGATTGAAGAAGAGAAAAGCAGAAGGATGATGAGAGTAAAGGAGGAGACAGCTTTGTGCTTTTGTCATTTCTTGGGTCTGAAAAAGCCTTTAAAGAGAAATTATAAAATAAAAATGATGAAATATTCTTGAGGCGTTTTTGCATAAAGCTGCATACAAATGTTGCAGCTCTTTTTTTGCTCAATAACCGAGACCGTACAATCACCTTAAGGTGATTCTGAATACACCAAATGATTCATACTTTTATAAAAATACCAAAAAAGACATCTGAAGCTCTTCAATCCGTCCATGTTGAGCTTGTCAGACTCCTCCTTGCTGCTGATCCCTGTTTTCCACATATCATCACAGCTCTGTAACAGTTTGTCAAACGTTCTGCTTTAGTGAGATAAAACCTGTCTTCAGACAAAAAAACTACAGCAAAGAAGGAAAAAGAAAACTTCTAAGATCAAAAAGCTCCTAAATATGCAAATATTAATGTTATCTTTGTGTTCCCTCTTGTCGTTTCAGTTTAGGTCATTACATGCTCCTCTGAGAGCCTATTACAGCTTCTTTTTCACCACCTACTTACATGCAGGTCAGGCTGATGACCGATGGCAAGAAGACAAGTATATTAATAGCGAGGTGGAGTTTACCAGATGCATGGAAATGTTGAAAGAACTTAAGAAAACTCTTGTGGCAGCGCTGTACAAACTTACCCCAGAGCTTTGATAACTTTCAGGTAACATTTATCAAAATGTGTCATCAAGAATGAAACCACACAAAAATGTTTTATTTAAGTAGTTTCACCACTAAGGAAACATATCAGAAGGTTCTTCTTAGTTTCATTTTCTTAAAAGTTGGTCAGATAAAAAGTATTTTTCTTCATCTTAGTAATTTAAAGGATCAAATCGTTTAATGTCAGAAGTCTGTTGGTTTGATGCAGATAGTAACTACATGAATATATTTAATGGCCAAAACAACCAGCAAGTCAGAAACTCTGAAGGAGAGACGTAGGATCAGTTATTAAGCTTCGGCTCTGTCGGACTGTGAAAAAGGAGGACAAACCGATAAAGTTATGGAATGAACAAGCGAACTTTATATCCCATAAGAGTGGAAAGAAGACAAAAAGGTTGTCGTTTTTTTTCTTTTTAAAGAAAAGTACAATAAAAAAGTCATGTCATCCATATTTTTATCTTCTTGTAGATTTTTATCAGAAGCACAATGAGGACAGAGATCGCAGAAGGATCCTGGCAGTTTTCTTAAAGCAGTACTTAGGAGCTTTAAGTTTAGGTTTATTTTGGCGGCGCCACTGGACAAAAGCGGTATTATTTTACGTGAACAAAGCCTGCATTTCCCATGAGCACCAGCGCGTAGCGTCGTAAAATCCAGATACCCCGTCCGCCAGCAATTGGATTGAACTACATTACATTTTGGTTTCCAGTGGCTGAGTGAATGAACTGTCAACCTGGTGGCCAGTTATTACTTCCATGCAAATTTCCGAAAGCTGGCATTAGCATTTTGATTTGAGAATAGAAAGATACTTACTAGTCCAGCAGGAACAGAGCCACGGCAGCATCAGTCGGAAATCCCTCCTCGACTTTGAGCTCACGCCAGCGAGTGAAAGCCGGGCCTATGTTGATTCTTGACTGTCCTTTTATCCGGTTACTCTCCCTTTTTCTTTTTTTTGTCTCCTCAGACAAAACTTTTCATTTTTTCGGGGCTTCTGCCATGTTAGCTGCAGTTGCGCGTAACAGGTCGCATCGAGTTCCGTGTTTATGACAAATGGGGAAAGGGGAAGTGACGTATGCCGAAAAGCAGCCTATCCATTCGTAGTTTTTTGTGTGGCAGGGTTCCCACCATCCTCCTCAAAGTTGTTTAGTGCCAGTGAAAGCGATACAGACCCCCTCAAGCCATGACAGAGGTGTCATTCAACTTGTTGTAAGTCGCCATATAATCACAGAAGTTATGAAACTATTTCATGAAGGTTGAAAAGTTACTTAGTGTTGGTTTAATATGACAACTTAAGTTTTTTTTCTTAAAGAGGCCATTTCATACAAATTTCAGGACTTTGTGGTTATTTCTTAAGTATTAACCAGTAATATGAAATATTTTATATCTAAAAAACGACAGGAAACACTGATTAACAGACCTTTCAATCTGTCTGTGTTAAAATTAGGGTAGTTCCGGTTCATTCCGTCATATTGATTATTCAAATTTGCTGGATTCAGATTGGCTAACAAACTAGCCTATGAGAGCAAGGTTTACTGTTTCCTGCCCCGCTGCGCATGGCAACGTCAGATGTCGTGTCTTTCTGTTTGCTACGTCTTATGCTACAGCTTTTAGCCAGCAGCATGCTAGGCGTGGTTTCAACTGCTGGAGCGGCTGAAAACTAACGAACAAAGGAGTTGTGACAAAACAGATACAGGCCAATCGGACTCGGGAGAAATTGGGTGTTATTGCCACCTGTGTAGTTTGAGAGATTAAAACTGAAAGAGAAGTTGTTGACCTGTTTTCACACCCACTATGAAGGTAAGAACACCTGTGGAGCTAAAATATTCAACAGAAACCTCAGAAAAACTGTTTTTAATGGAAGGGCCTCTTTAAGAATCATAAATGTGCAAGTTTATTCTAGCAAATGTATAATTTACAGCCCAAAGAATATCCAGATGTCCTTCCTGGAAATGTCTGACTTATATCTCAGAGAACTTTGGACTTTTTCCTTCTTCCAGATTTACAATTTAACAATCTCACCTCAATATCAATGTTTTTTTCTGGTAAATTTAAAACTTTAATCACAAAAGTTTAGAATTTTTTACATAAATATATGACATTAATCTCAGACAAACATCTCCGTTTGTTTTTTCTTTGTTTGTTTTTGATGCAAACACAGTATTGTACCTATTTATGGCTACCTTGCAAGTCTCTGCACGAAAACATGTTTTCATCATTCTGCTCTGAGTTTGAAGGGACCGAAACCTTCCTGACAGATCTGCTGACTATAACTATCTTTGATGAACAGTTTTTATATCATATGTCACAGTATTATGGAGAAAAGAAACAAAAAAAAAGGGCTGCGTGTGATGAAATTATTCATCAAAGTTTCTCTTCCAAATCCGAACCTGAGAGAGTTTTACGGGGCTTTAAAATAAAAAATCAGACCTGTCATCATGCTCAGTAAATGATGTCTGCCATACAGAAAAGGCAGAACGTTGTAACAAATGTGTCTCCTGCAGCGCTCCTGCTTTATTCCTGCATGAAAGAAGCTTGTTTTTTTTTAAAGCATGGTGTTGTACCATCTCTGACATACACATGTCCCCAGCATCCAGCCCACCTCTGACCTCAATCAGTCTCCTGCAATCACCAGCATCTTTTCATCTTCTTCTCACTCCCTCATCAGCCTCCTTTTCTACTCTAAGTAACCTCATGCACTGTCTTGTCCTATCAGTGAAGTTTGTCAGCGCCACGCTGAGAGTTCTCCCACTGGATTTCTAATTACCACAGCTCAGGTGAACCATTAGGCTTCTCATCTCATGAACGGATCAGACACTGATCAGGCCACCTGTGGGGACGGTAGTCAGGGCAACGCATCACAGAGATGGTGGCGGGGTGTTTTTCATTGTAACTCAAAAGCAGAAATTCAGTCATGTGATTAAACAGTGAAGAAGCTTCATGGATGCAACTCATGCAACACTTCAGTTAGTGTTTGTGCACATTCTGAGCCCCGTCGCTGATATCTGACTTGCAAATTTGGAAATCGTAATGAGATAGTACAGAACACGAAACTGTAAAACTTGCTAAGAAAGTGGGAATTTTTCAGTGTCTTTGACATTCTTACCCTCACAAGCAAGAGAGACGGGGAAGAATTTCAACCTGCAGAAATATTTTATCCCTGGGTAAACATGAGTAATGATAAAAGAAAAAAAATGACTAAACAAGTAGCTCTGATCCAGTTTCACATTTTCATTTGATGCCGAAATGTCACACACTTATTTGGTTCTGAGCGCTTCCTGCATAGGTGTCGTAAATTCACCTGCAAGCCTGAAATTATTCCACCAGTTTTTTGATGGATTATCACGTACAAAAGGAGGAAAACTCATTTTGCACGGCATTCTCTGCAGACACTTAGAGCGCTTTGGGAAATGATAGGCCTTTCACGGTGCCTTATGCAGAAAATGTGTCTATTGTCGAGTAATGTGATCATTGTGTCCTACACAATTACCTAGTATTTCTGAAATGCATTTCAAAATAAGGAAGGAAGCATTTTATTCTTAACTGTAAATCACCAGCTGATATTCTGAAAAACACAAGTCTTTTGTCAGTTTTCGATAGACTGAACTCACACACTCACACTGTTGCTTGTAAAAAGATACAAAGATTTTCTGCATAATAAGTTCCATTATTATTAATCTGCGAATGCGGATGATAAATTTGACCAGTCACTGGAAAAGTAGTGAGCATTTCTCAAGAAACCCAGCTGAGGACCCTCAAGTTTCCCCCAAAGGCTGCTCAGCATCTGTTTTTCTTAAGCTACACACACACAGATAGTTTTATACTCTGAAAGAAGATAAATGCAGCATGCGGGCCGGTCAGAAATGAGCATTCTTATTTTTCAAACCCGACCATGTTTTCATGCTTCAGTTCACTTCAGAGCTCCTTCAGAATAACAGCCAGGATAACAGAGATGTGAGAAGGAGATGTCATGATGGAGAAGCTAAAAAAACAACAAACACCAGAGCTTTTTAAATCTGGGCTACAACCAGAGGCTTAACTTTCTCGTGTTGTTCCTGACCTCATGTGCATTTAGGGGATTTATAAATCTTTCTGTATGGCAGAAGGAAATGAACTTCCAGGTCATGGGAAAGGATTCAGGAACAGAATACTGGCTGTACTACTCACTATTAACAGTTTAACCTTTTCTGAAATAGAGAACTTACTTTTTGTTAAGTGAGATCTTCAACAGACAAACTGAACACCAGATGCCAGGAAGTCATTTGATTGGTTGGGATTTAAGAAATAACAGTTAGCATCTCTTTTGTTCACTTAAGAAGAGTTGTTGGGTAGTTTTCCTAGTTTTCCACATCAACATCAGTTTGTTGTTGTTATTGTTTGGGGGGGGGACATATTAATTTCTTTGTATAACGTCCTCCTGCTTTATGTGTAAGAATATTGTCAGCTGTAAGAATTTGACTGTAGCTCGGGGAAGCTGTTGGAGATTCCAAATATAGAACTTTTCCTGATCAGAAAAGGTAAGAAGTTGCAACCTTAACAAGCAGCTCCAGATGTTGGAACTTATTTCATCTCCATGCCAGGCAGCAAGAAGAACTCCTGTTGTAGCAAGAGTTGATGATAAAGAACACACACACACACAGTTTTGTCCCAGTTTTTCTCTCATTTGTCGGTGTGTGTGCGTGTGCATGCGTGTGGATGCTCTGAGGTCGTACAGTGATGCTGCAAGGCTTCAGCTCTTCTTGTTTCACCATCTCACACTGACGACCTCCTGACTCACTGACATAAAGACATAGATGCTTCCAGCTGTTCACAGCACATGTTTCTATTTACACACTCAGTATTTAAGATGGTAAAGACTGAGAGGAGTGAAGTACTTCCTGAAAACCACATTATCAACTTTTCTATGGTGTAGATCTTTTTTTTTTATCCCCACCGATCTCCCTCAATATCCTGATATCCTGTAAGGCTTTGCTACAAAGACCTGCTGACTTTACAAATTTCTTACAAATTGTTGCTCTCATTGCTTCTCCTGAGCTTAATGACATTTTGGTTTTTTTTAGTGCAGCCCTTGTCTGCACAGAAAGGAAGGCAGAAAAACATTTTTACAGCCTTTTGTGTGTTGAGTCTACTCCATCAGGACGAGAGTTCCACAACACACTAAACCGTAAATATGGAATTAAACCTTTTATCTGAATTAATGATGTTTCTCATTAAGAATTTGAGAGGTATTAGCAGGAACAAGGGAATGGAGAGCTCCTGGAAACGTGTTCGGATTGCCGATCTGGAGAAGTGTGCAGCTTTTTTGGCTGTTAACAACTAAAAGAAACATTTGTTTAACTGAATATTAACCCATACAATTCATCTTTTCAGATCTGAATATTGGGGTTAGATAAGTATTGAGTAGCCTAACTTTCATTTGTTTAAATCTTAACCCTCTGCAGACTGTGGCTGTATTGACGTATGATAATCAGTATGAATATGCTGCATGTCAACTGCAGGACTGTCATCTAGGAATTCAGAGCACATTCACCATTACAGGGGGGGGAGACTGCTGAAGCGCTTCCCTGTGGCTTTTCCATCCTGTCAGTCTCTGAATTAAGTGTCAGTCCTTTCTCCTGCAGCTTCTGTAAACATTTTCTTTATCCTGCCTCCACTCTTTACATGTCAAAAGTTTTACTTTGACAGACACCCACTCACTCAGACAGATTGTGCTGCTGTCCTGCAGTCACTAATTCCCCATATTGATGTAATTTTCTCACTATGGTGACGTTCAAACAGAATGTTTTGGGGAAAAGTGCTTAAAAGATTCGTCAAAACGAAAAGTCTTAGTCTCGTCAGGTTCAAATCTTACAAAATATGAAGATAAATAAATAAACTACAGCCGTCTAATTAAAATCATGTGTTTCTCTGTTTCTGCAGTGCTGTGTGGAGCCCCTCCCCCTGTGGATAATGCCTTCCTGATTGGTCGAAAGCGTTCCCACTATGATATCCACTCTGTAGTGCGTTACCAGTGCGCTGACGGCTTCCTGCAGCGCCATATGCCCACTGCTAAGTGTCGTGCCAACGGCAAGTGGGACCGACCTAAAATTATCTGCATAAGATGTGAGTTTAACACAGCAGGGGGCTTCAACAGACACGACTTAAAGCTGTATTTTCATTTGTTTTATTTTTAGCAAGCACTTCACCACAGGTCCAAAACACCAAACCTACATTAAGCGCCCTGAGGCGATGCTGTCACCATGTGCATTCAGGCTCTCCATCCTCTGCTCTCATTATTAATAACTGCAAGCGAAAAGATAACCATGGCTGCGGCCTGAATTAATTCCCCCGGGCTTACTAAGAAGTGATTGGCTATCCTTTGAAGTGTTTTTGTTTTTTTCTTTTCTTTTTTTTTTAAGACTTTTGAGAACAGTAGATTTCTGCTCAAACAGAAAAATGTTCAGATTTTTATAATATATACTGTATATATTTTTTTTTTACTTGTCAAGTAATGCAAAACACATAAACAAAACAGTGATGCACCTGAACCAGGAGTGTGTTCAGAGAAACATGACATTGCATTGTCAATGCGCCTATTTCATCATCAAGCAACATCCAAAATATTTTTTTTCTTAGTCACACACCTTATAACTTCAGCCACAATCCAACTGGGCTGCCACTGCTGGAAACATGTTGGAGAAACAAATGACAAAAATACATGTAGATTTTCAGTTATAATCTCACCAGATTGAGATTTATGGCATTTTTGTGTAAATCAAGACTGCAAATAAATTACAGCAACTGGTGCAACATCTGAGCAAATTATCTTGTTTCCTTTTGGTCACTAAGCGTCGTAATTTGTTTACATTGTTTGCATTCTTTGGCAAATCAGAAGATTTTCTGTGTTTTTTCATGCTGAGACATTAAATTAAATACTCCCTGTTTCACTTCACTCAGCTCAGAGTGACAGTCATGATGAAATATTGAAATAATGTTGCTTCTGTTAATACAGAATAAAATGACATTTCTTGTGACTCCTCACTCTGTGGACTGAGTTGTTTTTGTGGCCCAGAGTTATAAATTCTTCATCATTCGTTGCAGACGACACGCTGTAATATAATTTGGCAGGAATAAGCTCACATGGAGGATGTGATTAGGAGGTTCGTTCTCCGTGCCCTTGCTGAAGAATCCTGCACAATGTGAGATAAAAGAGATTCCTTGTTGGAATGGGCTGGTTTTGACTTTGCTGCTTTTTGATCTCCTCTTCCTGGTTTCACCTTCCTCCTACAGTATATCTGAAAGCCTGTGATGCTCAACGGGGATTTTCATGTCCTTTTGTTCCATCACTTTTCTACTCGTGCTTTTCTAATCTGACTCTATCTCTGACACGCTCCTTTGTTTTATGCCGACAGCTCGGCGAGCCCATCGTTACCGGCGCCACCACCACAAGGGGAGGAGGGAGCGCCGGAAGCACAAGAGGCATGGCCACAGAGAGGGGGGTCATCACGGAGGAGAGCTCAGCCAGGGCCACAGCCACGCCCACTTCTGAACCAAAAAATAATACAAAAGGACATCCACTTTCCTTTTCTCCAGTGCTGCAAGCTGCAGTTTGCCTGTCTCCCTGCCGTCCTCATTTCCCCAAATACCTCCACACGATTCTGAGTCTGATCCCTCCTTCCTGTAGCCCTCTGTCCTCCTTTTAGCCCCGCCCCTGGCTCTCGGATGCAACCTGCATATTAGTCCACAGCGAGGCTTGGCAGAGTGCCGCCACGTGTTGCCAGGACTTTAACAAACCCTCTGTTTTCACATTTGTTTCTAACTCTTCTGTCTTTCATCTGCCCTGATCCATTTACTCTCCCTTTGAGTTCTCAGAGCTCTGGCCTAAATCCTGACCTGTTTTTGACAAAGAAAGAAACACAAACAACCTTTCAGATCGACCCTGAACACACTTTAGAAGAGGTGGTGAGTATGAACTGTAAATGGGAATGTCATCATAGAAAATGCTGTATCAAAGTCAGACGAGTCAGTGATGACATTGTGGTATTGACTTGAGCCTTTTGTCTATTGAACAGTTATTTTTTACAAATATTCCGTGTTCTTTTCCGAACTCCGCTGCTTTTGGTTTGCCCTTTGTAAGACTAAATGGTTGACTGATCTTTTTTTTATTATTATTATTATTTGAACCAGAGGCAGTTGTAATTGAATTATTTATTTGATTGTTAGCGTCGTATTTTCTTGTCATTGTGAGACAGGTACTTTAGATCAGATGATGAAACCCCAGAGGAAAAATGGAAAACGCTTCCCATCTCCATTCGGCTCTTCTCACATCCCACATCCGTCACACTTCACAAGTGTGGTATGATCTCAAACAGTTCCTGCTGTGTCAAACATCCACACCTGTCGCTACCAGGGGTTCAATCTGCACGTTTGATATCAGCTTGTCTCAACTCAGATCAGCACATCCGCATTCGTTTGTTTTAGATTTTTGATTGTTTTCATCATGTTGCTGGAGGAACGAGTTCTTGAGGATAACGTAGATGGATGAAGTTCCTCTAACGTGTCTGTTCTTCCTTTAACAACTGTTTCAGCACATTTTCCATTCTGTTGAGATCAAAAGATTCACGACTTTAGTTCAATTTTTTTAAAAACATATGTGACTCAGTGAAATTTAACTGATTATTTGAAATATTTATAAATGCACATTGATATATAACCAGAAAAGCATTGTAGAATAAAGAGATTTGTGGACATTGGTCTTTATAAACATACTGAAAGTGGATTCGCTTTTCCAGCAAAGTCTCATTATTGACTTTGAACAAACTATTACAGAGATATAGATGTGATATAGATCCTGCAAGGCAGCTAGACTGTTAAAGAAATCTTCATTGATCTTATCAAGTATTCAAACAGAGAAGTATGAAGTAGAGACTGAAATCTGAACAGACACAATACTTCACAAACACTCTTCTACTTTACATTGAGCAATTTTTTTAATCTCAGCTATTTGCTTGTGAACAAAAACGGATGGACAGGGCCGGTTCTGGGCATAGGCAGACTAGGCAATTGCCTAGGGCGCCCTCTGCTGGAGGGGGCGCCAAATTCTCTTTTTCTTTTTTTTTTTGGACAAACGTTTTGCATTGTAATCCAGTTATTGATTTACGTTGTTTCTGTTCTGGGCAGTAGGGGGCGCCAAAATGCTTTTTCGCCTAGGGCACCATGCAGTTCAGGGCCGGCCCTGCTGATGGATGTTCATTCATTTATCAGAACCAGAAGATTCTGAAGCACTGAGAGTTAGGTGCATCCTATTTGGTCGTTAACCTGCATTTAAAAATTAGTTGTAATATTTTACTGCGAAACAATGAGCAGCTAACATGTTGTAAAGACATTTTACCTCAGCTGTTGTGACTAGTTCATCTGAGAAGCATTGAAATATGAAACAATAATACTTTAGATACACATACACAGTATGTATCACCAACTCTTACCTATGATCATGGGGTCTTTGATCTTGACTGAAAGAACAAGATCCTGGATACAAGGGGTTGAATGGAGCTTCCTCTGTAGGGTGGCTGGACTCAACCTTACAGAATCGGTGAGGAGCTCCATCATCCAGGGGAAGCTCAGAGTAGAACTGCTGCTCCTCCCTATCGAAAAGACTCAGCTAAGGTGGTTTGGGCATCTGAACATCAGGAGGAGCTGTAGAGTGTTGCTGGGGAGGTGGATGCCTGGGTTTCCCTCTTGAACCTGTTGCTTCTGCAACTGGAGAAAAGAAATAAAAGGTTTTAGATCAGTAAGCGTAAACATAAAACTTACAAGTAAATCTAAATAAGTTCATGAAAAGGCACATTTACTTGAGGCTTTGATGCTACGAGATCCAACACAACGTTTTTAATCAGATGAAACAGAGAACCGATTGTATGACTTGATGGATGTTCTTGTTAGTCAGAAGTCAGATGGGTTGAACATGACAGTTGGCCTCATGTTGATGGTTTTAAATTGTCAATCAAAGCTGTAGCGTATACAGATAATTATAAAGGTGTAAAAGGATAAAGCCCTTGTTCATATGATTGTGTAGGTTTATGACTGGAGGCACTAACAGTGGCTGAGGTCTCCCTCGACGACGATAGAAAGCCTCAGCTGATGTTCAGGTTTTCTGATCTTGAGTCAGATATGAACTCACAGCTGTTTACATCAGAACTCGACTCTGCTGTTTGTTCTGATTTGAAACGGTGCTGAGGCAAATGGATTAAGTGCTCTGCTCTCCTGTTTCATCTTCATCTTCTTTACTGTCCAGATGAATCACTGTTGGGTTCTGTTCAGCAGTCTTTGAGGTTGGAGCTTCAGGGATTATGACCCAAACGCTGACTCCAGCATGTCTATTTTTGTTGTTTCTCCCTCTGTTGTGGCTTTTCTTCCACCTCTTCTTTGCTTTGGTACAACTCATCCATATTTGTCACTCTCCTTTTTTTTACTCTTGCAGACACTAACACAACCATCAGTTCTGTGTGATTCACTTTATTTATCCCTGAAATCTCTTTAAAAGGCTTAGAAAGCAGCAGCACATGTAAAAACAAAGAATCAGAGTCAGTGCATTTCTGCAATTAGTACAATCCTGAATTCCTTTTAAAAAAAGGGTTAAAAAGCCAAAAGTTGATCATTTTTTCTCATGAGAATTGTTCAACCTTGCTCTTATACGTATCTCAGCTCGGCAGTTCTTACGGCTAGCTTGACCTTTTACTCTTCCTTGGAGCCAGTGAGGAAACTTCTCTGTTTCTTGATTTGAGCTTCTTTCAGCCTTGTAGTCACCCGGGTTTTATTGTTAATAGAAACTGTGACTGCTTTTACAGGAACAATACTGTCCACATAGAATGAAATGTGTGCTGAGACTTAATCACCTGCTGATCCAGACTGTCTGAAGAGGTTAGAAGATTATTCCAGTCAGCTGTTCCAAAACACGCTCGCAGTTTGTCTGCTGTTTGATTAGCTAACCTCTTCCCTATTGGTATACAGGCAGGGACAAACAGCGTGGTGGTCAGGGGAGCTAAGGGGTGTCTTGGTGCATTTGATGTGCTGGGAAAATCCTTTAAAGTGTTTATTAATCTCTCATTAATTAAGAAGTTCTTTGTTAGAATGATAGAACTTCTCCCTAATTACAGCAACAACTTGTTTAAAACAACATGCTGCTTGGAGGTGGTCCCAGAATCATTCATATGATTAAAGCTGCTATACTTAATTTGCATAACAAATGAGCTTAACATATTTTTTTTCATGCCCATTAAAAACGTTTTAACACAACATGGAGAAAAATATGTTGTGAAGATTAAAAAAAGATGAAAAAAAAATAATTAAGTGGTTCTCCCGTATTTGTCTAAAAACATCAACCAATCAAATGGTTCGGCCCAAAGGAATGATTGGACAGTCTCTCCAGCTGTATGGACTTCCACATTTATTTGGCTTCTGTGCTCCTAAAAAACTGAGACATATTACTGCAGCACACCACTGCTGGGAGTGTTCGCCGCTCTACCATGTGACAGCAGGAGAAACAGCCGCCGGCTGGTTCAGCGTCAGGTTCAGGATAAAGTAACAATTAATGTCAGTTGTTTGTTGTTATATTGTTTTCACTTACTGGTGATTCCGGCATGTTACGGTACTTGAATGAACTGTGGACCAGTGTCTTGCACTCTGTCGTCTTCTGGGGCTACACCTGTTTCCACACCTGGGGGGGGCGTGGCTTAGGAATTCTACCCGATGGGAGGGGCTGAGAGTTCTGAGACTTTCTTGACAGTCTAAGCTAGGCAATTTGAAATCAGGGATATCAGCTTTAACAGAAGTTTGTAGTTCATCAGTTTCTCTACAAAGTGATCAGACATTAGAAAAGATAACAGAGGGAAGTGTATAAAACTCACCCTTGTTCTGTTTAAGCCTGACTCAAATCAAAAAAACTCACTGAAGGGAAAAAAACAAGCATGAGTACTCTCCATAGCAAACATTTATTATATATCATGTTTTATTTACAAAAATAATACTCTCAAAAAGGGCATATAAATTATTTAAAAAGTTTCTTATAACGCATTAATAAACCTTTAAATTCAGTTAGAAGATCATTTAAAACACTGAAACAAGCTTGTTATTTGTTAAGAAACAGGTGACAACATTCTCATATTATAACTTTTTTGTAATCATTTATAAAGTGTTTAAAACTTAATTAATAACTGCATAATTAACCATTTCTTCATCCTTTTTAATTGTAGTGTTATTGGTAAGTGGAACACAATCACATTAGATAAGAAAGTCCATCCTGTGCACATTAATTCTTTGCCTTTGTTTGTCTCGTCTCACCTTGGCTGTGAAAACACTAGTAAATCCACACCTTTCTATCAGTTTAATTAATCTCCTGCATTTTTAATTAACCTGTTGCGTTATCTGGTCAACCGCAGAGCTGTGATGGCAGGAGAAGAGTAATGCTGATGGACAGCCAGAGGAGGGTACTGGACCACTGTCACAGCCGTCAGACCCCTGTCGCTCTGCAGATGACAGCTTGACACAGGCTGCTGTTTTTCTATCTTTTCTGTAAAATGGATTGTCCACGGCTGGATGAATAAAAGAGCAGAGCTAGTCTCCTTCTCACAGCAGAGTTGATGCTCAGAGACAGGGTCATTACAGTTGTGCAAAAGTTTGACTATGTAAAAGTATTAATAAATGATGCAATCGAGTGATAGCTGCAAAGTGAAGGAGACAAACTTGGATAAGATTTAGGGAAAATAAAAGGAGGTATGAAGCAATTCAATTTGCTGCTTTGTTGTCTGTTCGCTGCAGAAACGCCAGAGAAATATCTCCATCTTTCATCCGTGAGACGTTGAGTGGACTTTCGAAATGACAGCGTTATCTTTTGTTAAACTTTAAGACGCTAAAGATGAAGTCAACACCACAAAAAAAGATTTTTATGGAAAGTTTTCTTTAAGCACGTCCTCTGGACCAAACTAGACTTTAAAAAGGTATTAACCTTTTCCTCATGTGGAAGATGAAGGAAAAAATAAAAAAATCACACCTTAACGATTCTAAATGAATTCAAACACACATTCTTCTGGAAACTTCAAACACGCTGTTTATCTCTTTTCTTTTGACTTTTGATCTTCTCAGCTCCCACTCGGCTCGCCTTCCCTCTCAGGGCACTGGAGCCCCTGAAGGCAGCCAAACAGACAGGCACAAAGCCTTGTTATGGTGATGCTTAATTATAAAGAGGAGCGCATTAACAGAGGGTTTCACCAGCTGTCTCTGGGCTTAGCAATGTGCAAAACGCCTGAGGGAAGAGCACTGAACATCCTCACAGTCAGTGGGCCTCTTGTTGCCTATTGTAATACTCATTATTTGCACTCGTAACTCATGCTAAAGACCTGGAAGCTCAGTGAGAGAAGAAAGGTTTAGAACTGAGCGTTCATCTTCACGTAGCATAGCGACCTATCATGTGGTTTTCAACAGGACGGCACAGCTGAGAGACGAGTTCATACATCGTCCTACTTGTTTCTAATGAAGCAGATGTTCGCAGCAGATACATGTACAGGACTGTTGTTACTTTTGTGTGCACCTATTTGCACGACTGTCAACCCGCTGCATGAAAAGACAGCAATTGTCAGTAATGACAGCCTGATAGAAGCAGTAAAAGCTGCTGTCCTTCCCCACTCGCACACAGACAGACTATTGATTTCATGATTAGGCAGTCTGTCTTCTGCTGTGATTAAGTCTATTGACGGCATCGATGGTGCAGGCGCATCGACTGACCGCTCAGTGTTTTCTAAATGACATGAAAACAGACTGACGTACCTCAAAACTCCCCTTTATAGAAATGCACGAATGTTTGCACCGCTTCCTATTTCATTAGTGACGTCACTGTTTCATTTCCTTTCATGTTTCCTATCTGCTACATCACTTCCCTCGTGCTGTTTATGTAACATTTACGTCTGTCTGATGCTGAGTTGAGACAAATGAATCACTGTCGAAACAAACGTTGGCGGATTGGAAATGTGTTTAAGTAAAAGGATCAGAAAAGACTGGGACGAAGTCCGCACAGGAACGGATGCTTGACGTTCCTTCTCTCCTCCATCATCAACATCCCCTCACAGGTTTTTCCTCCAATTCTTACAGTCCATTTAAACTCTGGGTGTGTTTGTTGCTTAGCCTCTCTGGGCCATATTCACACAGCCTCTGTAAATCTAAACAACCCAGCTCCCCCATCTTTCCCCCCACTCCGCCCTCCAGCTACCAGCACATACTGCTGTCTTAAACTGCTGCAGTAGAAAAAGTGAGGTGCCTCAGTCAACACACGCTCTGCAGGAAAGCCGGAAGCAAAGCGATGCTTCACCGCGCAGACAAACCCGATCGCTCGTGGCTCTTTTCCCTCCACAGCACTTCAGTTTGCAGCTGACTCTGTGCTGATTTTTGACTCTGAACACAAATGCAATATAAACCTGCAGCTGAGGGCCTCCGGCTGTGTGAATGTGGTTCACAAGTATTTATTCACATTTATCGATGTATGTTCTTATTAATTCCAGTCCTGTCGCTGTATTATATTCTTTACAAGATCATTAAAGGAAACCCTGGTTTTGATCTGTTACCTGCTTCGTTGGACTCGTTATTTGTTTTCAGTTTATCAGAAACTAGAAAATACTGATTTGATTGTGAAATTTTGTTAAAGTTTTTTAATAAGTATGTTTTTTTGTAGAAATAATTAAAGGCTTTATTTTATTATTTATCCTGTAAAGTTATTTTGCTGTAATTGACTCAACAGGCAAAAATATTGAACTAAAAAACAGCTTTCATCATGTCAAAGGACAGTTTCAGCTTCTTAAAAATTAATAGTTTTTTTACAGATATTATGAAGAAACAACCTGACAAGCTGCTTACTATCAGAATGTCTTTACTTCACTGGTGTTGGAGTTATGATCGTTGTCAGGTTTTACTCTGTACACTTTTTGTTTCATTTTAAACTCGATTTAAACTTGATTTTGTTTTGTTTTGCTTTAACAAAGTCTGGGGGTTTTTTAACTCTTTTGGTGGTGCAGCTACAGTAACTTCCATGTATTTACACTGCAACATAGAATAACTGAACCCAGGAAACAGAACAACCGCCTCCTAGTGGCTGACTGCAGAAGAAGTTTATGGTCCTTTTTTTTCCAGACTAAAAGATAAAAATACATGAAGACGTAAAGTCCATGGTGTGAATTTTGTTGATACACATCAATCTTATTTTGATGCTGAATGTTTAAACATTAGTTTTTCTAAAATTTTTAGTTGTAGTTAGTTTGTTGAGGTTTAAAGAGGCAATTTCATACATATTTCAGGACTTTGTGGTTATTTCTTAAGTATTAACCAGTAATATGAAACATTTTATATCTAAAAAAAACGCAGGAAACACTGATTAACAGACCTTTCAATCTGTCAGCATTAAAATTTGGGTGGTTCCGGCTCCTTCCATCAGGCTGCTTCGTCAGGCTTCGTCAGCAGCTCATTTATATTTCATTATTCAAATTTGCTGGACTCAGATTGGCTAACAAAATAGCCTATGAGAGCAAGGTATACTGTTTCCTGCCCTGCTGTGCATGGCAACGTCAGACGTCGTGTCTTCCTGTTTGCTACGTCTTATGCTAACAGCTTTTAGCCAGCAGCATGCTAGGTGTGGTTTTAACTGCCGGAGCTGCCAAATACTAATGAACAAAGGAGTTGTGATGAAACAGATACAGGCCGTTCGAACTCGGGAGAACACGGGTGTTATCACCACCTGCGTAGTTTGAGAGATTAAAACTGAAAGAGAAGTTGTTGACCTGTTTTCACACCCACTATGAAGGTAAGAACACCTGTGGAGCTAAAATATTGAACTGAAACCTCAGAAAAACAGTTTTTTAAAGAAAGCAGGTGTGGTTGAGTAGGAGGGATTGAGCGCCACATATCTAATATTTAGATTCTGGCTCCAAATATAAAACATGTCAGCATCTGTGAACTGGATGTTTTCACTTCACTTCTGACTAATGAAAATAAATCACCTGTCAATGGTTTCATATGTCAGTGGGGGTTTTTCCCTGCTTGATTAATCCATTACTCTTAAAGTGAAAAATATCTTTCAAACAAAAGGATAAGATCAGATTCAAGAGTTTAAATAAATACAGGAAGTCCTGTTTACCAAAAAATAAACCAGTTTCTTCACACCACCATCCAGAGTCCATGTAGTTAACATGAATCTGACTCCAGAGGAACAAAACAGGTTGTCTTCTCAAAATATTGGTGAAGAGTTGTGTTATTCTTTAAATATTATTCATTGGTGCTTTTATAAGATTTTCATAAGTGTTATTTTTTAAAAGATGTTAAAAAATCACTTCTGAGGTGATTTTAAACTATTTTAAAATGTTTCTACACCCGTGTTGGTAAAATATTTACTTTGAGGGATTTTTCTCTCAAAGTGAACAGTCAAACCACCTTTCTGACCTTCATGTATTCAGGAGAATCATTTCCAAAACTGAATGAAAAGGCGAAACATTTATTTTTCTCTGCCAAGAGAGAGTTAGAATACAGTTCTGCTCACTCTTTTTTTTTTTTTATTCTCCAACAATTTCTGGCTGAAGCAACAAAGTGGGCTGCCAAGGGCAAATCCCTTTGCGGCAAAAGTGAAACAGCGTAGGATGAAGAGAGAGAAAAGAAGGAGAAAACAGACAAATGGGAAGGATGAAAGAAACCAGAAAGGAGGAGAGGTTTTGTTTTTTGTTAATACAGTTGTGCCAGGTAACCTTCAGTTCACCTGAACCTCAGCTGCCGAGTCCTGAATGGATGGTTCCATCATCCTACAACTTGCTTTCTTCTCTTGGTCCTCTCACCATCTTCGACAAGTGGTGCACTAGTATCATTATTAATCCAAAACAATTGGAGAAACCACATCACTGGCTTCTCCTCCGACAATCTTTCACACTTATTACAGCATCTCCTTCTCCATCTTCCTCTGTTCTGGTTGCCTGATTGATGTTCTTAGCCCAGCTGGTGAGTTCTGAACACTGCTCTCGTTAAAGCTGCTTACAAGGAGTTTCTATCAATTTCCCATTTGAAAATGACCTTCAGCTCGTTTCAGCTGCAGTGCAAAGATCCGTCACAGCTCCTCATTGGGGACCGGCATACAGTTCCTAATGTAAATGTCTGTGAAGCTTATTAAAGGAACATTTTTATGGGAGAACTTCCTAAGCAATGAAATGGATTTAAAGTGCTGTCAAATTCATATTCTTTTATGTTCTGTAACTCAAAGATGAGGCAGATAAATTAGAGGGATAAAAAGACTGCACATCATAACCTTGTTCCCTGGTCGATATCAGGCTCATCTGGCAGGCGTGGCAAATCAATGTGAATCTCTTGGCATTATCCCGCCTTATCGCTTAATGACACTGCCAAAGTTCAAGAAGATTATGAAAATCAACATGGGGTTTAGCATCGTCTTAGGCCTGACAGTCTCCTACTCGGTCTCCCTTCTTCCGAAATGACTGTTTTTATCGCTCGCTGAACATAAAAAGATTATAAAAACACACACACATGCACTCACACCAGTCTGCCTCATATCCACATCAGAAAAAAAAAAAAAAAATGTCCCGCTTAACCCTGTTTATCTTCCCGATCTATTGCAGGCAGATTGTTGAATAGCCTGACCCATGAATTTGCATCTTTATGTTGATGCTCTGCAGATTATAGAGTATCATCTCACTAACAGCTTCTTCTGTGTGTGCTCAGGAATCAGAGATGGAGAGTAAAGCCAGCAGATGCACCAGCCTGAGCCAAGTTTTTCATACGCCGCTGGCAGTGGGTTCTGCTCGACCAGCTGTGTGTGCTCTGCGCAGCGTTTCGTTATAAGACCCAGTCGGATGATCTGCACATTTGACTTTGTTGAGTTAAGTTTATACACATCTGTCTATAGTGAGGAAAAGTGGCTCAGTGCATCTGCTCCTGTCATAAAATCAGGTATATTTATCTGACAGCCATTGGTCACTTCACAGAATGGGAGAAAATTTGCAATGATGGATGTCTGATAATGATAAGAGACAAGAACAGGATCCCATGAGTCTGTAACCTGATGCTGGTGGAGTTAGGAGACCGCTGAGACTGTTGAAACACACCCGGGACTCAAGATGAGGAGGATTTTTAAACGTGTTATCTGAAAGGTAGAGATACAGAATCACAGCAACATCTTAAAAAGTAGAAATGTGAGCTGATTGGCTCAGAGAAAGATGAATAAATACATGAGGATCAAATTTCAAGATCTGCTTACATTTTGGGCTCATGGGGTCTAAAATAGATGATCTGCATTACTCATGAAGGTTTTTCAAGTTTTTCTGAGGTCAACTGCATAAACTTTGTGAAACCACATGAATAAGCATCCCGACTAATGAAGCAGCACGATCAAAAAAAGGTGGCGCCAAAGATACTGGAGACCAAAGAGACCACCATTACAACCACAAGCAGGGGAAGCAGAGCAATATGGATGCTTGTCTGAAGGAGAGACCACGTGCACACATACAGTCACTGTGATCCACATTACTGCACACTTCATCCAGGCTTAATCTGCAAGCCGTGTGAGGATTTTTAGGACACAAACAACGTGCTTTCTCCACATCTTGCTAAGTGAATGAGCTACACACTTACACTGATGTGTGAAGGATTAGATCCCGCTGAGGAGCAGCACAGAAATTTGCTGGGGATTTTCTTACACTCGCTTTTTGGGACAACAAAACGCAAAGACAGACGCAGATAAATGAGTTACAAACTGCTTGTTCGACAACTAAAAACCGATTTGCTAAATGGCAAATAGATGACCCACGTCATTGTTTACAACAAATTATTTAAGGTTGCCAATGCATTTTTTGTGCATGATATTAAACACATACAGTGGGGCAAAAAAGTATTTAGTCAGCCACCAATTGTGTAAGTTCTCCCACTTAAAAAGATCAGAGAGGCCTGTAATTTTCATCATAGGTATACCTCAACTATGAGAGACAAAATGAGGAAAAAAAATCCAGAAAATCACATTGTCTGATTTTTAAAGAATTTATTTGCAAATCATGGTGGAAAATAAGTATTTGGTCACCTACAAACAAGTAAGATTTCTGGCTTTCACAGACCTGTAACTTCTTTAAGAGGCTCCTCGGTCCTCCACTCGTTACCTGTATTAATGGCACCTGTGTGAACTCGTTATCAGTATAAAAGACACCTGTCCACAACCTCAAACAGTCACGCTCCAAACTCCACTATGGCCAAGACCAAAGAGCTGTCAAAGGACACCAGAAACAAAATTGTAGACCTTCACCAGGCTGGGAAGACTGAATCTGCAATAGGTAAGCAGCTTGGTGTGAAGAAATCAACTGTGGGAGCAATTATTAGAAAATGGAAGACATACAAGACCACTGATAATCTCCCTCGATCTGGGGCTCCACGCAAGATCCCACCCCGTGGGGTCAAAATGATCACAAGAACGGTGAGCAAAAATCCCAGAACCACACGGAGGGACCTAGTGAATGACCTGCAGAGAGCTGGGACCAAAGTAACAAAGGCTACCATCAGTAACACACTACGCCGCCAGGGACTCAAATCCTGCAGTGCCAGACGTGTCCCCCTGCTGAAGCCAGGACACGTCCAGGCCCGTCTGCGGTTTGCTAGAGAGCATTTGGATGATCCAGAAGAGGATTGGGAGAACATCATATGATCAGATGAAACCAAAATAGAACTTTTTGGTAGAAACTCAACTTGTCGTGTTTGGAGGGGAAAGAATGCTGAGTTGGATCCAAAGAACACCATACCTACTGTAAAGCATGGGGGTGGAAACATCATGCTTTGGGGCTGTTTTTCTGCAAGGGTACCAGGACGACTGATCCGTGTAAAGGAAAGAATGAATGGGGCCATGTATCGTAAGATTTTGAGTGAAAACCTCCTTCCATCAGCAAGGGCATTGAAAATGAGACGTGGCTGGGTCTTTCAGCATGACAATGATCCCAAACACACCGCCCGGGCAACGAAGGAGTGGCTTCGTAAGAAGCATTTCAAGGTCCTGGAGTGGCCTAGCCAGTCTCCAGATCTCAACCCCATAGAAAATCTCTGGAGGGAGTTGAAAGTCCGTGTTGCCCAGCGTCAGCTCCAAAACATCACTGCTCTAGAGGAGAGCTGCATGGAGGAATGGGCCAAAATACCAGCAACAGTGTGTGAAAACCTTGTGAAGACTTACAGAAAACGTTTGACCTCTGTCATTGCCAACAAAGGCTATATAACAAAGTATTGAGATTAACTTTTGTTATTGACCAAATACTTATTTTCCACCATAATTTGCAAATACATTCTTTAAAAATCAGACAATGTGATTTTCTGGATTTTTTTTCCTCATTTTGTCTCTCATAGTTGAGGTATACCTATGATGAAAATTACAGGCCTCTCTGATCTTTTTAAGTGGGAGAACTTACACAATTGGTGGCTGACTAAATACTTTTTTTGCCCCACTATGACATTAAAAATCCTTCATTTTTGGAGTAAACAAAGAAACAACTCAAGTGTTATTTGCTGAGTAGATGCAGTGATTTGTTCTCGAGATGAATCCATACGTTAACCTCCTCTGGGAATTAGCTTCAAGTCCCTTTAAAAAGGACAAATGCATTTCTAGGAAGTAAACTAATATCTCCTTTGTGACTGAAGACAGATAAGGTTTTGTGTACTTCTGAATTTATTTCATTTCCTGTCACCCTGCTGGAACCACAGTAGCTTGCTGACCAGCTGATTTCTGCACGCTGTGGCAGAGCCAGATAACCTGAGTCTGTCTGCTTTTTTCACAGTTCCAGACATTTTCCATCTCTTCCATCTTACCTCTCTCCACCTCTCTTCTTCGCTATGCTGCTTCGCTCTTTGTCTTTTTATTTTTCCAGATGTGTGTTTAACATTCAAACCGTTTCATTAACCTTCTGCCATTCCTGAGAAGCTGAATAAATCCAATTGAGGAACCACTATGAGTCCTACTCTTGATTAGCAAGCGTGATAGCTTGGTGCGGGATGGTGGGAGGACGGACTGAAGCACACTCTACTCTCGAGTTATCTGCAGATTACAGGGAAAACGCTCCAGTTCATTAGCTACGGTGCACTCCATTAGACTGTTACCACTTTCAATTAAACCAACACTAATGCCTGTTTCAGATGCCCCTAACATTTGGGAGACTTCTCACAGTTTGGCTTATTATCCCTCTACACAAACCAGCGACTTCCAAGCAGAACATCCGTCAGCTGTAGCTGGTTCAAACACAGAATGCAAAAGGCATTATGGGAAATCATTTGGTGGGTCAGACTAATGTGTTCAACTGTACCCCATTGGCTAATGATGTTTGGATAGTGAGTTTATTTGTGTACACAGTCACACGGCAGTGCTGAGGCCTAATGCGAGATAAAACGATGCGAATAATCTTTCAGATTTGGAAAACCTCCTTCAGTGTGAAAGTAGTTTCACATCAGAGTATTTGCGCATTCATATACTTGAATTTCTGCCAGGTAGCAGTTTAAGGTACCTGTATGTTATAAAAAAAAGGCAAAATAATTATTTCCTGATGCAGCAACATTATTTGACATTTCATTATTGTACGTAGTTTCATATATTGCTCCTTGCATCTGGCTGTATTTTCCCTCCACCGGTGACCTCCTAACCTGCACCTCATTATCACACATTCAGCTAATCATCCATGGTGAGATTAAAAACCAGACACCATTAATTTTCCAGGTTGCTTATATGTCATAGATTTTCATGACTCTGTTAGCCTTGATTAGTCCCTGCATGCTGTTATGCTTGTGTTTTGTATTTAGCCTCCATCTGCTCCGTTTGCTGTGTCTCTACCTTTTGTTTACATTCTAGATAAAGTTTTTAGATGAAGACCAACAGGCACGTAATTATTTATTCTTGCCAAACCTGGTGTTCCAAATGTTTAAATGTTTGTAGCTGACTTTCCCTTTTAAATTTAGTTTTATTTTATTTTTCCTCCAAAACACTCACTAAGTTATCGTCTTGCTAATTTTTTCCCCTCATTTTAAGTTGAAAATCACAGCAAAGCCGGTCAGAGAAAAGTAGACAGATCCTGTTTATTTCAATCTGATCATATTCAATTCAGTCCTAACTGTTAACGACTCAGTCCCAAAGAAGTCGGCTTCAGATCCGACTAATCACCCAACAGAGTTCAATTCCGTCTAAAAAGATCCAACTAGATTCAGAAAAATGTAAAAAAACAAATTAGAAATAAGCTGATCGAATCAAATCTAAACATTGATTCAAGCCTCCATTCTGAGCATAGCAGAAATATGGGCTTAATCTTAATCTTAAATTTTGAAATCATCTTAAAGTCCTTGCCATGGTCTGACGTCACTCCCTTTTTTCATTCGACACGATAAGGTTGGAATTATTTATATTAAAAATGAAGGGCCTCAATGTTCTGCATCAAAATCCAATGAGTTAATGACTCATAGGATTGTTGCAGCTGATTTCCTGTTAATAATCCAACATCACAGCCACATGTTTTTGTATCTTTTGAAGAGAAAATCTGCTGATAAAAAAATGTGGGAGACTTAAACAACAAAAGATGCTTAAAAAATAATCTCATTAGGGTTGAAGGAACAACAGCCCATGATATTGACTTCCTATCACTAAACTCTTTGCCGCCTGTGTCAGGTTTTTTTTTAGCACTCGACCCCTCCGTTTTGCTTCTGCAGAGACGCTGACCTCTGTCACAGACTGATGGATGAGAGCCGTCTCATTGTTCTCTGTTATTGTAGGGTCAGCTAACTTCATTTGAAGCTCAGAGAAACAGATGCCTGATGAAATGAAGCAGGATCTTCTGGGCAAATGGGTTTAATAGACTTGATCACATATTTGCGATGCTTCTGTCGCAGAACTGTCCTTCCACCTCAAGTGTTGATTGAATTAAGGGTTGTAAGAAGCTTAAATTAAAATTCAATAGTATTTCCTATGAGATATGATTCATTACGTTCACCATCTGTGGCATGTGTTGATTTGTTTACTCAGTTAGGCCAATATAAGTCTATTTGTGCTGTCATTATTCTTGATAACAAAAGCACACTGTGCATGTCATCTCTGAGCTGGGAGCTGAAACTCCCCTTCTGTTTGGGATAACCTTGAAATTATACAAGATGCACTTTAAAGTTAAAATGTGGTGCAAATCATTAGAAATATATTTGAAATTTGAAGCACATAAAAGATAAAAATTATTTCTGTATTTTAGTCATTCTTCATACATTGAACATGCCGTTGTGTAACAAGTGCAATCTATTACTTGTTTAATCCTTTTTTTATTATTGATGTCATCTGTTGTGATAATCAATGTTCCTGTTTGGTTTTTATTCTTCTATTATAATTTGCATTATGGCACAAATCTGTCAAGTTTGTTGAGAACAGCTAAAAGTGTCACTTTGAGTGTTTATTTCACCCAGTTTGACTGACCATGAACTTGACTTCATCTTGCTCTGGCAGTTGCCATGACAATGTGACATGGTTTGTTTTGATATGTTGGCACAGTACCATCATGCTCCCACTCATCGTCTTGTTCGCTGTTCAGCAGATTCAGTTACTGGCAAACTCTCAACTATGTCAGTCAGATAAGAGCCGGGTTGGTTTTTGCCTCTAGCTTTAAAAAGAAATATATGGATTTTTGCTCTAAACCTGTAGCAGGTCATATTTCTGACCTATTAATTTCAATAACTCAACATACTAAAGAGACTCAGATGATTCAGACAGTCATGGTTCCCAGATGAACACGGTTGTGTTGGTTAGGTCAGTCACCTCATAGCAAACAAAGCTTCAGGTTTGTATCACGGCTGCGTAAGTCTTTCTGTTTTAAGGTTATGTGAGCTGCACGTGCATGTGTGGGTTTTTCTTTGTTTCCTCTGGTTTCCTAGAGACTTGAAGGAGATACCTAAACATTATTAACTCACAAATGATAAAGAAAATGAGCTTATTTAATGTTCTAGCTGGAACTTGTGGTCTCTAGCTCAGTAAGTGTGACAAAAATCAAAGAGCACAAACGGAAAAAGTTGCTGAATTTACTGCTTCCACTGTTTTTTCTGAGAAAAAAAAAGTTGTCAAAAATCCACAAATCAATGTAGACAGTGAAGATGTGCTCTTTTTTTCTTTACCTGATTTTTTTATAGTTGTTAAATTTGCAGCTGTTTTTATGTGTGAGTCATTATTTGATGAAGTTGCAGATATTTGACAGATGAAGAAGAGATGGATACTGAGACAAGCAGCAAAATGTGAAACCAGAGGAACTTGAGATTTTGCTCATATTAAAATTTTAACACTCTATATTTATGTAAAACTCAGTTGATGAGAAATATTCAACTCACCAAAACGTCAGTCTAAGCAATAGTTAAAACTTTCATTTAAAAAACAGAAAAATAAAACTTTGCTTTTGCTCCCAAAATGAAATATTTAAAAAATTGCAAAGGATGAAAACCTACATGAAAGAAGATTGAAGAAACCATTTATTGTTAATACATTTCCTGTAAATGTGGATCATTGTTTAGCACAAGCATTTACATTTTTAACATCATGTTGGAAATTGTTTTGCATTTGTTAATGTTTCCCAGAACCAGTGACCAGTGTGGGCGGCACTTCAGAGAAGAGGATCATTAAAAATCACATTGGGTGTTCACTCTGGAAAAAAAAGCCTTATGGTGCGTTCACACCGGCCCAACCATCAACTTCATAAGTGGCAAGTTTATATGTAAAGTCTATGGTGGACGGGCGTCAGACAGACGTCAACGGCTCTGCGGCGCTTTGTGAGCATTATGAGCGGCAACTTTTCAAGCTTTTCTTGCGTTTCAGGCGTTGACGCTTGAAAAGCTAGAAAAGCTCAAAGTTCAAATTTGGAGCGTTATCAGCGTTGCTTGATGTTGACAAAGTGGCCGGTGTGAATGCACCATTACAGCTATACCATACAGTAATATGAAACTTTTTATATCTAAAAAACATCAGGAAACACTGATTAACAGACCTTTCAATCTGTCTGCATTAAAATTCGGGTGGTTCCGGCTCCTTCCATCAGGCCTCGAGCAGCAACTCGTTCGTATTTATCATTTGAATTTGCTGGACTCTGATTGGCTAACAAACTAGCCTATGAGAGCAAGGAATACTGTTTCCTGCCCCGCTGTGCATGGCAACGTCAGACGTCGTGTCTTCCTGTTTGCTACGTTATGCTACAGCTTTTAGCCAGCAGCATGCTAGGCGTGGTTTCAACTGCAGGAGCTGCAGAATATAAACGAACAAAGGAGTTGTGACGAAACAAATACAGGCCGTTGGAACTCGGGAGAGCTCAGGTGTTATCGCCACCTGTGTAGTTTGAGAGATAAAAACTGAAAGAGAAGCTGTTGACCTGTTTTCACACCCACTATGAAGGTAAGAACACCTGTGGAGCTAAAATATTCAACAGAAACCTCAGAAAATCTGTTTTTAATGGAAGGACCTCTTTAAAAGAGGATGAGGCAGAGGCGATGTTGAGAAGCAAACAATCCAAAGAATCCGAGTCTAACAGAAGAATCCAGAGGAGCAAGCGAAAAGAAAAATTAGGTACGGTTCCAGGTCAGAAACAGTCTAGAAACGGGTCAACAGACTGGAAACATAATGGTAAGTGAAGCAGAGAGGCATTCAACTAACTGGTGATAATACACAGTTTTCACTCCCCCCATAAACGGTTGGGGACAGGTGCAGGAACTAAAATGACGAAATGAGCACAGATGAGAATCATTCTCAATTCAGAGTGAGCGTGATGTGAATCAGCTTCAGTCTGTATCTATCAGACTTGGTGTCTATTTGTTACCTGTATTAAGACATTTTTTCTTTCTCAAGGAAAAGAAAACATAACAAGAAACACTGTTCCAACAAATAGTTTCAAGACTTTTTATTTTCTATTCAATCATCCATTCACTGAAGAGTTGCAAACATACCCAATAAATTAGAGCTTAACAGTGTAAAGTGCACATTCCAAAGTTAATTCTATCTATTTTAGTTTTTATTTTTTGCATATTCAGCCTGAGCATCTACTCTCAGCCATAAAATACATGCATGCCAGAGTTTAAACTAAGATTCTGCAAAGAAAAAAAATGAGCTCTTTGAATTTAAAGTGCAAATATTTTAGAGCTAGTGCAACAATTATTTAATATAGCCCTGATGATCAGAATGTCAGATCTAGGAAATGTTTTCTAAGAGGGATGTTGTCTAAGTAGAAAATACAGACACTGTAACTTTCCGAGGCATCTTGATTCTCAGATCAACGTTTGGATCCCAAGAATCAGCGTGGGGGCCAAGACATCTGTCACACGCACATAAAGAAAATTCACAGCCAAACGCCTGTTTTGATGAGTGCCTGATTAATGATCAAGTTGCTGTTTAATTTTAGTGTTCCAGCTGACAGATCTGTGCTGACACACTGCTTAAGATGATTGATTGACAAAAGACGAAAGGAAAATCAGCCTAATAAAGATGTCACCCTTAATTCTGCACAGCCTCGCTTCTTCTCTCTGGCAAATCTATAGATGAGTACATCTAATCTGTGGGTGTTTGGGTTTCAAAGTGATGAATGGAAGCTGGCTAAAAGTCAACAGTTGTGCACTATATTCTAAAATTGTCTCCCAGTCCTTCTGTCAATCTTTTTGCTTTAAATAAGATTTGTGCTGTTCACTACGATGTCGTTCTTCCACTTTGACAGACGGTCCTTCTGGGGTTTTGTCACTTTATAACATTTTCCTGTTTCATCCACGTTTTGGCAGAAACAATAGACGCCATAAAGGCGGAACTTTTTATCAGGGAAGCCCAAGTGTCGAACTCCTGGCTGAGAACCTCCACAACGAGAGCGAGGGTTGACTATAGGGTACCGTATGCTTCCATCTTCCAGCCAGCCAGCTTCACAGCGGTCCAGAAGCTGAAACTTCCATGCTGCATACAGCTGACCCACTTTGGCTGCCACCGAACCATCACGAACGCAGGCCTTCATCGCCTCTGCATAGTTCACCTTCTTGAAACGTTTCAGGAAATATACTTTCCCTGCAGCGTGTAAAGAGAAGGAACAAACGTTGTATTAACCCTGTAGGACCCAACTTGTTAAAAAATAGCCAGAAAATTCTGATTATTTGGAACTGGGATGTTTACGAAGCCTTAGAACAAAATTCACAAACATTTTTTGCTGTATCATGTTATTTATAAAAGCTTTTTTGTATCACATTTATTATATTGGCCGTTTTTAACGGTTTAATTGTAATATAAAAAATGAGTTAATAATAATGTATTCATCCATATAATAATGATGATTTAACCTGAAAAAAAAGCAAGTGGATCATTTACTGGGAGCAACCATGTTAGAAATGATCAAAACTATGTAGCAAATATGATACACGGGGCATTATAGGGTTAAGATGTGAAAAGAGTTTGTGTAAGTGGTGTTTCTCTCAAAAGTTACTGAGTCATTCTGAACATCTGGAACCTTTCTCAATTTAGTTTCAGTGAGTCTGAAAATGCGGGAAATGTGAGACCATTTTGAGAGAATTGAGCAACTAATGAAACAAAATTGTGACTGACTAAACACAATAAAAAAGAATCTACCTTTTCTGTTTTCAGGACAGTTTTTTTGTGCTCCAGTTTTCTTATTTCAGGTTTTATTTTACTGATTCATCAGTCTTCATTTTACGGTGAAATCTTTTTGACCCCGGCCCTTAGCCTTGTTTGGTTTTTGGGAACCAAAGAACGCCTTTTTGGGTGTCCATAAAAACACCCACGACGACCGTTAGCAGACAAACTAACAAAGTAACTTTCAAAACAATAGAAGTTTTGCTTTTGTCTCGTCTCTGGTGACACATTTTGCTCGGGCATGACATATTATTGCCTAATAGATTTGAATTGTTTGTAAGGAAGCCAATAGATCAGAAAGCTTATTTTAAAACAAATAAAAATCTCTCCACCCCAAACTAAAGTCTAGCTGCTCCCAAAACTCCCTCAGAAAATCATGTCAGCAACCTCAGCCATGCACTTGCCTCAGCTATTGATTTTCTGCTTGTTTATGTGACTGAGGACTATTATAGAGGGAGAATATTGTCTCATATTCCCCGGGGGACTTTCAGTAAAATGCCTTCCAGCTGGACTGAGGCACAGTGTTTGTTTTGACCACTGCTGCAACCTGCAGCCCACAACAGACTGTCCACAGTAATTAACACACATGGGAAGCAATGAGCAGCCATGGAAGGTTTCTGTCAAACTACCTTTTTCTGACTGAGCAAAAAGCATTTGTTCTCCCTCATAATGCAACAAGCTCAAACTCGTTTATGATTCAAATAAAGAGAATCGCCATTTCCCTGCACTAAGTGGGCTTTTACAATGCTCAGTTTCTTTTATAAAAATTCATAGCATGCACTTTTAAAATCATGTTTGTCAGAACAAAAAAAAATCACTGATAACTGGAGATAAACATGTAATATTTTGGGAAACTTGGTTTGAAGAGCATTGAATATAAAAATCATGAGTTTTACATCAGTAAAAAATATGATACAGTACATCTAACTTCTCTACACTATTTCTGGAGTTGTTTGCTTTTTCCCTGCCAAGACAAGTCTGGCACACAACTTATAATAAAACTGTCTTTTTCTGCAGATTATTAACTCATACATTTTGATAAATGTGACAATTATTGCAGTTTTCTCATTTACCGCTTTGCAGGAAAACAAATATCCTCTCAAGACCCAGAAGAAAGGGTATTATATGTATATATTTTTTAATAATTTAAATGTGACTGTGAAAAAATGTTACAGAAGTTGTTTTTTTTTTTCAAAAGGGTGTTTATTGCTTCTAATTATTCTAATCCAGTTGAATTTATGGAAAAATAGGAAGACTTTTGATAAATGTATATGCACCACTGAGGAAGTCAATCAATTCAAATGTAGTGCATGAAGAGGGTCACTCCTTTGCTCCTAAGATGTATCTTCCTTTGAGCTTTATTGATCCTTCAGTTCAAATCCTCATTCACCTCATCTCGCCACAGATTCTGATTTAAAACATTTCTGCTTCCTGAAGCGTGAAAAAGACTGTAAAAACTCAACTGAAACAGTTTCAAAGGGTTAAAAGACAGAATCTTCATAAACTCAGAACTTTTATTTTGAAAAATTGACAGAGTTTATATGATGAATTAGGATTTATAGAGACTTTAGTAGTTTAACTAATATATAAAGACATTAATTAATGTGTCTCAGAACAATATTACTTTAAATCATGGAGCTATATAATAACATTTCTACAACCAACAGACAGGCTTTAATCCTTTTTCTTGTCTTTGTACCTTCCACCTGCCCAGAGAACTGTGCAGAACTCAGATGTGATAAAAAACTTAATCCAGTCTTTGACTTTTGAAGTTTTTGGGGGGATTTAAGCCCAGAGGTGCTGCACACAGAATCTCTTTGGGAACACAATGTAAATTACAGCACTGGGAGATGAAAGTCAATGATTTGCACTCAGAAGACATCGTGGTCCTTGCAGGACTGAATCTTTATAGTCTTGATTTGAATCCAGTGGCCTTAGGCTGCCAGGATCTCAGAGATCAGAGAAATGGGACTCAGGTCCCTCAGACACATCCTCTTTGAGCCAACTGGGTGATATTTCGGTGTTTCCTGGCTGGGCGTGGCAACAAGGATCAAGGGTATTGTGCTTGATTATTTATTATTATTATTATTTATTTGTCTGTTTGTGCAGAAATGTTGAAGTAATAATGTTTAGGCATTAAATTGACTATTTACTGTGCTGATGTATTGTTTGTGCTACATGTGTCAGAAAAGTTGAGACAGAGACAGATAAAGGTGTTCTAAGAGTCCTCACTCATTAGGATATTTTAGAGGAAGTGCTTAAAACCTTTCAAAATAAGTGGTTTATACAGAGCAAATACGCCTCATTGTCTGAAGATCCTTAAATTGTGTGATTATATTCCGATGCACGTGTGAGCGCACGTCTACCTGAATATCTTTCTGAGTCTCACCGTTCGGTTTAGACGTAAAGCAGAAAGCATCGTAACGCTCATCCTCCTTGTGCCTGTAGCCATAATTCCGAACCCCTGCGGGGTTATCCTTACGGCCGCACTGGTCTCTGGGATGAGAGATGGGATACTGGACTGATCCATCCTCCAGCCATCCTGCATTACACCAGTCTAATCCTTCCAGCCAGGCCTGTTGAAAAGCATAATTTAGGTTAGTAGGTCAAAATAAAGGATTAAAGACATTAAAAGGATGAAACAGAATTTACTTTATCACCTCGATCATAACTCTTAGTCTTACATTTAATTGCCTGCAGCTTTATGTACAGAGAAGATAAACCTGCAGTAAAATGTCTCATTTGTTCATGTGCGAATTCTATAATTTTATACTTCCTGCTGTAAAATTCCCATGACTTCTGCCAGCAGGTGCAAAGCTACAACTTCAGTGAAAGGTAGAATCTTTGACATCTTGGATTTCCTTTTTAATCTACCATGAATATGACAGACTGTCCATGTCTGACCCAAAAACAGGGTGAACTCACTTTGTGGAGCTGAGAATGAGAAGCCAGGATGGCGTCCTGGTGTTTGCAGGTATCCTCTGCCTGGTGGTAGTTAAGCTTATAGCGCCCCTCTTGGGGGTAGTAAGGAAAGACCACTCCTACAGGAGACACAAACACAGTCTTCAAAAGCAGAATATATGTTTTACATTATAAACAAAGAACAGTACATTTCAGATGTGATTCTTTAATGTAAATCTGATGCCTGACCTTCCAAGTCCAGGTTCACAAAGCCTGTATCATCCTCCATGTCGTTCGTGACTTCACACTCATAGCGTCCATAGTCCTCCAGAGTGACATTTTGGATGATGACAGAAGCATCACCCGGTCCTGCCTGCTCCAAAAACACCCGTCCCCGGTATGAGCCGAAAACACGCTGCTGTCTGGGGAAACACATGTGCTGTTCATTAAAACACAAAATGATTGACAAGTGCGATGAATCAACTCCAAACATGCGCTGGGACTGTGTCAAATATCAAACAATGAAAAAAAAATCTAATTATTTATTGATAGTTGTGGCCTAAAAAAGTTAAACTGTCTAAAGACATAGTTTAAAGACTGTTTTGAAAATACTGAGGATGCAGAATTTACTTTCCGAGTGCCACAAAGACGTCTTCAAACTGCAGAGCGTCAGTCACTTTGGTCCATTTGATGCGGATGCGAGCAGGATCTGTGTTCTCAGGCTCGTGGTGGAATCTGCAGGGCAGAGTGATGGAGCCACCTCGATGTGTCACCACCTTACCTGGAGCTGTTTGCACAATCACAGCTCCAGATTCATCCTCTGAAGAAAGGAAGGGGAACAGGAAGAACAGTTTTAACAAAGTCTGCACAGTTTTTATGGCTTATTTAGTTTTTTTTTAACAAAAACAGCTGTTTTCTTAACCTAAAACTTGTTTTTTTGCATTCTAAAAACAAAACTATTGTCATCTGCTGTTTAATAATGAAAGTGTCCTCTATTACTATAAAACATGTTCAGTCATGTATAATGCTGGATATGACTCTTGACCTTATTAAAGTCTGTTTTTTTATTGTAAGTCTAAAACATCAAGCTGCATCTCAGAGAAACGTTTTTGTTTTCTCACTGTGCTGAAAAATCTAACATTAAACCAAAGACTAATTTTGCTTCCCGTAACAACTTCTCGTAACAACCTGGTGTGCAGGATGCTAGCTGTTCTGCTCGAATCTCACGTCAGACACTCCAAAATTTGACCAAACATCCTACTGTTCATGAAAACAACCCACGAGTAGCCAAATGAACAATGGGAAGGCCTAATTTGCAGAATTTTGGCAGATATGTACTTGAATGTGGCATAAACATGTAAATTCTTTGTAACAACCAGCTACAAAAAGCTTTCTGCAGGATTTAGACTGGATGATGGAAACTCCATCTACTGCCAGTTCCGCTCAACAAACTCTTACATCAAAATATCAAGCTGTGTTTAATCACAAGGAATAATAATTGGGTTCTACCATTTATTCACATCCATGACAGCAAAAAGAGTTTAAGAAACAGAAAAACTTTATTTGCACTCAGATTTGTGGCATTTCTTTCTTTTGCCTTTCTGTTGTTCTGAGTCAAAACATTTCAAATTAGAAATGTCTTACTATATTTTTCCAGATTATTAATTTAAGATTAAAATCTTCATTTTCTGCCTCTGCTTTGTGTGTTTCACTTAACAAATATGCCAAAGCATGTTGTTGAAATCTGTTTTAAACTTGGAACATATATATTCCACTTTATGGTTTCAAAATTCCAATATGTTTTGTGTGATTTTTTTCTGTCCCTTTAACTTAAATAAAACATTTATGTTTGATTTATGATTTATGTTTTTGCATGCATTTTCTTTTGAATGAATATGAAGCATCTTAAAGGTGAGTTGCAAGGACCCAAAGTGTAAATTCAGAGGCAGAACAACATTCCAAGCAGCTAAAAAGACAAAACAAAAGAAAGACAAGGTACATAAACACGGGCAACTACAGGGAACACAAAGCAAACAGTCGGATCTGATAAGTGAGCTAAGAAAACAGCTGACTACATATACTGGGAGGGGTGATTACTGAGCACAAACAGGTGGGCGATTAGCTGGAAAACAGAGCTGAGGAGATCAATGGGACGAGATCAAACACTTGGACTTGTTTGACTCTTTTTTTTTTTTTTGTAAATTTAATAGACAGTTTGAGGATTAGCATCTGGAAGCTTGACATGAGGTGACGAAACCTGTTGAGCAACAGGCATTTTCCTGTTTTGTCACTCAAAAAGAAATAATTAGGCTACACACAAATCATGTTTAAAATCTTTAAAAAATGGCCTTAACTTATATGATGTGCATAATTTCTATTTATTAACCTTAAAGAGGCCATTTCATACAAATTTCAGGACTTTGTGGTTATTTCTAAAGTATTAACCTGTAACATGAAACATTTTATATCTAAAAAACGTTAGGAAACACTGATTAACAGACCTTCCAATCTGTCTGCATTAAAATTCGGGTGGTTCCGGTTCCTTCCATCAGGCTGCTTTGGCTACTTTGTCAGCAGCTCGTTCTTATTCATTATTCAAATTTGCTGGACTCTGATTGGCTAACAAACTAGCCTATGAGAGCAAGGTATACTGTTTCCTGCCTCACTGCGCATGGCAACGTCAGACGTCGTGTCTTCCTGTTTGCTACATCTTATGCTAACAGCTTTTAGCCAGCAGCATGCTAGGCATGGTTTCAACTGCGGGAGCTGCCGAATACTAAAGAACAAAGGAGTTGTGATGAAACAGATACAGGCCGTTCGTACTCGGGATAACTCGGGTTTTATCGCCACCTGCGTAGTTTGAGAGATTAAAACTGAAAGAGAAGTTGTTGACCTGTTTTCACACCTACTATGAAGGTAAGAACACCTGTGGAGCTAAAATATTCAACAGAAACCTCAGAAAAAAATGTTTTTAATGGAAGGGCCTCTTTAAAAATGATGTATGTCATGCCATCATTGCAAAAAAAAAGATAAATTGAGCAGAAAAAGGCGCCTCATTAGTAGCACAACCAAAATTATTAAACCCAATGAACCAGTGACTGAAATCAGCACAAATCACACAAACATCCCCAAACCATGACATGAATTTGTGAAAAGACTTTTCTCTCCAGATGTTGTCATGATTTTAGGGTTTTGTTTTTTATTGTCTTCTTGTTTGTGTTCTCTGTTAAAGTGTTTTTGTTTCCATTCCCTATTGTTCATTTTCTCCCTCAGCCTTCAGTCCACCACTCTCAACAGTGCTCCACTCCTCCCTGCATATTCCTCAGTTTCTTCAGCTTCTTTTGTTCACATGTCCAGTTGATTTTTTTGTTGTTGTTTGTTGGTTGGTTTTGTTTTTGTATTTCCCTTGTACTTTAGCCTGGTTCACATGTCAAGATTTTTACAGTGTCGCAAAAGTTTCAGACCGCACACACACCGAAAAAAAATTGGGCATATTCCTGTTCTGCTCCTGTTGTGTCTCATAGTGTCATGTGGTCACACATAACACACAGAATTGTTTTACTTGCAATAGAGATGGGTTCCCCCCAGAAAAAAATACAGATGAGCAGAAGCGCTTGTGGACCGTCGTTTAGAAAGTCAGTGTGAACCAGGTATCAGAAGAAAGAAGCATCCCGTCACCTCGCTTTCTGATTGGCTACACGCTGCACAGAGATGGCTGCATGCTCGGTTCTCCTCACAGGACATCACGTACAGACCGATATCGGGCCAAGACAATCCAACATGTTGGATATCCCCGATTTGTGATCGAACGTCCTTCCGAATGGACCCGATCGCTCTTAACGCACCAGACACGGCAATATTTTCGGTTAGGATTATCTTACAAGCTGTCCCGATAATTGGGGCTTGTCAGAAGGGGAAAATCGGGGCGAAATCGGCATGAGAATCTTGTCATGTGAACCCGGCATTTGCTGCCCTTCTAGAAACATTTTGTTCTTATAGTCAGCATCCTGGTCTCTGGTTCTACACTTATGGGTCATTTTAAATGATATTGACTTCATCGTATTCACTTTAGGACAGACATGTGCAGCCAATTTTTCCTACAATCAGTATTTTAAATTTTGTTTGATCAATTATGTCAAACACTGAAACATGTTCTGGTAATAAAAACATGAGAAAAGCTGTGAATAGTTGTTATGCTATTCAAAGAAAAGTGATGGTTCACTGCAAAGTTTCATGAGAAATCAACAACTCAGGCTCCTTGTAACGTAGAAACCAGAATTGCAAATGAAAAGTTTTAATATTTGTTTTTAGTGTCTTCAGTGGCTGATCCTGTGTTTTATAAACCTCTGGGGATTTGGCAGATGTTCCGGAAACTGTACAATTTTTTCAAAATTTCGGTTACAAGAGCAAGATCTCTGCAGCACACGTAGATTTTTATTTGCATTTAAAGGCATTTAAAGTCAGCTCAGTTAGTACAGAGACATCACTGGTCTAAAGGTGTACAGTTACTGAATACATAAAAAGGTAAAAAAAAGTCTTCACCCAGGACATGCACCACTTTTCTCTTTCCTTTCTCTGTATCCACGAGCAGGGAGGATACTGATAGTACAGATGTCAGGACGAACACCACAGAAAACATAAAGACTGGAGGCTGAAGCTGCTTTGCAAACTGCAGGAAAAGACAGATAAGCACATAATTCACAAGCTTATTTAAATTAGTTAAATAACCTCGCAAAAAAAATCACAGAGCAACTGCAGCGGAACGAACAGGACCTAAAAGTATGTCTCTGAAGATTATTGAATATATACAGTATCTCTCTTATATTTGGTTGAGTTTGGTTTTAGAGGTCTGTTCTTGTTAAAAGTGCTGAAAATGTTCACAACATAAAAAACATCCAGAGAGTGATTTGGAAGTTTTTGAAAAGTTTAGAGGTGAAACATCATCTAAGAGAAAGCCAGTTCATAAACAAACAAAGAACAAATGACAAATGATCAAATTTAACATATTTAGGCTGCAACCCTCAGAGAGTTGTTCTGTTCCCTGCAGTGACTGTTTGGTGCAGAAAGGGGGAGGTAGTCTGCGCAGGATGCATCAAGACTGTGCAGGAAAAAAATGTAAACACAGCCTTGTTCGGAAACCAATCTGCTTCTTTCAGTTTTTAATATTTAACACTCCTGCAGCTCAATTAAACATGAATCTATGAGTTTAACTCATGCTCAAAAACAGTTTAATTTTCACATCTATTCCTTTTATGGAGCAACTTAATGAATGAAAGTATAAAAGACTAAAAAGATGAACAATTCATCAAAAGCCGTCTTGTTTGGCTTTTCTGCTCATTATGTTAAAGGGCTAATTATCACTATGTCTTTTTGGATGCACACTGCTCCACAGACATGTGTGAACTCACCATGTTAAATCAATAATAGTGCCACATCAAATAAATCCTGCAGCAGAGACAGCACTCTCTACATTTAATGTAGTTTTTTAATTTACTTTCAAACAAATGAAACCATCATAACAAAAAGATGTCAGATTGATGCACTATGACTGTTTGCACAGGATAGACTCATCAACATTGCTTGTGAATAATCGTCTTCATAAAGCTCTGTATGTCAACACACATGAATTTAGGCCCCAATGAAGCAAAGTTACTAAAGCGATTTATGTGCCTTACTGTAAACATCCCCACCACATCATTTCTCTCAAGGTTAGTCTTGTGATCATCTCTGTAGTTGCACAGTCAGAAAGCACAGAAAGCTGCAGAGCTCAGCAGCAGTTGAACACAGAATTCATTTGAACTTACCATGGCTGTCACCCAGATTTGTAGCAGATGTTCCTCTGTGAAGCGTTTAAGTCCTCATTTGGGATAAATGTGACTGTGCAGCAGCAGCAGCAGCAGCAGTCACTTCTCTTCCTCCATCAAACTGCTGCTATCGCACACTGCAGGGGAAACACCAGTGTTTGAGGGTCCCGCAGTGCTTCAGTGACGCAGCATATATTCAACTGCGTAGTCTGTTTAAGTCTTTTACTGAAAGTAAAACAGAGTCACATTTTGGTTTCCTGTCAAATTTCTGAAAGTTTCAAGTTGCTACATCATTTATACTTTTTTTTATCAAATAAAGTAATGACATTTATTGTAACTGGGTTTAATTTGGGGGAAAACAGTGTCAAGGAGGAGGAATTTTCTTGCTCAAATTTTCCTTTTGCAGCAAAAAACATAACAAACACCCCTTTAATGAAGCTAGGAATGAAATATACATATCATATGTGAAGTTGCCGATTAAGACAAAAAATTTAATTTCTTTGTTATTTCATGTACATAAAATAAAACAAAACAATTTTTATCTTGTCTACTAGTGTGTTGAGATTGAGATTAATTCCTGGGCAATGAAGTTGCTGCATGTTCTGGTCGTTACAGATGGAATGGAGTGGGAATTTCTTCAAGATGGCAGGGAGTTAAAGGTGGTATATGGAATATTTTAATAAAAAGCAATATTTATAACAAAATAATGCCTCCACGGGGTGTTTAGATGGTTGTAGAATGAAAATACACTATTTCCTTTAAAAATTATATTCAAAGTAAAATATTATAAAATATTAATTTTGACGGGCACGACGTTGGCCTTTTGTTTACATCTACCAGCCAATAGCTGGTAGAGCAGCGGGCACCATTTTGGGTTGCTTAATACCGTAAATAATCCAGCACAGTGAGGCTGGTACTGTGGAGTCTGCAGGTCAAGCAGCTGGAAGCACCGGGGACACGTGGTGATTATATACCTTATTTGCTTGCCATAAGGGTTTCTCTCTGGGGTTTCCCATGTGACGAGCAAGTTCTGTGTGGAAACGTTTTTTATTAGCTGCTAAGCTAACACGTAGCTACATGTTGGTGAAGTGGAGGAGCTTCGACTGGAAGACACACCACAGAGGATTTTATCGCTTTTTTTTTTTTATTTGGATAAGTGAGGCGTGCAGGATGAGGTGTGAGGAGGATCTTAGGAGGAACTGCAGAAAGTTTTGGTTTGCTCTAGAAGAACCGCGGAACAACTATGAACTATTTGCCACGGACTGAATCGATGATTAAGCTACAAACAGGTAGGAGCTGCTTTTATCAGAGTCAGTGTGTGATCAGCGGGGCTGGAGAGTATGATTAGTGAACTGAACTCATGATATTTTATTGTCCTGCTCGGATCG
>SSNP01000004.1:3659915-3690470 GCA_006937955.1 Pachypanchax playfairii | reverse complement strand
GAGTTACAGAAAAAGTGGTTAGTTAAAATACGATGAGACTGCTTCAAGATCACAGTCCAGTCTGCAGTCGTCATTTTCCATCTGCTGATCTGATCGCGCCCGCTACATCAGGTGGATGCAGCCTTCTGAAGAGCGGTCCTGTTTGAGTGGAACAGCTACTCTCTGCCTGCCACTCGTCCAAGTGTTTGGGACCGGACAGAGCGACCAAACACCGTTGCTTTCCTTGGCCGATGACTCCAACAACCGGAAGTAGGACTGCAGTCTCATGGGGAATGCGGAAGTGGTGCGTGCATATGGTTCCTTTTAAGACGTATAATTCATTTTTGTTCACAGTGCCATCTTTCCATCAGTGTTGTGTTCCAGAGTTCTGGTTCAGAGATTCTCACTTCCACACTTCATAAAGTGTTGGACAAGGAAAGTATTAGTTTTCTTGCTGCATTTGATATTTGATCTGTGCGGAAGGGCTGAAAAGTCAGCGCTTTAACAATATTAACCTTAAAATTTTGTCCCAAATGTGATCAAATGTCACAAATATTTGTTTCTATGAAAATAGAAATTATTGATGTCTAAATGGTTAAATCTATTTTAAATATTAGTTGCATCAAATTTTAGCGTTTCATAAAAAACCCAGTTCCCTGGAAGTTACCAAAACTTTTAAAAAATAGATACTTGAGAGGAATAAGATGAATCAGAGTTAGCAAGAAAATGTGAGGTTGATATGACTATAAAAACACAACAGCACAATAATAACAAAAACACAATGTAAATACTACTATGGGACAGTTAGATGAAACGGTTGTCTTCGTGTAGTTTGGGAATTCCATAAAAATATGGTGGTATAACTTTAAAACATCCTAAAATACTTCCCAACGGTGTACAAGCTCCATTGAGAACAAGGTTTACTGAACTACTGAGTTTCTATGTCTTCAGAAAAGCACATCTGGTCATGAGTTTCTGCAGACCTTCAGGATTTTTGCTCTTTCTTCGCACAACACTGAGAAAAAGACCCAAATAGCAGCATCGCTGCTACTCTAACAACCTCTTCTCACTACCACATGAGCATGACATGTTATTAACACAGTCCTTAGTGACAATATGATGAGAGAGACCCTTAAGATGACTGCAGCTGGCAAAGAGAAGAGACAGGAAACTCAGCACAAGGCAGCTCTTCTGGAAAACCTTGAAGGAATAAAACTGCTCCGATGGCTGTGTCATTACAGACTGTGCAGCTGAAATTTGTGTCGACCAACAGTGTCTCACAGAGCAGCAAACAAGGCCTGTCAGCTGATACTTAAGTCTGAGCACTTATATGCTCTTTTATGGCTATCAACATGAGATGCAACAGATGAGTAAAAACCAAATGACACAGTGAATTCACAATAATGTGGGAAATGGAACAGTATAACCACAGGCAGCTTGTTACTGGGCTCAGATGCAAATAAACTGCTTTAAAATGAATTCCAGTGAGTTGTTTAGTTAAAATTTTCTATCCTGTATGCACAGAATTTAGACAAGGCTTTTCTATTGGAGATGCTCTGCTTTACAGCCCACAGAGCAAATAGAAGAAATGTTCTTCTGCAACTTATCAACGCAAAACAAACTTTCTTCTAATATTGTCATGACACAGGATGGATCTACGATTACCTAGACAGAGCGTTATTTTCTCTCTTCAAATTTGTCAGTAAGTATGTTAGAGAAGAGCCAAGAGCTGGAAAGTACAATCAATAAGGAGAATTTTTGGGGATTTCAAATTAAACCTCAACAAAGAAAGTGCTAGTAAAGCTAAGGATGAGATGTTTTTGTGCAATGGAGCACAATGTGTCATGTATCTGCATCTGTAAACGCCCCTTTATAAGGGAGGGTTTGTCGCTTCACTAGTTTGTTGAATGTTCCATCACTTCACCTACCAGCATTACTTACCTGTCCTGCCAGTAATCTCATACCACAGGAATCTTGACTTAAAATAAAATGGACATAATCCACATGAACTCCTGACCTTTTGTTTTCTAAACAGAGCCTGACACAATGTTCCCTAAACTGTCTTCTGTACTCTGTCCTTTTAAAAATACATATGACCACAAAAAGACGTCAATGATGGGACAGTTTTGTTGCACCTGCTGCCCATTTCTGTTGTGTAATAATTGTGGCATGCTAGTAAAGCTTATTGTCAACGTTTTTCTGCTTTTAATATTTAATTGTTCAATATTAAGTTAGATTTACATCTGATTTTTAAAATGAAGCTACAAATAAGACAAAAATGGTCTAATGCAGAAGGAGGTTGTCCTCTGATCGAGAGGTTGGTGGTTCGATCCCCGGTCCCGGCAACCCATGTGTCGAAATGTCCCTGGGCAAGATACTGAACTCCAAAAACTGCCCTTCTCCCCCCCCCCCCGGCGCCGCAATAAACCTCTGCTCCCCAAGGATGGGTTAAATGCAGAGAACAAATTTCCCCTTTCCTCAAAAGAGGGATCAATAAATCCAAAATCCAACCAAGTTGTATCATTAATCTCAAAAGGTAAATAAGCAAATTTTTATCTTTAATTATAATTATTATTGTACAAGATAATGAGAACTGAGTGACCAACGTACGTTTTGATCAAATCTAGATTTAAACTGAACTCTGCAGCAGTGGTGAGTCTTTTATAATTAATAAGTCAATTATTTTCTGAAAGAGTAACAACAAACAAACAAAGGTGTCAGTCTGATTTACAGTTCAACATGAACTGAAAATGTAAAAATGTATATAACTTTGAAAGAAACTGTCAACTTACAACTAATGAAGCTGAATTTTACTTACTTTTTTTACAGCTTTCTCCAGGGCTTCCAGCACAGCTGAGCGGACATCTGCAGCCAAGATCCCCGATGACTTCCATCATGGGGATTATAGAGCTGTTCTGGCAGAGCCATGTTATGATTTAAAGCCTGTGTCACACACACAGAATGCACTTGTAGCATGTGCAAGCAGGAGAGCTGCCACACGTTGGCATGAAAAGGCTGCTGAGAGAGAGTGAATTATAATAGTTCCTATTGCTCAACAAACTTCAAAAGGATCAAAGATGGTAAAGACATCAGAGTGAAGGAATGTGGTTAGTGTGTCCTCCAACAGTTTGAGTCCATAGCAGCAAAACTAAAGGGATGGATCAGGATAATCTAGTAGAAGCTGGTTCCACAGGAGAGGAGCCTGATTACTAAAAGCTCTTCCACCCATTTTACTTTTAGTAACTCTAGGAACCAGAAGCAGACCTGCAGTCTGAGAGTGAAGTGTTCTGTTAGGAACATATAGAACAATGAGATCTTTAATTTAAGATAGACCTTAAGTTGTTCAGAGCTTAATATATTAGAAGTAGAATTTTAAATTTTATAGGACGCTAATGAAGCGATGCTAAAACTGGATGACCTCTCCTTCTATCTCTCATCAGAACTTTGGCAGCAGCATTTTGGATCAGCTGGAGGTCTTTTACAGAACTATTAGAACATCCTGATAAGAAAGAACTGCAATAGTCGAGCCTTGAAGTAATACACGGATGATTTGTTTAAGTAAAGGTCTAATTACACCAGCCTTAAAAGTCGCTGAAGATACACTGATCAGGTCTAAATATAAAAAGTATAAATATTGATCAGGGGATGTTGATTAAAGGGAAAAAAACAGTCTTGTTGAGTTAGTTGTGACATCATCAACAACATGGAGAAGCAAGATTTTGCTTGGTGTCCTTTGTTATCTTGCTCTGTGTAACTGAAGGGATTAATAACAATGGAAGAGATTTTTTACAGAGTTCTCTGATAAACATTTGCTGTAAGGATTTATTTCTCAGAGACTCTGAAGTCAATCAGTGTAAACTCAAAGGATATTAAAAATGATCAGACATGACAGAGTTTAGAGGAAATACTGTTAGCTGCTCATTCTCCATGCCACAAGTCAGAAAAAAATTAAGAAGAGAGTTGGGTTGTGTGTATTTTGGGAATAGTAGATCATTAAATGCTCTTTTTAACCTGTCACTTCCAACATCAATATGAATATTAAACAATCTCAACAATAGCTTCTCTTCTAATTAAAAATAATACCAATACCAATTTATTTGCAGAGCACATTTTATAGGGAATACACCATCCAAAGTGCTGTACATTGAGTACAAAATAGATAATCATTAAAAACAATTAAGAAATAAAACAATAAAAACAGTAGAAGCAATAAAAACAATAAAATCAGAATAGAATATAAAAGGTTAAGATGTATTAAAAGCTAGTGAATAGAAATGTGTCTTTAACCGAGATTTGAACACTGTAACAGAAGGGGTCATCAGTCATCAGCAGTCATCAGCATACAGATGATAACCCACTCCATGTTTACTAAAAATGGCTGCCAATGGTAAAATAAGAGGAACATCTTCCAACCTTGCAGGTGGATTGTATTCAGCATCTCTTTACATTCTGCCACTTTAAAATCATGCACATCCCTCATCCTGCAAAGTTGTGATATAAACACAGAAGGATGATCCAGGTGCAAAAAGAGGCAAATTAGAAGCAATAAATAATTAACATTTGTTGAAGTCTTCAGAGGTTTGGAGAAGATCTTGGAAGATCCAAAGCCATGTGATTAGATTGCATCTGTGTAAGCAATATACTGTTATATAATAATCAATGTAAAGAGACATTGTCAATTAAGGAGATGAGCTTCAGAAGGAGGGGTGCATATCTCAGGAGGAAAAGCCGGCACCCCCACAGCCTGCACAGACAGAAGGTGCAGGGAAACAGGACCAGACCAGGAACTTGAAAGGACCTGAATGATAAATCCTGTTCTAGAGTGTAAAACATGGTTAATAATACAGTTATTTTATGCTCCAGGGCCAGTTTCCCCTCCATTGGTAGGCATCACATCAAAGCCTCAGAGTACCAGCTGAATCTGAATCAGGCAAGAGGTCAGTTAGAATAAAAAGACTTTTGGATTGAGGCAAATTTAGTTGTTTATTTTTGTGTTGCTTCTCTGCACATGGTTTAGATTTTTTTCTTTGTTTCATTTTCACTTTTATAATCTGTTTGTGTCTTATTCATCTCATTTCTGTGGAGTTACTGCAACTATTTTATTTAGCTGTTAAATGACTGAATCCAAACAGAAAACTTCAGATATTTCTGCTTAAATAAATAAGGTCATTTTCGTAAGATTCTTAGCAGTTTATTGTGGAGCTCATGACTGTCCTGCTGCAAGTAGTTACCATGTTGGTTGAGGGTGTCAGATTTAGTCTTGTGACGAATGTCAGGTCCAGTTTTCCACATGTGTGTGCGTGTACGTGTGTTCACCCCTTAACAAGTAACTCAGCATCCACACAAACACTAAAAGCATAAATAATGAGCAAAATAATCTTTTATTTCAGAATTTTCAAGTATGACATTTCTGATAAAACAGCTCTTAATGAACCATGAGGTTAACAATTATTATTTAATTATTTATCTTTGTACTTGGTATCTTTCTCCTCACTGTTTGGCAAACCAGTTTGCCCGGGAAAGGGGGAGATTTTTAGGAAGAAATAGGGGTTGTTGTGAACCCGCATGGCCACCAGAACTGGGATGGCTGCATAGAGCACGTTAGCTGCCAACACTGTCCAGAAAACATCATTTGGAATACGAAATGGTGCTGCGGTTTGAGAGTGGAGGGACCCCCCAATGTGTGACCACTGGCACTGGAAGACACAAAAGAATAAAGCTTAAAACTTCTTTAGTTCCATCAGAATGTTTTATTTTCTTTGCAACCTAATGACAAGTAAGTTGATGCCTATTTTTTCCACCAAGAGCTTGAACTGATCAATGTTGCTAAATCACTGAAAAGGAGGTATAGAGCATTTTATGCACGGTGCAATCTGCACACGTACCGTAATAGTAATCAAGAACTTCTTCTCCTCATTGGTTCAATGTGTCAGATCAGTGCAGAAAAAGAGCTGTTCTTCAATGCAACAGTTTGTTTATTCCGTGTCAGTATGTCAACAGCTGCATCCTGATGTTATTGTTGTGTTACCTGGATCATGGTTCCAGCAAAAAATGTTGTCCAGTCTGGCATCCATGTGCAGCCAGGTTTAAGGAGGCCATAAACAAATGCTCCCAGAAGGGGAAGTCCATAAAAGAACAAGAGCAGCATCTAGAAGAAACACGTGCAACCATTTTAGTCTTTATCTGTAATTAGACTCATTCCCATCATTCTGTCCATCTTATAATAATAATAATAATAATAATAATAATAATAATAATAATAATAATAATAATAATAATAATAATAATAATAATAAAATTTGATTTGATCTGTAAAGTGTCTGAGCATAAAGGATATCACTGGGCTGAGCTCTGCATCTCACATGAAGAATACTATTGTAATCATTTCCAAACTCTTTGGAAAGTATCATGAAAATACTGTTAACAACAGAACAATCACACAGTTTTAATGTGCACGTGTCAACAGGGACTCATCAACACAAATCAGAGGAAGAATGCCCAGCATGGCCGACCACTTTTATTTGAAAACCAGTCAACATGAGCGCTCCTGTTTAATCCTGCATTTATTTGTTATGTAGTGTCTCACAGAGAATTTTGACAAGAACTAAAAGTGACTTTTGAAGATCTCGTTTACGAGTCATCAGTGCATGGAAACATGAAAGTTTCCATGAATATGTTATGTATTTCTTTTTTATTGCTATGAATCAACTCTTGAACTCATCTGTGTGTTTCCTATATGTTGTTATGGAAAATATTCACATTTTAAAACATACACAATGACAAAAAAATACAAGTAAACAAAAAAATGCTAAAAGCTTTGCAAAAACAACCTAGAATCAAAGACAACTCGAGGCCATCGGCAGCACAGATCACAACAATGTTGATGTATTCAAGCAACAGCACTAAACAACATGTATCTGTGATGACTCAGTATTTTGAAGAATCACTGCCAGCTATAAAGGAACTAAACTAGAGCGCTAACATTGGCTGTTTTGCATGGAAGTTGGCAGCCAGGCTGGATATCTTACCCCAATTTGTGGAGCGAGGTCGTGGATGGTGTGCACACTTTTAAAACTGTGTGATTGGTCTATTCACCACCTACAGTACCAGCGCAATGAAAATTGTGTCTGGCTATTAAATTCCTTCTACAACCTGAAAATCTGGCCCTGAATTGAAGCAGAGAGCTAAAAAACAATTATGAATTCCTGGGATTCAGTGTTATTATTTAGTCCTGACCAACACTCCATATAATACAGTTCCTTATCAATCCCCTCTTGGCCAGACTGAACTTAAGTTACACAGACAGAGTGCATTAAAGGGAAGATAATAGCTCAAATCTCAACCATTCTTTATTTCAGAGTTCAATACTAAAGTTGCTCTGCAAGTCCAGAGAAAAAAAAAAATTATAAATGTAACACAAAATTATTTTTATCATCTTTGGACCTTTGGCTTTTGCTCACTTTATTCAGAGTCCACACATCTGATAAACTGATAAAAAGCACAACGCACATGATGGAGGGAAAAAAAATGGAGTATTTTGAAACCGATCTCAAAATGCAACGGTGCAGTGTTTTAAACTCGGTTTGCAAACTCGGCACTAAAAAGTCCTTCAACACGAGAAGCCGAACGGAAACTTTCTTGACCTTCAGCTGAAAACATCTGGGGCATGAAATCCAGTTTCCAACTTTATAAAAACCCTCAAATTACACAAGTGATTGACTTTTTCTCATTTCACTCTAAAGTCTACATGAATTCCGATGAGTTAAGTCTTAAAAACTAATCAAGTATGCCCTTCAGTCTTTTGTTGAAATGTCTTTGTTATTGCTGCCATGCTAATCTGGCACATCAGTCATCATTATCAGTAAATACAGAGACCGGTCAGTGCACAAGAAGTCTAAGGTTGTGCAAGACTCAGTTTTTTTTCTTTGCAACCTAATATTTACTGTGTTATTATAGAGAACCCTTTAGCCAATGAAAAGCAAACACCACTAACCAAGACATGATTTCACATGCTGCACACACACCCTCCTCCCACCCAGCCGGATGCTGATGGAGGGCTTTGGACAAGGGATTATCTTATCAAGTTCCCGTTGTGTGCTTTGTCTGTCTGATCAATGACTTCAGTTGTTCCCGGACTGCAGCATCTGCAGTGTCTTTGGATAACCTATTGACCGAACGGTGTACGCTAAACAAAACACGGCAAAATCCAAAGTAGCTTGGAGACAGAGGAAACAGAAAGGAGACCCGCTGCCAGTCAGACTGTCATTTGAAGTAAATGGAGAAGAACAAAAAAGATGTGCTAACTTTTTCTAGCAATATTTACTGGTTCTGTTTTTATGAGAGGTGAGTTGCGATCAGGCGCTAGCTCAAATAAAAGTGTGAAACGTGTAAAACGGAGACCTCTAATGTAGCTTATTATTCAATATGGGATGTTAAGGAGCGTTTAGGCCCGTCTAAGCCCTGCAACAGCTGCTCTGAATGAATGGGAAGGGAAGAAAAAGACCCACCATGACTCTGGGGTAGCCCACAGGATCCTTCAGGTAGGGTTCATACTGGCTCAGATACACAGAACAGGCTTCAAGAGGAGATTCCAGAGCCACCTTCAGACAGGGATGAAGATACACCCAAAAATCTCAGTGAACATTATCATACATTTAAATTTTAACTTTACATATGATACACAAGATGTTCTAATCTACACACTATAATTATTGGATTAGATATTAACTGGCAACAAAAGCAAATGTTTTAGGGGTTTTAAGATACTGATACTGCATCTGACCTGGTTTTATAAATATATGTGTGTTTATTTTTAAGTATTATAGGTTCAAGTAATTTACATGTGGTTTTCTCAACATCATGACTTAATTAACTACAGTGATCTCAGGTTAACCACGTCAGGTTTATCTCATCATGTCAAGTTTTCTTTTCTTGAGATAATCAGATGATTATGCTGCTAAAAGGAGGATTCTTCTGCTACAGTCAGTTTTATTTAGCACCACGTCCTTGCACAAATGATTTCTCTCAGTGGTTGATGTTCTGTGACATTTTCCAGTAATTGCAACAAAACAAGCTTTCTTAAGTCTCAATAAACAAATATATGTACTTGTTATCAAGAAAACAAGATCAATTTTCTCAAAAACAGCATCCATCTCTAAGTATGTCCTCTCTTGGCTTCCATACATTCCTTTTACTCATTGATTTGGATACAGAAATATACAATATTTTACATCTATCCTGACCAAGTTTGTAGGATTTGTGACGTTTAAACTCCTGCCCTGATCCATGTCTACAACACAGTGTACTAACCAAGCCTCTGAGGATGGTGAAGGCCATGGCAGCCAACAGGAGCACCACCAAGATCAGGTCCAAAGGACGCCAGATTAGCTTCATGGACTGAGCGTGTTGGGCCTGTGAACAGGTGTCATCACGAAGCACAGCACAGAGGAAACAGAAAACAGATTTGATGTTGACATTTACAATGATACGATATTTCTTTAAAAAATTAAGGACTAAAACTGAGAAAAATGTCTCTCCAGTTACAGAAAATAATGTTTTGAATGTACACTCATGTTAAAACACTATATTTGGGTTTCCTCTTATAATGTTTTATCATTTCTGTCACACTGCTGCCTCCACAAATCACATCAACTCATAAAACTCTCCACATTCAGATGAAGGTTTAACCAGTGCACTGGACTCACATTGTAGCCGCCGATCAGTGGTCTGTCCTTGGGTCGAGTGAACAGTGAAACAGCTCCCCACACAGGCATCAAAAGAAAGAGAAAATTGAGCCAGAAGGCTGGACGGATCTCTGACCCGTATTTACCTGCCAGACACACACTTTTCTCAGCTTCTACTCAACCATGTAAACAAATACTGTCAACATGTCAGTGTAACTCAGTAATTACGCATCCAATTAAATCCTCCATAGGACACGTGCAGCACAAACACACAGCGGAGAAAACGCAGCAGGGAGAAGAACACACTGCCTGCAGATGAGTTTGATCTCGTGACACTTATGTATTCAGTCTGAAATGTCAACAACAGATGCTCTAAGTCTGTTTTGTGCTTTGTTCTGCCGGTCGTGTTGGCAGGCTGAACTGTGACACTGATGGTATGCGGCAGGGCAGATGTTCACTTGATTAAAGCTCGTCATTATGGAACTGCTGGAAGAGAAATTGAACATTAATAGGCTCACCTGCCACTATTCCAGTAATAAACACACTCATGTTGGCACACAAAGAGCCAGCCCAGAACAGGCCCAGGGTACGGTAGCCTCTCCTGAGAAAGAAACAAGAAATGATATAGTTACAAGACCTGTCAGTAAAATAAGAAAGATTCAAGTAGGTGTTGCTTTGTTTTGTGTTATTCGAGGCAGGTATGTTGTTGCGTAAAGCAAACGCTACAGGTATGATTAGAGCTGTCTTTATAGCCACGCACCTGTCTGTTATTCTGCTGATCATCATCAGGTACATGATAAAATGTGCTATTCCATCCCAATAACACATCATGATGGCATATGCAGTCCCCAAGTAGGGCTCGCCCTGAAACACAACACATTTTGTGCAATCTGTAATGACTGTGATGAGCAGCTACCAAACATGACTATCTGCTCTTTAAACTGTTTGTTTGATTTCTGTGTATAACTAGAAAATGTAATTTGAAACATTTGCCCTACGATGCATTTGGCTTAGATTTAAATCGACGTGTGAAAACCTGAAACGTACCGTCTTCTGGTAGAATTCCATAAAGCCAGAAACAACGCCATCATATTCCAAGGCACTTATCAGGTCAATGACACAGGTAAAAGAGAACTCTGCAAAGACTGTAAAGGAAAGAAAAGATTATTTCAAACCAAGTATAGAAAAACATTTTGTCCCTGAAACATCCGTATATGTGAGTGTTCATGTACATCTTCATGAGATACAAGAAAATTAGAAAACTGCATGAAAGGATGGGAGACAATGTAATACGATACAGTTTTATATGATACTATGTGATGCAACATAATACGAGAGGAAACAATTTGATATGACATAACAGAATATGATGTGACACATGATGCGATTCAATGTGATGCAATATGATACGATACGATGAGCTGCTATACGATACAATGATACAATACAATGCGATACAATATGATACAATGAGCTGCCATATGATACCAAGATACAATATGATACGATACAATGTGATACAATACAATGCGATACAATATGATACGATACGATGAGCTGCCATACGATACAATGATACAATATGATACAATACAATGCGATGCAATGCGATACGATATGATACGATACAATGCGATGCAATGCGATACGATAAGATAGAATACAACACAATACGATACAGTCCAAATCTATATGATACAGTAAGACCCATGATGCAATCTGATGAGATTAGAAACAAAGAGATGCAATGTGTAGCGATACAGCTGGATACGATACATTACTGATATAAAATGATACAATCCAGCGCGACTAAATATGAGATGACAGACAAGATGATGTGATACAATATGATTGGATACTGCTATGAAATATAATATATGACCTGATGTGGTACAGTTTGATACGATACATTTAGATTTAGTGACACAAAATGACAGAATACCTTATGAGTCGATGTGATGTGATAAAATGAGATAAGATGATGCGATATGTGAGCTGTGTCATGATACCATACCAGGATCTCCAATGCCGAACAATATAATATGACGTGTGTGTTTGCTAGTTTAACTAAACTGCTACAGTTTAAAGCACTTTTTATGCTATTTCACTGATTTATTTTTTTAACTGAGATTTTGAACAAAATTCCTGTAACCTGTGTTAAGCTGCTAAGAAAAATCCTAACGTTCACTCTGAAGAAAGTGTTCAATGGCACACACATTAAATTTGCAACAAAACAACATCAACTTTGGTCTAACTTTGAATATAATTTTTTTGAGTGTGAAACTTTTTACTTTCAGCTAGCTTGTCATTGATTCATGGGACACAGTGGTGAGAAAAATTAAGTCTTGAGCAGTGAGATAAGCTGAAGGCATATTTTAATCACAGCGAGGAGCCTATCTTCAAGCTTAAAGCCCAGCAGAGCTGAAAGGCTGTGTCCCGCTGGCTGAATTTAAACACAGTGCAACACAAAAACCTGCTGCTCTTGTCAACTAAAAGCTTTAAACTACTTTTTCTTGACTGTAGCTGGGATCTAAAAGTAATCAGAAAGGCAGATATTGTGGGTTTTAACCTTTTTGTGGTGTCAGTTGATGGATCAGATATTAACTACATACTGTTTTACTTGTTTTAAGTTTATTTTAATAAGCAGCAATAAGCAGCAGGGTTTTGCGTCAGCAACAAATAAAGTTTTTTTTTTAAAATAGCATCTAGAAAATAAAAAGACTGATTGCATGTTTTACTCCATTAAATTAAAATTTTTGCTGTAACGCATAGTAAAAAAAAACTTATTGTGTTGGTCTAGCTCACATAGTTTTTTGTTATTTTTCAAAATAAAATTCCTCAGACTGACCCAGCTATAAAATGCTTTATATTATAGCGGAAGGTTTTCCATCTTGGGTATTAGGCTAGTTTTCAGAAGGAAAACAGAATTTAAGAAATGTTTAACAAAACACCTGTCTGTGTAAAAAAAATCTGCATCAAGGATGCAGCAGTACATTAAAAAAAACGCGCAAAAAATGATGTTTGCAAATCTGCTGCAGTCACGTGGGTGTTGAGTTTAGTTTTTTTTTCGTTGCTGTTTTTAAATATTTGTGCATTTTGCAGGTGATCAGTCCAGGACAAAGTCTTAATCTGATAGTTAAAATGTTTGGTAAGAGTGAGTGCAGCAAAGGTTCTTCATCTGAAGTGGGATTGGTTCAGTCATGCCATAGAAAAGTCTGATTAAGCTGATCAGTTTAAGCAGCTTAGCGCATATCAGACAGACTCACACTGAACACAATTCATGTTTTTACTCTCTGACGCACTAAGCTTGGGGTGAAGGTTCTGGAAATACTTTTGCAAAGGTTGAAATTAGCTCCACATGAATGCATAGAAGTTAATAACCTCCAGGATGTTTGGAACTAATGTACGCTATAAGTTTCAAAATGCACATAGTTGCACTGATTTACCAAAGAATAAGATGTCTTTAGGTGGATTTCCACGTGTGATGAGGTAGTAGAACAAAAACACAATTATCAACACAGCAACACCAGTCCCCAGGATCACATAAGGCCTGTGAAAATAAAAAAAACACACATTGTTCATGTTTTTCACACAATCTCACAGTTGATACGACACGTTTAGATCTGAAAGTTGACGATTTTTTGGCTCATTTGTTATTACTAATTAGTTTTTCCCTTGGATGTGAACTGAAGTAGCTTTTCTTTGTGGTAAACTGGTAAATGATGACAAATGAGAAGGCGCTGAGACTACTAATTATGCAACACCCACAGTGAGCACAGAGTCAAGTATTACAGAAGTGTGAGAGAAAATCTGTGCCTGTGTGTTGTTGGGTTGAATTTGCATGTTTTTTGTTGTTTTCGTGTGCACACGGTGGCTTCATTTAAAATGTTTAACGTGATGATCAGTCAGACAGAATGTAATTTTCCTTCCTTCAAATGTTTAAAAAAAAGCTGTGAGTTTTGTGTGACTGTATTTCCACTTTTGGCTTTAAAGAAATCTTCAAAAAGTTTTAATCAATCACATTCAGATATGTGGGAAGCAGCAATGTAAGGCAACATTATTCAGCAGAGCCCTCCATGTTTAGTGGTCAAAAGTGCCACCGACTTGCAGCTGAAAAGATTAATGTGACCAAGATATCTCCAAACATTACAACCGCAGAAAAACGCAACAGTGTCTGCACACAGACGGAAAACAAGAGCTGGGAGAGCAACGGCAAACTCCCCCACCTCCTCACAGACTCGACAGCACACAGGAAGATTTATGCACACAATACTGTTTGTTTGCAGAGTGTGAGAGCATGAGGTGTATTGGAAGTCCAGAGCAATTCATCAAAATCTTCAGTGTAGTTTGTGTTGACTGGCAGTCTCCACACACTCAAAGATAATCCTGTCTAAATATTCACCTGTGAGGCTGAAATAAAACACATTATAGGTGTTAAAAAGGTTTGCAGGTGACGAGGAAGGTGAAGCTTTACTGATGCTTTTGTTTATTCAGCTGGGATGGTAAAGTAGGAGTTGCATTCCAAAACTTCTTGCAGAACGATAAATTTAGAAGAGAAAAACATTCCTTACACTCTTGAGAAAAGCTGTTTTGTTTCCAAAACCAAATATCTCAATTTTCTTCTGTTGACAAATGTTTTGCTCCATGTTTGTTTTCATGTTGCCTGAAAATGCCACATCATCTTAAAAGTTGATCATCTTAACCTTATATGGACAAATTATATATATATATATATACCTTTTTATTTCTAGGAGCTCTACTTTCTTAACAGGTCTCCAAAATCCTGTCTTAAATCCCAAGCATGTTTACTGCCCCCTGGTGGAGGATTTAAGTAGTGAAAAGTGCAAATGTATTATTATTTTGATGTTATGACTGTATGATAATAAGTTGTTTTTACAGTACCATAATCAGTCTATAAACTGTTCATTTTATTAGAATATCTGACAATTATTACTGCATTTGTCTTTTAAAGGTTAATAGTTTAAAGAAGATACTTTCATCTGATTTTCTCCAATAAAGTAAGTCCTTTAAATAACTGAGTATTTATTAACATAAACATTTAAGCTTTGAGCCTCCTCTGGTGGTGGAAAACATTTATATAAGGAGGATCAACATTTGAATAAAATTCTTCTAAAGAAAACTTGAATGACTCAGAAGTCTTTATGTATTTAACATAAATATTTTTTATATGAACAGCTTTATAAACATAATTTAGAGGTTTTCCACATAAACAGACAATCTTGATTTGAATTAGAGAAAAGAACAGATCAGTGAAAGTTTTAACTTACTCTTGAAACTCGGGGATGGTGTTCATGGCATAAAGAATGCCAAGTGCGGAAAACGAAAACAAAAAGACAAAAATTTCCATCGCGGCTGCAAAGCTGAAAATAAAACACAATTACAAATGTATCATATTCCGTCTGAGCCACAGATGATCGATGCCACAATAATGTCACATAGTTATGGAGGCAGAAATTTAATTTTGAAATATGATTATAAAATAAATTGCAAAATGAAAACAGCAGTTTTGGGGGGGGAAATGGAAGAGAATCAGAGTCTTACCTTCTGCCTAACCTTTGGGTGGTTTAATCAAATTACAGCAGGCCAGAGGCACACATGCTCTTTTCGGGGGGAAATAATGAGGTGGTAACAAAGAAGCTTTGCGGGAGTAGCTTGTGCAATTTGGTTTTTTAACAGAGATTTACATAAGTTATATAAGAGGATTTCAACTCATACTAAGTCTTGAACAGTGGTGCAATTAGTGCAGGGTTTCATAAAAAAGTATGAGTGCTGCATGTGACACTGTTATAAAATACTAACAAGGTTATAAAATGCAATTTTATTAATGAAAATTACAAATCAATAATTTGAAAGTGTTTATAAGTTGAAAGACAAATTGGGATCCCAAAAGGCAAAATATTAAAATATTCACTTTTTTCCTGTAAATGTAGTGGGATCAACATCAGCTTGTTACCTTGATATTTGCACATTTTCTGCAAACTTTGTGTACAGTCGGAAATGTCTTGGAGCGTGTTTTGTACATTTCTACATAGAATATTTACATTGAATATGTAATAAAAATGGAGACCGTGTAAGTAACAGATGAAGATGTTTATGTCTGTTTTAACCGCTTTGAGTATTTCATTGACTTCCACCAGGGGGCGCCAAATACTAACACATGCTCTCGCAGATCGTCTCCAGCTGTAACACGCAAAAAGATGGACTTTTGCTGGATAGTCCAAAAGTTGTTTTTGTTTTGTTTTGTTTTGTTTTTTGAGGGGGGGAGGTATTTATTTATTTTACTACATTTGTGTGGAGTTTGTCAAAAGCCCAAACAGATTCATTTTCTCCAAAAAAAAAAAAAAAACCTCACCTGTATGTTGTTCATCTTGTTGGCATTAAATACAGTATAATACACGAGCAATTCACTTATTGTACTATGTATTAAATAAAAGCAAAAAAAAAAAAATCATAAAGGATCTGATACATTGTGTAAGGGGGTGTCATATTTACAGTATGTTTGTCTAACAAAAAGAAATATTCTCTCAAAAATAGTACTGCAGTTTTTGCAGGCTGTTGCATATTTTTGGATGATGGACAGCATAGAGGAAGAACTGGTATAAATACATCAACCAACTGCTCATGAAAGCAATGAGTAGGTCACTGTGCCCAGCTGCACAGAGCTGAGGATAAAGCACATCAGAGTGGATTTAGAAATCAACAATGATTATATAAAAACACACATGTATACATGTAATATTATAAATATGCATATATTTGTATTTTGCACATGTTTTTATTTGTAGACTTTATGCTCGATTGCAGCCTGGATACAGTTATTTTTATTTTACCTTCTGCTCCGTCAGCTGCAATGCTGACAAGTGACATATGACAACTGCACAAATCTAAACAGCAAAGATAAAAAACACCCCCGCTGGTGTCTTTCAGCAACAATACAGAGACACCTCCCTCTGCTTTCCATCACTCTCCTTTTGTTGGGAAAAAGGGAGATTGTTATACCAGGAAAGCAGCGGCAGTGTGTGTGTTTGCGGTAAACCTTTGGAGCTCTTCCAGCTCTGTTGTTCAATAACATAAAATGGACAGATGAATGCCAAAATCAGACCATGACCTGCAGGAGGAAAATAAAGAGTGTTTACAGCATTTTTAAAACTGAAATCAAACATGTTTTTGAATCGAAAAGTTCCTGCTGGGAAGTTGTGACTGATCTGTGAAAATTAATAGGAAGTTTTTTTTTTATGGAATGGAAAATAATCGTATAAATCAAATTACTCACAGGTTTTCTCTGATATTTATTTGTTGGATATAGAACTGTGTGTGTGGGTTGGACAAAACATCAGAACCTTATCAGATTGATATTTTGGGAGTCTAGAGGTCGGGTGAACACATCAGAACTTTTTCAGTTTTTTTAAACATTTCTTCCAGCATCATTTTAACAGGATGTTGATAATTTGTGTTACTTTACCTGCAGGTTTTCATAATATTCTAAGTTATTGTTATGTGGTATTTTAACTAATCAGGCTAATATTTTGCATTTATTGTGCTGATTGGCTTCATTTGTTTTTTTTTTTATCAATATGAATTAGAGTAGCAGCAGCTGCCATGGAATATCCATCCATTTATACATATATGCCCACTTGAGGGGGAGCTGGTGTCTCTCTCCAGGGGTCATTGGGAGAGAGTTGGAGTAACACCTTGAACAGATCCCACAAGAAATAGTGTGAGCCAAATTTAGGTTAATAGTTTTTAACTGCTGGAGAGAAGAAAGAGGAACCCAGTTCAGTTCAGTTGTTGAGAACTTTAATTAAAGCTTAAGAAAACCAGGAAGAAGAAAATAATCACGTCCAATTGGCTGAACACGGGAATGTTTATTGCCTTCAAATGCACGTGAACTTTAATGACTTCTTGTTCTTAATCTGTAGCTTTAATATGGAGTTGATCGACTCTTTGCAGTCACAGCAGCTTCGGCTCTTCCACAAGGTTTAGGAATATGTTTGAGAACATTGGATCACTTTTCCAGAATGAGGTTGGCTGCAGTCGGGACTTTGTGCAGATCAGTCGAGTTCCTTCTCACCAAACTCACTCATCCACATCTTTGTGGTTCTGCTTTGTTTTCCGGTGTTCAGTCGTGTTGGAACAGTACGGGACCATCCTCAAACATCCAAAACATCTCAGTATGATTCATTAAGAGTTTCATTATCACAGAAAGCACAACCCCCACCATGATCCTCCCTCCACCAAACTTTACAGTCTGTTAACAATCAGACTCGACTATCAGATTGTCAGACCGAAGAGTTTAATTTTATTATTGATGTTTTACACCGCTGCACCTGAAGCTTTGAATTATACTTGATGTCGGGTTTGGATGCAGCAGCTCGACCATAAAAACCCATGAAGTTCACGACACGCTGCTCTGGATCTAATCTGAAGTTTGGAGGTCTGAAGCTATTGACTCTGCAGAAAGTAGACGGGTTCTGTGTTCCTCAGCATGTTTGTCTCCACTGAGTTACATGACCGACCACCACGCGGCTGAGTTGCTGTTGATCCCAGTTGTTTCCACTTTGTTATAATATCACTAACAGTTGATGTTCATGAATAGACTTATTGAACAGGTGGCATCCTGTCACGGCACCACGCTGGAATTTATTGAGCTCCTGAGAGCGACTCATTCTTTCTAATATTTGTAGAAGCAGCCTGCAGACTGAGGTGAAGGATTTAAGACATCTAAATCGATAGAAATGACTGGAACACCTGGATTTAAAGGTCTGGAGGAAGACTTTGGCCATGCAGGCCTATCACAGAACTACAGTTAGGCCCAACTAACAATTCATTTGTAGGGACTCCAAAATTATACATATATAAGATTTCACTCAATAAGACAACATAAATTTTCAATAAAACTAAAGAAATCTACTTAAATTCCAATGAACATCAACCTTCTGTACTTCTAACTATGTTACTAATTATTTTATCTATTTCTCAATTAGTAATTACAAAGTTGTGAGCCAGTAGCTTGATCTGTTATTGGTCAACATTTGAACGAAAACATCCTTTCGGGTTTACAGTAACGTTAAAGTCATGAAGTATTAGTATTTCGGATGTTTTGCGCTCTCGATCAACAAGAGGCAGTCAGCGTGACGACAGCGACGGAAAGATTTTTCCCTATTCAAAATGGCACCGACTCAATCAGGAAGTAGAGAAAACATCTACGAAGAATAAGTTGGAGAAATATCCTCGTTTCCTTGGCTGTTACCCGGTTAGACGCTCATATTCGCTCGGTGTGTTTGTGGTTTGGATAGTGACTAACAAAAAACACATTCACGGTAAGTGTTCGTCGAGGATATCTTCCAAAACTGAGCGACACATCGGCTTTATAACAAGACGTACTCTAGGCAGCCTCTCCTAGGAGCGCATGTTTTTAATGTCGGGATATCCCGGTTTTCGTGGGATGCTTTGAGTTTGGAGTTAGTACATAGTAGTTATCGCAAGAAATAAGTTAACTGCAGACCCATAACTATTACTTAGCAAGTTAAATATAAAACTATGTAGGTATTGTTACCACAGGCGTCACGTACGGCTTGAAGTTAGCTAAGTTGTCACAATAACAGATAACTGTCACTGTTAAATATCCTTTAAACATATGTGAACGTTACGATTAAAATAGTTACGATATGCTTATATACAGACAGTTATTCCATCAGGATGAAGATAAAAGCACCGTATTGTCCGATATCTTATCGTGAGTGAAGCAGCGGTTTCAAACATTTTTCAAAACGAACATACCCAAAGTCGCTACGATGGATGCTAACCCAACTAGCACTATTATCTATCCAAACTATGTCTTATATAAGCTAGCTAAAACGAGAATTTGTTCGTATTTATCTTCTGCGGTGGTCAATTTAGAGAATTATATGTGATGGGTGTTTTAAAGCCTGACTTAAGATACTTTATCGCCCATGTTAGACGTGTCGTTCATCGTCCGATTAGCTAACATTGGTAGCGTTAACACTGTACGTAGATCTTTGGCTGCCTTTCTTTGTGCTCTGACACTAACGGAGTATCTTTCTACGTTATTGTGTCTTGGTTCGGTTTGATCTGAAATGAAATTTAACCTTCGGGTTAGTATACGAGGATATGTAGATTAGATCAGAACTATTGGTTGAAAACTGAACTCGGAGATTTTGGCCCTGATTGTGTTCAACTACTGTCGAAAAGTTCAGCAAATTCTCATGAACAACAAACTTTGCTCAACAATGTAATATTTTATAAATCCATACTTTTATTTTATGTCCACTCTTCCCTTGTTTTGTAAGCATTAAATGTAAATTTTGAGTTCAGAAGGAAGTTATTATTACACAGAGCAGCTTTTGGTAAACAAACAAAATAAAGATCAAGAATATATATCAAGGATGTATTAAGCTTCTGAAATTGAAGGGAAAAAATGGCAATGCCTGTGTAAAATCCCAAAACACTGAGCTGATCCAACAGAAACATTGATTCAGTTCCTTTTGCTTTCCTGCAATTTTCACCCCTTGGTTTCCACCATGTCTGTCGCCTGCAGCAAAGGCTGGTCAATGCTCATGCAAGCCTTGACACAGCAGGCTGGCTATTTCTTTCTAATTGTCCTCTGTAGCTGTGAAATGAATGACATGCCAGGTTTCTCTCTCAAATGCTCGTCATCCTCCCATGATGGTCACTGGCGTTGATGGCATTTGTTGCCTGAACCCTCTTGTGACCACATCAGGCCTCATCCTGTCTGATTATACCTGTAAAAATTTCCAGATAGGATAGTTTTTCTTTCCGTATATACAATATTAATGGTGCGCAGACTTTACAGCGACTGCACAAAGAGAGAGGGAGTATTGTCTGAAGCTTTGGATTTATTTGAGTAAATTCTGATTTTAAAAATAGAACCTCGTGCAGCATCTTCCAGCCCAATACTCTGCTGTACATTTTTAATAACAAGGATCTGATATCACACCCAAAAACATGGTTCACCTTCACACTGCCTCTTTAGCAAGTTTCATTAAATTCTGCTTGGGAGGTTTTTTGCGTAATCATCCTGACAGGCTGACAAATGGCTATGAAAACATATCTGTGTCTCGGTCCCTTCTTGACTGGAGTATTATTAGTGAGGGCACCCTGTGAGCCAGGCGTGTGTGTTAAATGTGCGTGCTTGCTTCTTCTGCACAGCTAATTTTCCACCGTGTCACACGATTGATAGCGTCTTGCCCCGCAGTGACGTTGAGGGTCACGAAACATTAAAATCTTTTGACATGGTGTTTAGAGCCTACAGGAAGTGTAAGGATCATGCACTGAAAATCTAGGATTATATTAACAAAGCAGAATGAGCAAGTTAGATGACTTTCATGGGCTTTAATTGATCTTTCGCATTTTTTGCGTCTGTTTCTTCATTATTAACCAGGAAATACAGCTTTTACTTTTGTTTGAGCTCAGTGAGTTGTGATCCATGGTGCACACACCCCCTGCTGTTTGTGACTTTTCTCCTTCCCCTCTTGTCCTGAGCTTTTTTTTTTCCTCCCCCCTGCAATTGATGTCAGTAATAAATCTAATTTATGGCCCGTGGGTTGATTAGAGCGAGACTGAAAAATGTGCAGTGGAGGAAGGGAATTGGACTCAGGTAATATGCTAGATTCAGTTCCTTCTTCCTTAAAACCCTTCATTAGGTAATAGTGTGAATATTCAGTGGATATTTGGTAATGTTTGAGTAGAAAGGTGGACTGATGGAACAGTGTTGATAATATGTGACCAGTGTGACAAGAACCTAGTTCTTTCTGATTGTTTGTGTTTAGACCCGGAGAATGTGTAGCTATCTCCCAAGCCAAATGAAAGCTTCCTGGCGTGTCTCGCTGCTTTTCCTTCTAGTTTTCCAAGAAAAAAGTGTGTCAGATTCCTTCTGAGAAAAGCAAACAGGGAGCTCATCCAGCAGGGATGTAGACTTCTGAGTCTACATGAATAGAATGACTGAATACAGAGTTTGTCGTCGTTTCTATTTTTAGCAGAGATTTATAGTCCAGTCCACGTGATAAACGCCAAAGAAACGGATCAGTTCTTGAACAGCTGAGATGATGTGGCAGGGGATTCATACATCAGTCGTACGTTGAGATCTAATATCTGATGAACGGATGGTTTCAACAGAATGGAGGCAGTTTTTTCATCCTTTAAATCAGATCAGTTTGAACCGTCTGCTCTAAATTACCTTTTATATCCCTGAGTGCAATGTTTCTAAATGTTTTTATCATTTTTATCATTGTAAATCATGCTGTCTCGATTTCAATCACTGTGAGGTAAAGTCTGCCGTGTAGGATAACTGCTTTGGCACATTTTGACAAAAGAAGTGATGCACTCAGATGCCTATCATTTTTTATATATTTTTTTTACCTTTGTGTCCAGATGGAAACGGTGATTTAAAATCACAGTGGATCACAGTGTGGACTAAATCTTTAAATGCCACTTTTGTATTTCCATGTTGACGGAGGAAATGCATTCTTTTAAAAAATAATAATGTCACAGCCCAATATTTAATACAACCTGTGAGCCCAAGTGCATCACATGTAACTACAACAATAATAATGATCTGTTACCGAGTCACATACAGGCCAGATGTAGTCACTACAGTGTTTAGGATTTGTTTTCTTGTGGATGAAGACATTTCCAGAAACAATGCCACAAAGATGTTTTTTATAAGTGCGTTTTGGAAAAACTAGGGCTGCACAATATATCACCAATTATTTTCATTGGGATATCAATATCACAAAGGACTGTGTGGAACACAAATGCTCATAGGTTGTTATGTTTTAAGGCAAACCTCTTCAATTCTCATGATCCTGGATGTCCAGAGTGATGATGGTCGTCACGATTCTCAGGTACATGGAAAGTGTTCTGAGCATCATGATGATCAAAAAGAAAAATTGAGCTATATCGCTGCTGCATTTCAATTTTTTTGTGTGCAGCTGTAGGAAAAAACACTTTCACGTGTCCAAGGTCTCGTTGGAACAACAAAAGAAACCTTGAAATATGCCAAATTTTCTGCAAAAGGAGAAATTCATTTTCAGACGTCAAATACTTTTCTAATGTTGCTCTATGAATTTTCCTTTTGTTTGGTTGTTTTATACCTTTAAAGAACTGTTTGCATCCCGTAGTTGACTTTTAATTCTGTCACATTTTTTTCAGTGCATGATCCTTTACTTATACACAATAGGCATTATATTCACTGTGATATTTACCTTTGTCTGTAGGGCAGAGAGATAGAGTATCTTGTTAACAAAATAAAAGCCTAGCTTTGCTTGTTCTGATGCAAAGCGTAGCCTGTTTGTACTCTAAGCCAAATTGTAACCTGCTTCCTCCTACCTTCTGTGTGTGTGTGTGTGTTTGGACAGTTGGCAGCCAGTTTATTTATCCTAACTCACCTTTGTCCAAATGGTTCAGTACTCAATATGCTCCAAATGGACAAGCACACATTTTATCAAGGAAAGCATCAGCGGGAAGAAAGAGGGAAGAATTTATGTGAATATTTAACTTATTGGAATCAATAGAGATTGTAGTCTAGCACTCAGTGGTGTTGATTACTTCATTCACGGAAGAATAATATGTTTCAGTGAGAAGTGTTAGGATTTTTCTCTACTGTGATCCTGCTTATCTTTGTTCCTACAACTGACTGACAGAACACTTTGCATAATACCCTTCCCAAAATGTGAATTCTAAGTTTTATTTATTAATTTCTTCCTCTTATACTGTTAATCATTTCACAGCATTAACAGTACAATGTGGACTAATGCAGCACACTGCATTGTGTACTCGGTCTGTGTTCTATATTATTAGATGTATTTACATGAGCTCAACAGACACATTCTGCCACTTTACAGATTTGGTTTCTGTTGTCTGAAGCACAGAATTCATCTGCAGCAGCTACAACTGTTCAAAAACCTGAATCTGAAAACAACACAGCAGATGGAAGACTATTGGACTGACCTGTCAGCATAACTCACATGTTCAGCTCACTAAAAAGATTAACCGTGTCATGTTTTGTAACAGTTACTCAACTTTTTACCACGACAAGTGATTAATTTTTTGTAAACCTCCACACTTCATGTGGGTTGTGTCACTGTTGACACAAGGAGTGCAAAGTTTAAACTATTTCCCTAAATGTAATGTTTGGACTTGTTTACTTCTCATTGTTAAAACAAAAAAAAAGTTGTTTTTTTTAATCACATGCAAAAGAAATCTTTACAGAAAACCTCGGGATACAGAAATTACATTTGTAATAAATTAACCAGCTTGAGAAATCTATCAGTATTTTTCTATAACCACATGACTTTATTGTTGGTGTTTCGAGCATTTAACGAGCCCTGCTGCTCATTAACTCCCAAATGTTCCTGTGCTAGAAGTCCGAGTGTAGCATTAGCTTCCACTGTGATGCAAAACGGAGTTTTTCCAACTTTGACCTTATGGGAACATCATTCTGACCGCCATAGTTTGAGCTGTGGAGTTTATATGAACTGCTGACTGCACAGCTGTAAACGTTTGTGCAAAAACCGAGACGAACTGATTTAGAAAATATGCCACAGTTAAATTTAAGATATTTCAAATCTTATGACACCAACAAACAGCTCCTTGCTAGTTGTTGCTACAACATAAAACCTCTAGTTCTGCTCTGCTGTGTCTGTACATCTACACTCCTGATAGTATATGTTTATGCACACGAAGCATTACTTGCATCAGGTAGAAACATGCCTTTATTTAAAATCTTCTCGTTAAAGCAGATTTTGACTATAATTTAAGATCAGTATCCTTAATCTTTTTTTTTTTATTTTGTTTGTGGCTTCTTACAATAATGGCACTGCCCCACAATGCACTGCTCTGCTATTTGGATCATGGGTTGCTGTTAAACACAGGCTTTTGCAACGATTAAATATGACCATCTCATATTTGAAGAATGGAAGCGCTTAATTATTTTTTTTTCGGAGGGGGGCTCAGTCAGCTCTGAACTGAGCTGAACTCAGCACCGTACAGTTGGACATGCAGACTGAGAGGTTCCTTGCTGCTGTGCATGTGGCGTAATGTTCTCACGCCTGCCAGAGACACGAGGTCACTCAGAGTGGAGCAGAGTACCGTCTGCATTGCAACAGTAGTAGAAGACAGTTCACAGAATCTCTGTCACCTCAGTGTGTTTGAGACCACAGGACACAGATTTTTCCACACTCATTAATCTTTATCATCTTCCTGTGCTTCCTGAAAATGAGCCTTTTCTTGGTTTTATGTTTAACTCTTTGAATAACCACAGCAAAGAGGTCTGGATGTTCAGATGCTCACTGCCTCCAGTGAACAGCACAAAACCATCTGGGGATCCGACTCTGTGAGAAGAAACGATTACATCTCCATCTTTTTGTCTTTGCAAATGAGACAGAAACGGCTGCAAGCTCTTGTCAAAGTAAGACATTGTTGCATATAAATATAGAGGTTGTAGCAGAAATCAGATGGATCTTGTCTGTTGCAGTAAAGAAGATCAAATTGAAAATATTTGGCTTGCGATGAACCAGTGAGAGTGTGGCGTGGGAGTGTGACATAAACGCAGAAGGAGATGGTCCACATTTTAAGAATCGAAAAGGTCGATATGAGTAGACGGTGGCATAAAGGTGGGAAGTAAATGAAAGTGAAATCTACCACAAGAAAGAAAGAAAGGATTGGATAAGCAAATCTGTTCATTTTAATAACCCGGTAAGACTTACTTTTTCTTGTTTGAGGTCTTGTTGGGTTCATTGTAACACGAAACCCGTCATTTCAAGTGAATATCGATGTGATGGAATGTTTCCAGTTGTAAGCAAATGTATTTTCAGAGTGTGATACAGTACAGCTGCTAGAAGTTGAACTGCTGCAACCAGCTGTTTGTCCTCAGTTCTTACACAAACTTATTTAAGCAGATCAGGCAGTTGTTTTCACCCAACTATCTGAACCAGACAGTTAAAGTTAAGAGCTGCATACTACCACCATGTGTCACCATCCTTTACTTCTGAGAAAATGAGATGATGGTGGAAAATGGGGCAAAGAGAGCAGCTAAGTGTATTGTTCGTTCTTTGATCTAGACAGTCTTTGATCTATTTCTGGTGGGTTGCTAGTGGTGGAAGTTGAAGAAGAGGTATTATCCCTGAAATGATTGTCATTAAGCTGCTGCAAACCATTTCTTTATGCTCTTCGTTCTCCCCAGCTTCAAGTTCAGATCTCACTTTTTTTTGTTGCTATTTGCTTTCTGGGTAGCTTCTCCATTATATTTTTTTTACAACAAAAATCCATTATCTGAACCTCAAAAGCTTAATTAAGCCTTTAGTTTATTGATTGATTACTTTAATGCTTTGTTCAGATGCTAGATCTTGACAATGACATCCATCATCATTGTCATTATTAGAATTAAGAGCTATTAGCAGCTGAATCTTCTAACCTGAGTGGGTTGAAATCATTTAAAGAACTTCCTATTCATTCAGTTTCTTCATGTTTACTGTCTAGAAGGACTGCTGATAAATATTTGAATGGTTGAAATAAAATAACAGAGTCTTAAAACGAAATTTGTTTTCCATTTCCTGGTTTTTGATAAGACATCTGACTCCACGACTGGGCTGTTCACAAACCACTTGTAGTCTTGACTGTAATACTAAATGAAAATCCAGTCATGGGAGATTATTAGCCAACATCAGCCTCTTTCGTGCGTGTGTCCACACGGTGCCCAGTTTGGACTTTTTGTGTGTTTATTAATAATGTAAGCTGTTTTTAATGATTGAGCCCTGTGTTTCCCAGGGAAGTAACTTGTTCCTTTTATGAATATTTCATCAGAAGCTAATGAATCCAGCCAGTCACGAGACTCATAACCAGCTAACGACCCCTTCGCTGCTCTGGTGAAAAGCAGCTGGACCATGATTAGTTTTTGATGCAGATGGACTCAGACTAGTGATGAATCTGCCTTGTTCACTGGGCTGAATAATTGTAAGATGTCTTGTTAGTATGAAGGAGAGATGCAGGCTACAACATGGAAGAGAAAGCCAGAGGGCTGCCTGTCACTTGAGAAAAGTATGTATGTCGACACCAGTGCTGTGGACGCACGTGGGTTGAAAGTATAGCTGTGTTCCTTTCATGGATGGACTGCAGCAAGTGCTACTGGGCTGTTTAAAGCTGATATCCCTGATTTCCAAATTGCCGAGCTTAGACTGTCAACAAAGTCACAGAACTCTCAGCCCGTCCCGTCGGATAGAATTCCTAAGCCACGCCCCCCCCCCCCCCCCCCCCCCCCCAGGTTTGGAAAGACGCGTAGCCCCAGAAGACGACCGAGTGCAAGACACTGGTCCGTAGTTCATTAAAGTACCGTAACATGGCGGAATCACCGGTAAGTGAAAACAATATAACAACAAACAACTGACATTAATTGTTACTTTGTCCTGAACCTGACGTGGAACCAGCCGGCGGCTGTTTCTCCTGCTGTCACATGGTAGAGCGGCGAACACTCCCAGCAGTGGTGTGCTGCGGTAATATGTCTCAGTTTTTAGGAGACTGTCCAATCATTCCTTTCGGGCCGAACCCTTTGATTGGTTGATGTGTTTAGACAAATATGGGAGAATCGCTTAATTATTTTTCTTTTGTTTTTTTTTATCTTCACAACATTTTTATCCATGCTGTGTTAAAACGTTTTTAATGGGCATGAAAAAATATGTTAAGCTAATTTGTTATGCAAATTAAGTATAGCAGCTTTAATGCTGCTGATGGCAGGGCGACCACAGAATGATCACGCTGACCTCAAAGATACACAAAGTGACCAGCAGACACATGACAGGCGAGGGAACGAACACTAAATGTACCTCTTTCATTCAGTTTGACTGTATTTCTTGTGGTTTGGGTTCTGCTTGGTTGTGTGTAGAAAGAGCATTGTGTTTGTGCACTGGTGCTTATTGTGTCTTAGTTTGCTCATGATCATTTAGTTATTCTCACATTTTGTAATGTTTCTTAACATCTACCCCTCATAGACTTGTTCACATTGATCCTGCACTAACCACGAGATGTTCTGCAGCTCAGCAACACGAGCAGGATCTACTCAGACTTTAACTACAGCTGCTATGCGCTCAGATTTCAAAATTCTCTCCCTTTTCTACTTTTATTTTGGGTTTTCAATATCAGATCAATTTGTTAAAGTGCTGTGGACATGCTGACAGCTAAAAGGAACTTTTTTTTTTAAATCAGTCATTTGATTTTGTTTAAGTTGAAGCAGATTGTTTTTTTCAATATTATAATATTATATTATTATATTATATTATATTATATTATATTATTATTATATTATTTATTTTTTACCACAGAAGGGACAAATTTTAAAATAATCTACCTTTACTTTGTTGTTGTTTTAAAACAATATTGCATAAATAAACAAATATTTGAGCTGGAAAAAGTTCAATGAACGAAGCCTGAAATAATAATTCAGTTTATTCATATAGCACCAATTTCTAATCAAGTCACCCCAAAGCTCTAAACAGAAGCAACATCAACAGGTCCAGATTCGGGGGTCACTTACAAAGAGTTCAGTTCAGTTGGAAAATCTTCCGTTTCAGTGGATTATTCAATCCCAGTTCATAAAAAGTTTTCAGTTTAAGGAAATCAGCAGATTGTTCAACACAATCACTGAGCAGCACAAACTGATGAGCATGGATAGGAATGAAGAAACCTCCAGCAGAACCGAGCTCAGGATGAGTAGCTTTCTGCGTCTGGGTTTGGTCAGTTGTCTCTATGGAAAGAGAAACATTGATATAGTTAATGGCAGCAAAAATAATAAATACAACTATGTAGTTTAAAAATAGTAAAGACTTGTGATCAGTATGTCCTTCAGCAGTCTGAGCCTTTAGCAGCATAACTAAAGGGATGGATCAGGTGACCTTTTTGCTCATCCCTATAGTTATTGATAAAAAGATTGTAGGACAATATATAAAGGTTTATGGGAAGATTATGAACTTTTAATAATATTTCATCTAATTTTTACTTGTTTAAATTTTTTTATAGTATACTGATTAGAAAATAGTTCAAAAGTAAAGCAGAAGGAGTCTAACTAGTGGTGGGGACGTCAAAGAACACAACAAAATAATAATTAGGATTCTTAATACAAAGAAGTTCATCATTTTCTAATGTCATTGTTTAATCTATAAGTAGATTTAACGGCACATTAAAAGAACCAGGTTTAGTGTCTTACTAAATAATCATTAGATCCCTTGAAAGCTAATGCAGCCTTGTTTACATTATTTTTACAAAAAAACAGAATTGTGTGTAGGATTTATGTCAAAATCTTACATGTGACTTGCTATTTGCCAGAGATGTGCACACCCAGCAGGGACCTTGTTCTCCTCGTGAGCATTAATAGTCACTTAGCAGCTTAAGGAAGTCACACTTCTCAGGGTGATCTCCATGTGCTCTGGCAGGTTAGTAAACACCACCAACCTTTGGCATCAGGAAGTCATTTGTATCATAGCTCCCTTTAACTTAACTACCACATGCTGCAAACTGCTGCCTACTGTAAGGTGTGAATATTATGTGATTTTTACAGCTTCAGTTTACTAGAATGTGGTCATCATACAGGAAACATTGTTTTTATGATAAATTAGAGTGAAATAGAGAAGAGTCTAGCATTAACATAATGATCTAAGCGATTACACGCTAGAGGCTCTTTTTATTTGATTCAGCGTCTCAGTTAAACCATTTGCAATCCAAAAACTTTGAAAACACGTACCGTAAAAAAAATTATTTGAATATTTGAAAATCATTCTTTTCTTTTTGGCTAAAAAGAACATTTATTTTAAGTTTTGTTTCTCTTGTGGTGCATTCAATTTCTCCACAAGTCAAGATTTCTGAGTTCCAAGTTGGAAAATTGTACTGGAATGCAACCTGAAGCCAGATGTCTGACATGCCCCCACCTCAAACTCAGAAAAATTGAGACAAATGTTTTATTTTCCTGTCTGTCAGTTTGTATCTGGTTAAGTCAGTAGTAGCTGCACTACCTCTGTTACTGAACACGTGTTTGCAGTGTTTGGTTTAAATGCAGAGAAATATACAGTGGGGCAAAAAAGTATTTAGTCAGCCACCAATTGTGTAAGTTCTCCCACTTAAAAAGATCAGAGAGGCCTGTAATTTTCATCATAGGTATACCTCAACTATGAGAGACAAAATGAGGAAAAAAAATCCAGAAAATCACATTGTCTGATTTTTAAAGAATTTATTTGCAAATTATGGTGGAAAATAAGTATTTGGTCACCTACAAACAAGTAAGATTTCTGGCTTTCACAGACCTGTAACTTCTTTAAGAGGCTCCTCGGTCCTCCACTCGTTACCTGTATTAATGGCACCTGTGTGAACTCGTTATCAGTATAAAAGACACCTGTCCACAACCTCAAACAGTCACGCTCCAAACTCCACTATGGCCAAGACCAAAGAGCTGTCAAAGGACACCAGAAACAAAATTGTAGACCTTCACCAGGCTGGGAAGACTGAATCTGCAATAGGTAAGCAGCTTGGTGTGAAGAAATCAACTGTGGGAGCAATTATTAGAAAATGGAAGACATACAAGACCACTGATAATCTCCCTCGATCTGGGGCTCCACGCAAGATCTCACCCCGTGGGGTCAAAATGATCACAAGAACGGTGAGCAAAAATCCCAGAACCACACGGAGGGACCTAGTGAATGACCTGCAGAGAGCTGGGACCAAAGTAACAAAGGCTACCATCAGTAACACACTACGCCGCCAGGGACTCAAATCCTGCAGTGCCAGACGTGTCCCCCTGCTGAAGCCAGGACACGTCCAGGCCCGTCTGCGGTTTGCTAGAGAGCATTTGGAT
>SSNP01000004.1:3621149-3659905 GCA_006937955.1 Pachypanchax playfairii | reverse complement strand
TATTTCTTATGGGCTTATATTGCTAATGTTAATCAACCTGGTTGTTGAGATGAAATCCTGTTAATTAAATCCTGCTGGATTTTCTATAACTGGAATCTGGTCAAGTTGAATATAACGTCATTACAAAAATCTAAGATCCGACTTCCGAGAATGCAGCATTGCTTCATCATCTCCATTCTGAAGTGAGGAGCAGCAGGGGCATTTGGTGCTTTCCGGTAATATGATCTTTTACAGGAAGGGGATACCAGGGACCTCTTTTACTATAATCACTATTGATCATCCTCAGATTCCCATTTGAGCAGCGGGCGGGCGGGCGGAGGGGGGTTGAAAACTGGCATCAGAGAAAGACACAACTTTGTGCTGCTAAGTGATGGTCCCCACAGTCGTCTTGGAGGGTGGTGTGTTTGTTGGTGGTGGAGGATCAAAGCGTGGGAGATCAATAAAAAACACATGAAGAATTAACCACATTTAACAAGAAGCAGTTTCACCTTTTGAAGATGTGGTGGTGAACTGGAGGGGTGATGGAGCGGCAGCAAAGCCGTCTGCTAATGAGGAAAACTAAAGTGCTTTCAGTTATCACATGTCGCAACTGAAATAGTTATGTCAGCTACTATTGCTACACTTTAGTCTCAGCTTTCTCAAGTGCCCCTTTCACATGATGTCCTTTTTTATCGTTTTGCTTCAAACTTATCATTTAGAAATCTGCCATTTGACTCTTTCCTTTAAGTTCCTTTTGTTTCACACTTATCCCGAGTGTTCGATACCAGCTGCCTGCAGGGAAACTGGCTCTCCTCTGTGTCAGCTGTCGGTGCAAGTGGGACTCATTAAGACACATGAAGCTGCTCTTATATAGACCCGCACAAACATCATAAGAATTTAGTGTTAACTCAGCACTGTCCCTGGTGAACACATCAGGCAGGTGCTCCAGACTGGAGGAAGAATTCTACTTGTGTGAAATCGTATCAGTACAAAGTGGATTATTTTGACCACTCCTCAAACTATAAACAACAAATCTGGATTGTAAATTTGAACCAAAGTTTGATCATTGCTGCGGTGAAATGTTTTTTCACCCCCTTTTAAATCTTAATTTGCATTTGATTCAGTTGAGATGTGATATCTCTCAAATTAAATAAAACATTTACTCAAAATCAGCTTTCCTCTCTTGCCATTTAGAGTAAAGGTGATCTCATTTTACATGCTTAAACAACACAGTGTAAAATATTTATAGTAATTTGTCTCTGTTAGCAACCAAAGTGTTGAGTAAAGTGTTTTTCTGTAAGAACAAACCATCACTGTTTGCAAAAGAAATGAACTGGACACCAAATGTTCCATATTTTCCTGCGAATGTAGGAAACACAAAGAGTTTGACGTTAGAAGACTTCCTCCTGTGACACTACAAAGCTCATGAGTTCGCTCAGTCTGGTCGAGCCAGTCTGACCTGTCGATGTGTTTGGAACAGCCCGAGTTCTAAAACCCACACACACATGTAATGGCTTCAGGCAGAAGCAAACCTGTTAGTGCAAAACAACGCCTGATAACGTGGGGGGGGGGGTATTCAAAATTACCTAACAAGAAAATGTTTGTTTGTTTACTTTTCTGTTACTGTGTGCCCTGCAGTGAGCTTCATGTTGGGGTTTTAATGAATTAAATGGTCTTTAACAGATGCCAATGTTGGCATTCAGCCATCAGTGGTGACAGAGAAGGTTGGAATTCATTTTGGAATAGAAACATTATTTTTTCAACTTCACGTGACGTGAAGTTCGTGCTTTATTGTTTGAACATTTGGGGGTAATTAAGCATGAAAATTCCTGAATGTTTTTGTACAATTACATTTATACCCAGATACTGAACATGTGTGTCACCAATAAGCATGAAATACTTTCCATTACAGATCAGTGTTACAGCTCTTTTATCATTTGGGCTCAAAGGACATCCAAAGCTAATGTAGCCTCTCTGTCCTCTGTCTCTTCTACCTGTCTCTGTCTTCATCAGGTCATGGAGAACATCTGCTCTTTTTAGGAGCATCGTTTCATACACAGTCAGCACGTCAGGGCAGGAGGAGCAGAAAGGGGCGCATCATCTGATTCTGCTGGTAGTCATGTGTGAAGCTGCGTTCTGATGCCCACCCTCACGTCAACGCTGGCCATGGACGGGGAGAACTACCTGCATCCAGAAGGTCCTCAGCCTGACAGCAGCTTGTTCTCAGTGGCCTCCTCAAACATGGAGGTAAGTGTGTGTTTGTACTCGTAGATCACAGATTAACATTTTAGACTGTTGATGTTTTAGAGTTACAAAATAATCTCAAATGTAATAATAGTCTAATAATCTTAGTAGTCACGTGACAAATAAACTGCATGTACAGTTTCCCACTGAGGTAAATATACATATACAAGGCAGCCACTCCTGGTCCTTGAGGACCGCTATATTCATGTTTTAGATGTTTCTCCACTCCAACACACCTGATTTCAATCAGTGGGTGATTAACAGGCTTCTGCAGAACTTGGGGGCATTCTGGGGGCATGTTGCTCAAATACTGAATCAGGTGTTGGAAAAGAGAAACATGCTAAACATCTGAACACTCATCTGATATGTTAAAAATATTAGTCACTGACATTACAGAAAAAGAAAATAATCTGGAGGAATTCCATGTAGATATGACTCAAATTATCAGTGTCTTGATATGGGTGTAATAATAAAATAAACTAGATGTATTTCAAACATCTATATTTTTTACTCAGTCAGATTTATTTCAGGTTCATTGAACCACAATAAAAGGTAAGAAAAAGATCAACAAACACGTTTTTAACCATTTTCATTGTAAGAGGCGAGTCATTGAATTCTAGAGAATGATTCCAAATCTCAGCACACGGAAGTGAAACTTCATGATGACTGAGCTTTTTGCGTAAATTGCTAAATTTAGGACTTATTTAGCTACACTGAAAGAAAATGAAGCTTGTACAGTTTCTGTCGCCGGGTGCAGGTGGCAGTGTAGTTCTGAAAAACTGTTAGAGCCAAACTGAGTTTATATGACCTTCTGATTCGTTGTTTTTGTTTAGTAAATCGCTTGTGGTTGAAACATTCACAAATAATGAGATGGAACAAATGTACTTTGATTTAAGAAAGCATCACTTGTGCTTTGTTAAGTTAGAAGATTTAGATTGTTTTTTTTTTTTAAAGAATGGCTGATTTTTATTTTGTGTGTTTAGAGTTCAATGTATGCCTCCTCCACTCCCTGGGGAACCTTCTCTCAGCAGCCTGGATACAGCCTACGCTGCCCTATGCAATCTGGAAACCAGTAAGTTCACACAAAGCTGTGTTACGGCACTTTAGCATTATCACAAAACACAAATGTAACAGAAAAAACTGCAAGAGAAGGGAAGTTTGAGGAAATGTGTATTGCTTTTGTGGGAGAAAATAGTAATTTTATAAACCCTTTAGTTATTGTTTTATTGAGACCTGGTTTGACCTGATTTTGACGCACCAATATGTAACTTTCTGTCATCACACCATATGCACACATGGCTGGGGAGGGTCTTCATCAGAACTCTTTCATTTCCTGTTGTGGGTGGCTTGACGTCAGCCTCACTAGGTGGGGTTTACGTTTAGCGTCCTGCGACATGGAGCTGGTTTTGTGATCTTATCCTGCATTGAGACGCGGTTGTCCTTTCACACATGATGCATGCGAGTGTCATTCAACGGCTTGTCTGTGTTTGGATGGAAAACAGGTAAACAGAGAAGAACCTGCTGGAGTCCTTATCAGTGTGCATGCAAACAGTGCTGCTTTACACTCAGGTTTATTTTAGCAGCTTGCAGTGCGAGTGGGAATTACAAAGTACTTAGCCAAAACGTACCAAAATACAACAATCATGTATTAATCTGTAAACTGCTCCGAATTTTATGTTGGTAACACTATTTACATTTTATTTCTCACATCACGCTGCTGTCAATCATTTTTCTCTTCTTGAAGTGGAAACTTATTGTCCTTGACCTCTTAAAGAAACATGAAGTAGCCGAAATCTTTTTAAATCTAACGAGTAGGAATAGCAATGTTTGAAACTAATTCATTCATGTTGCATAAGAATCATGATGGTAGTCAATATTTTGCCCTGCAGTGTCTTTATCGCCTTAAGACCGGCTGTGCTGCATGTCTCTGAATATAATTTTTCCCAAGTTCTGAGAAGCCATAGAAGAAGGGATGAATCTACATGTATCTACAGAACGAAGGTGCAGACCTTCGTTCTGGACTACAGGTGTCCACTTCCAGTCCTAGAGAGTCACTGTGCAGCAGGTTTTAGATGTTCCTGATTTTAATCAGGCATGTTGAAGCTGGAAAACATGTCAAACACACGGGACTAAAAACACAGTTTTATAGAGTTTAAATTACTCAACAGTTTGCATGGAATTGTCTTCCTCTTACATTTATCTATTTATTAGCTTTTGGTTCTGGTTACTTTAATGCTTGTGCTTTCATTTAGTGAAATCGTTACCACCAGTGATCACCTGTTCCGGTCTCTGGGGGCGGGTGTCCTTCCAGTTGTAGATGTTTCCCTGCTTCAACACACCTGATATGAATGTGTTATTAACTGGTTTCTGCAGAGTGAAATCAGGTCATTTGATTGTTTGGATCAGAATAAATGAGCACTGAGCTACACAGTGAAAAGACAATATTACAAGCATTAGATTCACACTGTCATCATGCAAAGGAAATGAAAGGGAAAAAAGGTACGCTCGCTTGTTGTCTGTGCATTAATAAATCAGATGAAATGTTTGGTGGTTTATCTTTCACCAAATGTTCTGTTGTCTGCTCAACAACTGATGACATGAAAGTACATACTGTGGTTTACAAGTTCACATAAAGTGACATTTCATGATATTAAACTAGTTGCACAAGAATTATCTCTATTTCTGATTTAAGATGCACAGAAACATCTGGGGTTTGTGGTTTAGAGAACAATAACACCATGTTTTTTTTTTCCTCTACAGAAAAAAATGAGGAACATGTGAAATCAGACATTGTTCCAAAAACAAGCAGGGCCTTGATATTTATCCAGTCTTTGTAACAAATTGTGCTTCTTGTCTTCACTACCTGAGTGTTTACTACTCGTTTTCTCATGACCCTGTGTGCGCTGTGGTACTCAAGTGGGCTTTCACACGTTTAACTCACACTCTGCTGTCAGAAGTACACTGATTAGACCTGAAACCGCTGACTTGTCTGCTCAGATTGCTACAGATAATGTGCAGAGGAGTGAAGAATAACACGACACCAGTTAGAGGAAAGAAAGAAAATATGTGCAGCAAGTTTAGTCAAAATTTTGACTTGCAGCGCCCACTCACATCCACCCAGCTCCAACCATGAGCCTGCGTGTCAATGGAACCTGCATCAAAGTGTTACAAACCAAACAAAAATGTTGCCTCTACTGTATATCAGAAAAAACTACAGTACATATATTGTAAAAAAAATAAATTGCTACTATTTGGACACAAATCTGAAATCTAATAATCTAATAAATAAGTAAACACTTTATATTTATATGTTACTTTATATTGAATCTTTTCATTGTTAGTGACTTCCTTTTATTCTAAAAATAAAGTTAAACATTGTTTTAATCAAACATAATTAGGACCTTCTGTTCCAGGTGCTTTGTTTTCCACCCACACAGAGAAGCCCACACTCTTCAACACATTCCAAAATCCAAGTTTTTTTGTCTGTTTTGATGGAAAAAGATAATGGAACAAGTTCATTCTTGGTGTCTAATTCAAACTGCAGCTTTTCCTACAGTGACATAAACTCAGTTAATCCGGAAGAGGCGTGTTTCGTGTTGTTTATAAGGAAGTTTTCTTCTGAGGAATCTCAGCACACCGTGTCTTTGTGTGCCTCTGTAATATAATGTAATGCATCACACTTCAACTACATCTTAATAATTATCTGCTTTCTCTATGGAACTTAAATCACAAGGAAAGATTTCATCTTGATGAAATTTTTAAATCCTCCACTTAAAAAAATCCCAGTTGCTTTCAGTTATTTTTAAACGAATCAGATTTTCTTTTGTTATTTAATTTATTCTTACTGAGTAAAATCTGACTTATTTTGAATCACATTTTATATTACATTACATTACTATTTGTTTCCAAAGAACTAACATTACTGCCAATAAATAATGTGATTTTGGGATTGTTTTGGCTACTTTTAGTCACTGAAAACAACAACAAGATAGTTTTAAGTGCTAAAGTTAGCTGTTTTCATTATAAGTAAAGTCTAATACACAGTAGGTGAGTCAGCTGCTTTGGTTGGGAGATCCGAAGTGGATTAGTAATAATGTTGCTGTCATAGCACCATTAAGAAAAAAAACCACGAAGGGGATTTCCAGTGTTGACCATGTCTTTGTTTTTTGACCAGTCACAGCATTTTTCTTCTTTTTCCCCCTTTTTCTTATTTAGATTAGTCAGACATGATTATATTTTCCCAAAGTATTTGAAAAAGAAAAGAGGGAAAAAAGTTCAAATGGAAACTGTTTGTACATATCAAGTACCCAAAAGTCAACAGCTTTAATTATTGGGTTATTTTCTGCATGTTTTTGCTCAATAAGTCAACATCCTGTTTCATTCTATACACTTGCCTACATGATCCTTTCATCCTCTTAGTTTTTCAACTTAAATCAATCAGTTTTCCTGATCTCTGAGGACACGCAGCCAAAGGACACAGAGATAAGTCCCTTGAATAGCTTTGGCCACACTCGAGCTGTTTCAGCTTCAGCCCTGACACTTGATTGGATGAGAAGAACATGAGAGGGCAGTTTCAACTTTACAGGAGTTTAGTTTTACTTTTGCTTTTGAGTGTACGCTTGTCAGCAGTGTTGAAGGGTGTTGCGTTCTGATAACTAAACTTCACAGGAAACTGAAAATATTTGATGTTGGGAATACGAGGTGTGTCGTTCCCTTGTGTCAGACTTTAACACAACACACAAGGAGATGGTGGATTTTCAGGAAAGGTGGATCTTCATAGCTGGTAGGAGCTACTGCTTCTTTTCTCTGCCTCCTTATTCCGTGTTCTCTTCGTCTTTCACCTGTTTTTTTTTTCTTAGCCTCACCTCTGCCTCTCTGTCCGACCTGGGATCTCATTAAGTTCTTTCTTTTACGGTTCTTTGACTGTTAAACTCGTTATCAACCCTGAACACGCATTTTCCAGTAATTTTTCATAGTTACTAGTTTACGCAAGAGAACTTCAATGCAGCGATGACACTGAACTTTGATATGATTGTCAACAAATGAAACTGAAAATATTTTCATTAGGTAAGTTTTAAAATGACTGCTGCTTTTGGCGTGTGTACTGCTTTCTATAGGTTCACTGAAGACTTTTACCGCGCACATTTTTTAATGTGCACATTTCTGTAACTGAATGAATGTGACGCTCATCACTTCCAGTTTTATTTTGAGAAGTTGTAGGTAAACATACTAAATGGTTTCTTCCCCCTGCAGGCAATACCACTTGAACAGCAGCACTACCCCCAGCGTCCCGGATATGCACTCGGACATGTACTCGAGCTTCTCTGACATTGACTTATCGGCCCTCGGCTTCCACAGGAACGGAGAGTTCTCCCAGGTTTGTTTCATACAGACTCTGTATATAATGATTAGGGGTGGGTGATATGGACCAAAAGTTGTGTGGTATTTATTGCAACAATAATATCAGGGACGATACAACTTTAGGGTGACACTATATTAATAAATTCCTATTGATCAGTCTGTTAATCTAAATGATTATTTGTTGAAAACTTTGATATAAAAGTAGAAAACATATAAAGTTCCCAACATGGCAACAATAAATTAAATCAATCTTGTTACTTATGTATTTGAACGTTCTAAAAAATCTAAATAATCAACCTTATGTTACAGTCAGATACAGTAAATCCACATGTTCCTGTCAGACATAAGAATGAACTGGAAATAATCACATTTAGGGCTCATTCATCGTAAGTCTAATAACCTGTATGTATAATGAATAAGTTTGTCTGATTGAAGTGCTATTCATTTAGCTATTAACATTATTGATTTTACTTAAGCGCGTTTAAATGTGCTTAAGTAAAATCGATGCAACAGGCTCCATAAAGCCTGCATATTAACACACAGTCCCAGCATTAATCAATTAAACATGGACTCAGTTGCAAAGTTTCCCTTAAACTTTTTACTGCACAGGAAAATGTGTCATACAGACCACCTGTCTAACTTTATAGATTAATCTACATCGTATGATATGATGTTGCCCATCCCTAATCTTGATTCATTGTTGATGTTTGAATTGTAATTTCTGTTTGAATTACTGTTTGTGTGAAACGCGCAGCCTAAATCAGTTTTACTGTTGAGCATCCCCATGTGTTGTCAAGACAACCACACGTGCATCATGTCACTAATAAGGGTCTACAGGTTTCTATCCTTGTACACTTACATACTGCACATCAGAAATTTCATGTTGATGTGTTTAGAAACATCACACGCATGTTTCATTGACTGTTATTATTTTTGCAGGAAGATTTTCTGCCTGGTGTTTGAACAGTTTGGTAGGAAATTGGTGCAGATTCACTTTATGGATTTAACCAAGCATTGGTTACTATCAATCGGTTGTATTTAACTTTTTCCGTGCACTTTGTCCATCCAGTCTCTTTCAGTTTGCACTGGGAGCCACTGTAATGACACAGACCACTGACTTTCTAATATGGGTGCCCTCATGAATCTTGTGTTCAGTTCCAAGTCCTTATCACAGTGTTCAGCTCTCAAGGCTTTTCTAACATACAGTCAAGCAGAAGGCTGTGAGATATGACAGTAGAGTTCATGACAGGGATTTCCTATGACGTGGAAGATCCTCCAAGGATTATAACTCAAGTTGACTGCTAGACATTCATCTCTCTATACCTGCCCCAGCTTGTTCAGAGTCATTTGAGCCGAGCACATCCTGGATTGACTTGTATCCTTGGACAATGTGGAATCACCATTCATCCTAACATGCTTGTCTTTATTCTGTGGGATGCAACTGGACCACCCAAAGGAAACAGACGCAGGTGATCCAGGATTCCTGTGCCATGAGGTGACACACTGCTACCTCCCCCTTTTCTCTAAGCCTTCACAATAAGAGCTGTCGCTAAATCTCTGTGGTTAATGTGCACAAGCTGCTACAAGCTGTAAAAATGTATCGTACCAAATGTGCTTTTACCTTGAGTTGGACTGCAGATAATTCAAGAATCTCACTTTGAGGTAAAAATTCATAAAGATCTAAGATGTCCTTTAAAAAGCATTTTAAACCCAAACAGTATTAATTACATCTTCCTTTTCTGAAATTATCTGTCGCATCTTGACTCTGTGACTTTCTGTTTGTAAATGTTAAACATGTTTACCAACTAGCTCCAGTAGACTCTTCTTCTGGTGTCATTCCTGCTGTTTGACCATATTGTTTTCTCATTAGAAACACTTAGAGTTTATTGTGAGAACTGCAGCAGAGCCCTGATCATGTGAGCCATCATGTGAGGTGTCATTTATTTGTGTTTTGTCTGTTAATTATTTGTCAGAGTTTATAAAAGTGTATTGTAATTTAAGAAGAGGAGCCGTTTGTGAGCCTTAGCTTCAGATCAATCAGTAATGGACATGGAAACTTTACTTGCTTTATCATATAGTTTTTGTATTGAATTTCAACGTGTCGCATCAAACTCATGTTGAATCACACCGTGTTGTGATTAATGACTGAGTCGAATCTCGTCCAAGCGGTTTTAGTCGCTCGTGTATCTTTAAAGAATCGAATCGTCTGCATCAGACATAGAAGAAATTTTCTAAGTTAAACTTCTTGTCTGTGTTTGTGATTATTCAGATCCCAGTGTTTTGTGATAGCAGGATGTGGCTAACACTGGGACATTCAGAATAATCACCTGTTATTTTTAAAGAATAGATCAAATCCCCTGATTCATTTGTTGTAGCAGTTTATTTGGCACTATTTAAGGAAGTAACACAGTAAAAAAAAAAAGTACATCAGAGTTTCATATCACTTCTGTTAACCGATACAATGTGTAAAGTCAATTTAAGAATCAACTTGTTGAAGTTTTATTTGGATAAAAAGCTCCTGCATCATGTGCTGCGATGCTGACGTGGATTTAATGATTAATGTGGGGGGTTTTCTCCAGTCTGGCTACAACCAACTTTAATGTTAGTCATGTTTTAGGTTCATAGTAATGCTGTGTATGTTGTATTTGAACAGACTGGGCTGGTTTAGTTAAAGTCTGTCGTATTTGGGACAGTGAAAAGCAGCAGGTTTGGTTTCCTGGTATTACTCTGCCTGTGCTTGTCTCTTTAAATGGAGAGAGAGAGAGAACAAGGCGTTATGTGCTTGTGTTGTGCTTTCTCAGCTGTTCTTGCTGGTTTTGGACACACAGCTTCATGTGATGCATAGAGAGAAAATGTAAGTCATGGGGTCATCGTGACTAACCCACTCCACTTCACGCTCTGCTCCATTTTATCGTCGTCTCTTCTCTTCTTTTTTCCCTGTCGGTCCACAGTCTTGTTTCTGTTCCACTGTTGAACCAGAACCATACAGGTTTCTGAGTTTGTCAAGCGACTGCCATGTTCGTCTCCCTCTTGGTCTCAGTTACTTCCTGATAGTCATTAGGGAAGTCTTGTTTAGTTCACACAGCATTCATGCACTGCGATGGATTGTTTATGTAGTTCATCAGAACTCAATTGGAGTATCCTCATATTGTAAGGAGCCATGAAGCAGCAGCATGTAGCCAGGAAGTGTTTCTCTAAATTACTGCGTTCTTAAAAACAGAAGCTGACTGTTTTGTAATAGAAATAGACTTTAAGTCTTTAAATCCCCCACAAATCATTAGTCTTTTACAACATGTCACCAGCTAATATGTGAAATGGATACATGGCAACTTTACCATGACGGGGATAAGGTGCTTTTGTTTCATGTATTTTCAGCTGAATATCACTTTAATAGCTTTGCAGAATTCACCATTTCCTCTTTGTGGCTTTGAAGCTGAATCTGTTAAAATATCAGTTAGTTTTGTTACAAACAAGCAGATATTTCTTCTGTTTGTTTGGTTTATTTGATGTACTGAGAAAATTATTTACAGCACTTGTTATAAATATTTGAGTTGTTTATTAGCCACAAGCCATAATCCAGTTTCAAGGTATAAAACAAGTTTTTAAAAGTCAGTTTCAAATTTACCCTAATTTTCATCATACTGATTCTGTGTTGAGCTTTTCATGGCGGCTCTTCGAAGACATTGCTGGAATCCCAGAAGACTCGGTGTGTCTGGATGCATCATCCATCATTCGTTGTCATGCTTTAAAACGAGTGTTTGTAACCTGCTGTGGGAGAAGGTTTGAAACTATTGATAACAGCTAATAAACGAGTTAACATCCGCTTGTTACTATCACTCTCTCAGTGGGAAGGAGTTGCATTTCTGTACTTTTTATCATTCTTAGTTGATATGTTCATGATAGCACTTTTTAAATGACTTCTAGCTCTGCAGCGTTTCCGCTGGTTGTTTATATGGCTGATAGAGACCGAGAGGCACATGTTTGTGTGTTTAAAGTTAATGGATTGAACTCACTGACTTGGGCTCTTTTTTCTGAGGCATACCTCTTCTTTAACGGTCACTCATTTGTTTTCTATACCCGCCTGTTCGCTTGGGTCACGGTTGGGGGAGGCTGGTTCCTGCCGCCAGCCGTCACTGGGCAAAGGCGGGGTTACTCCCTGGACAGGTTGCACGTCTATCACAGAGCAAATGGAAATAATTGATTCATGTCCAAATCACTATTCTTATTTATCAAGATTTAGATTTTATAAATCTTCTGAATTTTTTTTAGTTACTCTCCAGGAAACAACAGTTTCACTATTATAAATGGGGTTTTTTTGTGATGTAATGGAGAGCCAAAAACCTTAGAAATGGAAGTTTTTATTAAAACAGCATGAAATGATGGTAAATATTCAGATAATAAACTTCAAACTTAACTGATGTTTTCTAAGTGGAAGACAAAGGTCGGCAGGTCATTATCTCTTATGTTATAAAGGGAAAAGTTTTAAAAACAGAACAAGTGAAGGAGTTTTAACTTGGACCAAATGTTTCTGGTTCTAAGGAGAACATCTTTAAAGTCACATGCTCAGACCTAAAAGTGTTGATTTTTGCACCATAACTGTGTTAACAAAACAGATTCTGCAGAGTGTCAGAATGATCACAACAGTTACTGGAAAACAAAAGAAGAAACTCATTCACTCACCATTCTGGCTAACCTCAAAAAAGTGCACAACACTTTGCACGTGCACACACGAACACCCCTCCTGTCTTCTTTGTTTAAAGTATTCAGAGTTGAGCATGTTCACACCAGCATGTTTTAATATATTTGCACATTTTTTTGCTTTTGTCTTATCCAGTTAGTGTTGTACCATCCACTGCTGTGCACAGTGCACGTTTAGGGAGGATTCACTCACTGTTCTTTACTTCACTGACTTCAGTCTTTATTTGCAAGTTAAGTCCCACTCAAAACTCCAACATGTTTCAGGTCTTAACTCTGATGTTTCAGAGACGTGCTGCAGAAAGATCGATGTCTGTCTGTGTACTGATTGCATTAATATTTCTTTACATGGATTAGAAGTGGGAGATGATCCCAGAGTGCATCATGATACAGAAGGACATTAACTGGGAAGCATAATGAGAAGTTCCTCTAATTCCAGTAAAGCACGCGTTTACAGTCGAACCTCTGCAGCTCTGCAGGCCTTGTGCGTAGAGCAAACTCTTATCAGCTGTTTACAGAGAAACCATGCAAATCATGCAAAAAAATATATATTTTATTTTAAAAGTTACTAAATTACTTTTAAACACCTTAAATTTCCAAACCTTGTATTTTTGCACGAGACTAGACACTTTTTTTATCTTTGCACATTTTGAGTCTGTACGGTATCGTTTAGTTTGCAGTTTTGTGTTACTTCCTTTTACAGAAAAAAGGAGGAAGTTGAAGGTTATTTTGGAAGTTACAAGGTGTGTTGCTGATCATGTGCACCTCCGCATCTACCTCAATTTAAAACCGATTATTTAACATTTATTTTTAAGAAAAGATGAAAACATACTTGTGCAACAGTAAGAGTTTCTGTTTCTATTAGTAAATGTATATGCAGTTCTAACATTTTAATGATTAATTCGATGCAATTGTTCTCCTGGTTGAATAAACGTGCACATGATGATGAGATTTATTTAAATCTGCATCCATCTTTTGTCTTGATGCTGCAGTGCAGTGAAGCGAGTGTTTCAGTTGGGATTCAGTCCTCACAGATGGCCCCAGCGCTCCAGCAAACAGCCAAAACACACACACAAACTACTTATAGGATTCCCACTCATTTACTGATGACACTGCGATCAGGCGCCGTGCCGTCTCTTAGAGTCTGACTCCTCTTCAGCCCAGCAGAAGAGGACTCCACCTCAGGTGTTCCTGTAAGCCGAGGTGCACACAGACCTCACCGAGATAAATCACATTGTTCCTCTGTTGAAATACCGCAATCTGCTTATTTAAGAGAAATTATTAACAGTCAACTTTTTTTTTCTCACTCAGAAAAGCTGATATGTCTTTAATCAGCACTCTGGCTTTGTGGAGAGCATTTCCAAAAAAGAATACCAGAATATTGTATTTTGTGTCTTTTTACGCTCACGCCCTTAGTTCCAGTAAGCAGGAATGACCTTTTCATGATGAAGAATTTGTCTGTAATTGTGTACTGGCGGATGTCTGCAAAAATCCTTGAATAGGCAGAATTTCGCCTCACACTCGACTCGTTTTATTCATATTCCCACACCATCCGGAATGTAAAACACTTTCCCACTGTTTGAAATGAGGATTAAAACAGAGATAATATTTAGATTGTCTGCTCTTGGATCTATATTTGCATTTGCTCATTTTCCTTATCTTTGCTTACTTCTTATTTGCTGTTACACCCCTGAGCTGTACGCACAGACTCATATTCCAATGAATCAGGAGGCATTACACGAACAGCCGCTGTGAAATTCAGCCTTTGAAGACGTATAAAGAAAGAAAAAGCTCAGGCAGCCCAACAGGGAGGCAATCTCTAAATATAATAATCATTAAATTGTGAGCCAAGCCCATTAAACATAGCTGTGAGCAGCACTGTGTGAGGAGCAGTTAGGTCCACAGCGCAATACTGTTTACACTACAAATGCGGTTGAGTTACACCATGTACAGTAAAATGGGCCTGACTGCCAGTAACTCTAGTCACTTACCAACAAAAGCATCATTTCCTGAAAGCTCCTCCTCCCTCCCTCCCTCCTCTCCCCACCTCACCCAACCCTTCCTCCTCCTCTGCTCGCTCACTTACTCTCCAACCACCTTTGTGAGCTCAGAGGAACTAGTCCAACAATCACTATCAGTAAGCCCTCTATGCAAATACCTGCCTCTCCTGATGAAGCAGGAAGCATGTTTCAGATGTGCCTGCGTCTCCGTGTGTGAGAGCCTCTGAGCGTCTGTCCGTGTGAGCGTACCTGTGCCAGAGGCAGATGTACACTGGAGAGGAGCTGTGAAAAAGGGGGGTCAGTGTGAGGGTCCACAGCTGGGAGGGGGTTACCAGCACTCTGACTTCCTCATGGAGGTGGCTTTTGGATTCTGGGGGTTGAGGTGAAATAGGAGCTTATGTGTGTGTGTACATGTGTGAATTTTACCCTCCCCGTACTGCAGCGGTTGGACCCATGTCTTTCATGCAGATCTGGACTAAGTTATACTCTCAGCTGGGACGCCCGCTTCCCAAGGTACCGTTCTATTCTCACTTCCGTCTGTACGAAGCCGAGTCCAGTTTGTTCATTCATTCTGGAATGTGGAGCTATTTGCTTTTTATCTTAAGCTGTTTGACATGTAATTACAACTGAGTGTACGCTGCTTGTCTGAAAGGTGTTTGTTGCAACACGTCTTGTAGATCGAGCAGCTCATTGTCTAATTCTGTTTCTTTTACTCCAACTTGCTTGAATGGATTTCAAACTTCCGTGTAATCATGAAACTGAAGGAGGCAAATCAGTTTTTCCTCGTTGTGTGTAGAATCTGTCGACAGCTTGGATTCTCACAGGACTTTATTTTTAACTCTTTTTTATTTTTTTTACTCTTTACTCCTGGTTTATCAGATATTTGATGACTGACTGAGTAAAATTGGGATGTTTAAGTAGAAGTTAGGCTGTTAGTCAGTGAGTCAGGATGAATATTTCTATACTGCCAGACCGCTCCATTGATTCCATCCTCCTCAGTCAGGAACTGACTGATGATTGTCTGCCTCAGTCTTTATTGTCTTCCAGTAAGTGGTATAACCTGATACCTCGTCTCGCCAAATGGCATTTTTGTCGGTTTTCTGGTTGTCTTTTAAACGTGACTATAAATAGAACTTCCGTGTCTTCTTCTTCTTCTTTTGGTTTTTAATTTGTTTATTAGCTGGCATGGTGTCAGTTGGATTTTGTTTAATGAGTGGATCAACGCAGGCCTTACTGAGTCTGCTTCCATGGAATTTCTGATTAATTTGATTGAACAAAATCCTCGTCTCAGCATTTATTTGCTCCCCGTTGCTGAAATATTTGGCTTAAGCTAGTTTAAATTAACAAACAGGTTCAAACTAGTTAAATTATTAAGGAGATGCATGTTTAGTTTTGTAATTCAGGAGTTGAGATCTCACAGGTACAAATTTTAATTTCTCAAATCATTCATGAAATTCTGGCCAAGTGTCACTTCAATCTTTGCCAACTTCACCTCCTGTAATAACTCATCCTAATTAATACTGTATGTTTCCAGCATAATAATCAATCAAGTTCAGGTTTGATTATTGTTGCGTTTGTTATCTCTCACCTGCATCTTATCAGAGGCGTTTGCACACAGAGCTTTTTGATCTAATTTCTTGCATTTTCGTTGTTGTTTAAACACAAAACTAAAATGTCAAACATGTCTTCAAAGAACTCGAGTAGAGTCTCTTGGTGGGCACATGTTGTCAGCTTCCTGGTATTACATTAGACCTCAAGCATGACCCTATGCGTGCAAGCTTACGGGAAGTGAATAAACAATAATGGAGAGGATGAGTGAGAAGCATTGGGTGGGGGGTTGGGGCAGGGTCTGTGCTGAGAGGACGAGTGTGAGATAAGCAGTGTGTGTTTTTTGTTTTGTTTTTTCTTTAATTCTGTGAAGAAAGGTTTCTGGTTGGAACCTTTCCTGCGTGCATGAGTAGTCTTTTCTCAGAAACATCAAATCAAATGTGTCAAACCAAAATGCCAGGCTTCATTTCAGAATAACTCAAGCTGGTGTCAGGAGGAGATTCTGACTGCTGCTTGCAGGTGTTCAAATATTATTCATGCAACTAAGAAGCAAAATACAGTCAATTTGTGTTAAATCAGGCGTTGGGTACATCAGCTGCAGGGATGCACGGCTCCTACTGACACCACGTGTTGTCGTTGTGGGGAAAAATACAAGATGACAGAATGCTCTAACATTCTAATCTGTTTTACTAGATTTTTGCTATTTTAGTTGGAAATAGCTTTTTACAATTTAATAATGCAGTTTTTCCTTGCAAGCTTGTGTGTATTTTATTATATTTAAAATGACTCAAACTTGTATTTATCTGCGTTTTGCTCATCAAATGTAGAAAAAGTGACAAAAGAAGACAATTAATGATTATCTGATAAGAAAATCTAGTTGGATTTTAATTTAGTAATCAATACCAACGGTGCCGTCTTTACCTCTTCTTGTTGACTCACAGCTTCATGCAGCTGCTGCAAATGCATCGCTCTTCCTGTCACAGATAGATCAACGCCATCTGACCTTAACGGCGCTGATCTGCAGCTGTCACCGACCAAAAACTGACCTCAAGTTCTTACATCATTCTTTTCTTCATCAAAACTCCAGAACAAAACTATTTTTTTTTCAACTTTTTTTAGACAAATTTAAAGTTAAGAACACCTGCGCTCATTTAAAACAGACCTATGTTGTTTTTTTGTTTTTTTTTCAGTCCTCGTATGCACTATGTAGCTCGATGAAGGTGCAACAGTGTCTGTGTGCGTGTGTTTGTGTTTTATCACAACTTCATCGACACAATGACTGAGAAAATATTGTCGTCATAACACCAACACGGGGTCAACCGCCGTTTGTGCCTGAGCAAGCCACGCACAGTCGCCTTTGTTATCCTTCAGCTGAATTTTAAAAAGCAAACAACCACCCGGATCTTTTAACGTGACGGATTCACGTTCCAGATGGGAAGAATTTTTGGAATCAGGTGATCTTGTTTTTCCAAGACACATGTCAAGCAGCCAAACATTTGATGTGATACAGGTGGAGTGAAAGTAATGCAGGTATGTGCTGCGTGCTGTTCCACTTTTAAACATGTTCAACACATTTGTACAGTGATGAACTGCAGACTGCAGCTTGAATGATTAAAATAAACCCTCAGAACATCCGACCATGTTGTTGAAAAGGAGCTGCGCTCCACTATAAACAGTCCAGGTGACCTTCAGGCACCTGTTGGTGGTTCAATGGCAGAAACACTGATCTCAGATCATCGATCGTTAGCTTCTCACTAAACGAAACAGACAGAAGCACCAAACTGCTGTTTTATTTTAAAGAAACACATTCATTCATTTATTTGTCCAGAAACACCTAAACTTTGTGTTTTTCTTAGTTTCTTTTAAAAACATTTTTTTATCATTCTAAAGCTTTTATTTCTCCCAATTCTCTTTTTTTCTTCTCGAATGCTCTTAAACCCTTCAACATACAGCCCTTATTTATTTTATTTTCTCTCGTTTAAGTGCAAATATTTTTGTCAAACCCTTGATTTTTCTGTCTGTCAGTACCACGTGAATGCTTTGGAACCACAGTGAAGTTACAGTTCTTTTATGGAGCTCGTTATCGCCACGTCACCTCTGAAAGGCTCCGTCTAAAAGGGTTAAAAGGAAAGAAAATTTTCCAATAAGAATTTAGAGATAAAAATGGAAACTTGTTGATGGCAGCTGCGTCACTAAATGAGTTTAAAACAACTCGTTCTTCAGGCTTCTTTTATCCTGATATTACGCAACTTAGTTTGACATTTTGTTGACTTGTTGCACATGTCCTCAATCTTAAGAACGCTCACCTCGTTATGACCCGAATCTTTTGTAGATTGTTTTATCAAAAATTTAGAGTTAGCTTGCACAGTAGTTTCAAAACCAGGCCGTGAACTCACCATCCTGAGTCACGCTGTGCTTGTTTGAAGGAACACGAGAATTCACAGGTTTTGTTTCATTTTGAGCAGATTTCTTTATAAAACACGTCCCTTTTCAGAAACCTGCTGTGTTTTCTGTCTCGCATGCTGCTGCCTAAATGGCAGAGTTCATCTCTTTTGCGAGAGCAGCTTTGAAAATCCTGCCTAACTGTTACGTCACCGTGACTCAACCCCTGTCTCACGTCTCTCACCTTTTATGAAGAGCATGCATGTAGTTTCTCTCATTATTCTCCTGTTATTTTTATGGGCTTTGTATTTCTTTCATTATTATAAATTGACTGACTGAGACGTTCTGTGATCAGGTGAAGATAAATCAAATCCACGGTGACGTCTTCTTCTGGCTGCTTACAGCAGAATAATGCATTTTACATAAAGCTGTTAAATCATCCGAACAGTATGAGATAATTTCTGTATTTTTCCTTTATGTTTGTTGAAGCTGCAGGTTTTAATTATTGAAATATTCCAGAGTGAAAGCCAGTAAGGCAAACTGACTTCCTCCCAGCTCAAGTCAAATCAGCAACAGATGATATTTCTCCTGCTACGTCTCTTTTCTATTAATCATCTCACGTTACTTGTCACCTGTTTGCTGTGTGCGGTTTTTATTCGCTGGAGACAGAATTTGAATTAGAGTTTTATTTGCTAGGAGTCATGCGTGTTACCGAAAGTTGTTTTCCCTGTTTCCAGTAATCAGCCTGTAATCTTTAGACTTTAGACAGTGTGTGTGTGTGAGTGTGTGTCTGTGTACAAAACTTGAAGGGCTGCTCTTTGAACCTGCTCAGCCCTTCAGCTACATACTGGGACACTTGACATGGCATCCTTTTATTTTCCATAACGGATGAAAATATTGGAAAATTCCAAAGAGGCTTGAACGCAGCGAGCTGTCGCCAGCCCGTCGTTTGATGACTCGGCCTGCTTGTCAGGAGGTTTTCGGCCTCGTGGAATAGGAACTCTGACACAGACTGGACTAGATTCAGATAAAATAATAAATGTTCATTATTTGTGAGATATTTTCCTCATAGTAACACATGAGGGTTTGATTAAAGTCAATGTTTTTTTTTTTTTTTGCTAAAATTGGATCATTCCCTCAGATAAAGTTATGTGTATAGAGAACAGTTTTTTCTTTATGATCCGTGAAACTGCTAAAAATATTGCTTTTTCTCGCCAGACGCAGACATTTAAATGTTTGAATGTATTGCCTTTGGATGGATTTTTTTTTGTGGTTAGAAGATTTAAGACTGTGTGTACTAAAGTACAAGCTGTCAGACAGGTCGGCTCCTTCATCAAAGCTTTGTCCCTGGATGGAGACGGTCTCTTCTGTCCACAAAACACTCAAAGTGCTTCAGTGCAACTAAAACTTGTTGCAGTTAAAATCTTGCTAGGATTAAGTTAAACTCAAGAAAAAGTCTCTGTTAAAAGATACAACCCAGCAGATATGACAGAGAACAGTTTAGCACAACGTCGTCCACACAGGAAGACAGAGGAGTGTGGGGGGGGGCTTCTCCTGTCTTGGCCCTGCAGCACAGAAAGACTCACACAGACCATTAATCAGGTTCTGCATGGACAAGGTCAACAGCTGGCCCCTGAGAGGGGAGAGCCCGGTATTGTTTCAGTCAGCTGATTGTAGTGTGGCTGAGTGGGTGTGTCCCACCGCCTCAAATACAAACACACACATACTGACGGGTAAGAAACCAGGGCATGGTGTTTAAATCAGGGCTTTGTTGGGTTGCACAGTACGTTTACTGTTACATTTCCAAATGTCAGACTCATGAATGATGTTTAACTCACTGTTCCTCCTAAATTTGAAACTTGACAACAGGATTTTAAGGTAATAGAAGTGTGACAGTGTTAACAGCTAGTTAATTAGAGAAGAAAATAGAATTAGATTTGAGTTGTGTGTAAATCAAGTACGGTACTTTATTATGTTTGTTGTGCCACGTGCACTGAAGTGTGGAGGAATATTTTGTCTTCGTGTCACAGAATTCTGTGGAGAACGTGAAACAACAACAAACAAACCAAAAAGATGAATAGGAAAGAAGGTGTATCGAGTTAAAAAAGCGAATAAAATGCCGCGAGCTGAAGTGAACACGCTGAGGTCATTTGAGGTGTCAGTTTGTGAGTCTGAGTGGGTGTGCAGGGTGAGGGGGGGAGGCGGGGCGACTTGTTTCCTGGCCTTGGAAAAGCAGTCAAGCTGGCAGCATGTGGGAGGGGGAAGCCCCTGGGCCTGAGCCTGGCCGGAGACTCGGTGTTTAGCCTCGCAGTCACACAGGTTATCAGGTTTAACAGGATGTCGGTCAGAACAGCAAACTGGGTTTGTTTTTTTTTAAATAGGTAAACAAGCTAAAGGGCTTTTCCGGTTGTTTAATAGAAAGGTGTAGAAACTGAGAGTAATCTGACACAGCACACTGACTTTTAATCTGCGCTCCATGTTAGAAGCATTTTTCTCCTGTTTTGAAGCTGACACAGCAGGTACATGCCCCGCGGTTCCGTATGCATCCCGTGAACCGGAGAATCCTGCTGTAGCTGTTCTTCACCTCTTTGTGTCTACACTAATCATCATCAGGAAGAAAACTGTTATTATCTACACAGCCAAATACAGTTTGTTGTATATTTGGACATAAGTTGCTTAATATTTTTGTGTTGATCCTTTGCAGCTTGTGACCATTCAGTCGACCTGCTTTGTGTTCATGTTAAAGACGAGCCGCTGAGTGAAGGACGTGGGGTTTCAAGATACAAAAGTTGCTTCAGAATTAGTGGCAGAGAAGAAACAGAAATGAAAGAGGAACAAATAAAAAAACTATCAGGACAAATGTCAGGGATAAAAACATGCTTTGTACATGAACACACACACATATAGACACACACACACACAGTTTTTTTAACCTATTGAGAGAAAACACAATAAAGCTTTCAGGCAGATTTAATTCCCTGACTACAGTTTTGCTAAAATCATTAGCATATATTTGTAGGTCACATACTTTTTGATCAGCAGGGGAAAAATGAGAAAAAGAAAGTGTGAAGAGAAAAAAAAAGGAGGATTAATAGTTTCAGGATTGTGAGGCTTTGTCTGCTGTGGAAGGAGACAGATTGCCATCAGGGGTGGTTTGAATTCAAGCTTTATCTCTGCTTGGCAGGGCCCACTCAGCAGCCGTGGATGAAGTAGCCCCTCGGGTACGAGCTTGCCGTGGGACAAACACTGCTGCCTCTGTTACGCTCGGCTTAACAGCTCGATTAACACGGTGCTGAGGTTGAAGTGTTTCGCATCCAGAGAAACTGCTGCGGCTCTCTGTGTTTCCTCAGTATCGGGTTGATTACTGCAGAACACAGAACTCTCTGTTAGACGGGATGCAGAAAGCTCAGCACTCAGTTCTGAAAACAACAACTTGATGTTTAATTAAAGGCACAGATTCCTTAAAGGTGTTTTAAACTAAAAAAAAAATGGAGAAGTTTCTGCTTTTTTGGTTGTATCATTAAAAACACAGTATATTAGAAGTATCACCATATCCTGCATGTTATACTCAGAGTATGTTGTGAATGACTCTCAGCTAATATCTCATCTGACTGTAGCTTACTGACCCTAAACCCAACGTAATCTTTAACTCTGCTTTCATGTCGAAGTAAACATTTCTTCCACGTCTTGGATGTTTCTGCAGCCATGCAAGACACAGGATGATGAGATGATGTGATAATAAGCAGAGAGCTGAGAATCACAAAACAAAATGAACGAATGTGACGGGTTATGTGGTCTGCACCTCTCACACTACTACTTAATTATCACCTTCCTGCAGCACTCGTGTCTGAGCTTGCCCTCAGGAAGCAAACACACACCAACAAAGAGAGAAAGGAAAAAAGAAACATGGTGTGAGAGTTGAGCAACAGTCTGTAATCTTTGCATTACACAAAACTGATAGATTAAGTTCTAAACGTTGAAAATAAAGTTTCTGTAACACCAAAGTAAGAATATACATGCGTGTAAACAAACACAGAGTGGAGTTGGTTTTCTTTTTGCCTGCCTGCTGTTTATCATCCACGTTGTGCCCCGTTCCAACGCAGTGTCGTCATGTTGACTCGTAAAGCTCCGAGTCTCATCCTCTCATGTCTGTGAAACAATTTCAGACGAGCTGTGAGTAATGTTTAACAGGCAGCCATGACAGAAGCCTTAACAGCATCGTTCAGTGGTAACATACTGTCAGGACTGAGTCAGCATCACAGCTGATTATTTATCTCCCTCACTGGATCTTTTTACTTTGTTCTCACTGCACTAGATTTTTCCACTTTCGAAAAATCTGCTTCAGTTTCCAAAGAAAATTCCCTTTTTGCTATTTAGGCCTGAAATATTTAACTCTAAAAACAAAATAAAAGCAGAACATTTAGATAAATCTGCTCATTTGGTTTTAAGCTGAGATCACAACAAAAAGACAAACTGGGTTGTGATTCCAGTTGCAAGTTGCCTGCAAAAAATGAAGATGCTATGTTGATGATATCAAGTTTTTTTCTGACGTTAGAGTTGGCCAGAAACCACCAGCAGCTTAGTGGAGCAGCACGCAAGCAACCGTGAACGGTGCAGCCCTTAAAGCAAATGTTGCTGCAGACAAATATTCAAACTGAGAGCCGCACTCACATTGAACTCATCTCCTCGACTGTTTACTTATCTTAACTCTCGTCTCAGTGTTTTTCTCTCTCGCTGCTGCTGCTGATGTTACAACAAGTTGTTTCTCAAGAGTCTCCGGTTTATTTACATCTGCGTTCTCATGAAATCACATGAGATCACAGGAAGTGGTGCATTGCTCCCTCTGGCACGATAATTGTAATAATATCCCGTAGTGTGTGATGGGCTATTATTTACAGATCTTTTAATGCCTACATGTGGGTGTTTATGGAGAATTGAGGGGGGGGGGGTTGGAATCTCCACTCGTCCCAGAGTGTAGAAACATAGATTCATAGTGTTAGTCTCAGTTCCAGAAACAGCTCCAGCTCTGTTTAAGTTTGTCTGCAACCCCCTCCTCCCCCTTTACTCACTCCCTATCTCCCCACATCCATGTTTATATGTCTCTGGGGAGCCTATGGGAGGCTAGTTAAAGAGCAGGACACGCTAATGGCTTGAAAAAGATACGACTGGAGGGCCAACTGCGAGGCGGCCATTGCTGAAATGACACACAAACAGCCTCTTTATGCCTGACCTTTGCTTTCTGTTTCACATGCTTTTGGTTATAACATCTGTATGTAATTAGATTTTGCTCAGGTCACTTTCAGCTTCGCTCTCACCCATATTCATTTCACACATTTTTATTTTTATACACAGTGTCTTCTCCGTTTAATCCCCATAACCTATAACATTACTCTGATTTATGTTCCTTCTCACGTTGCCATCAGAAGAAATGTTGGAGACATGTGTCTGCATCACGTTTTGTTCCCTTTTTGCTTTGATTTATGAGTTTGGAAGTAACACCTCATCCTCTCTTTTTATACTGTGTCTCCAGGACCTGTCCTGCATCGATGACCTCTCAAACTCTCTATTCTCCTCTCCGGCTGACTCACTGTCAGAGTATGCTGACTCCCAGACCTTCATTAACGGAGACAACCTGGACACGGTGCCCACACTCTGGGACGTCAACACTAGTAGCACCACCACACCAGCACCGAGCCGCATAGAGGTCAGTCGCAAAACTCAGATACAAATAACCTCCAGAAAAAACAGCTTATTATCCAAACAGCTACTATTACTGCAGCTCCTTCTAATGACTCGTTTAAATAACAAAGGACGTCGCTGATATTGGTGTTGATGTTTCTTACAGAAAGAAAAATAAACAACTTCAATCAGAATAAGATATGGGTTTATTTGACTGTGTTAAATCTGGTTGTACGGAATCGAAAGTTAAAGACTGAGTTGCCCGTTTGTTTTTTAAAACAGTACCTATTAGCTGTCTCATCATATCTTTGAGTCTGCACACACAAACAAGCAGCCATCATGCACAAACTATCCTGGATCTGGAGCCACACTGGATTGGTTGATAATTAAACAGTTAGACAGATAATGTCTTAGTGACGTGTACTACAGCAGCATCTGACTCAGATTTTTGTGCAAGTCAGTTTTCTTAGTTGATTCATTTTAAACTTTTAAGATCTGTAAAAGTCATTGATGGTTGATGTTTATTTTCTTTGCCGTCTTCTTGGTGATCCACTAAAAGAGACAGTGTGTGACTTGTCAACAAGTTAGTGATCTCAGGAAGCTTATCAAGTCTCGTTCCTGCGTCCCTGCTCGCTCTGTCGTTGTTAAATTACACGGGTTCAATGACATTTTTGATACAGAGTGTATTTATTTCCCCCTGCTTCATGAAAGCCCTTCTGTTTTCCTTTTCATTCTGTTCCCATTTTAACGACTATATTTTCCCAGACACACATGATTTTATCAGCTTTTTGTTGGTGGTGGATTTTCACTGCCAGGCGACGAATTGCCTTTGATTGCTCTAAAAAGAAATCCATAAAGCGCCCACATGCTTATAAAGACAAACACACTCCTAGTGATTGCTTTGGGCTTTTAGTTTTACTTTATTTATTTCTACTGCATTTAGCCAGGTGTTCATTTTTTATATTTTTTCCCTTTTTCTTATTTTTTTTTTCCTTTTTAATGTCTTATTGACAGCAAAATGGCACCGGCAGGTTTCAAGGCTTGGCCAGTTTGGAAGATATATCTGCTATTCTCAACACTCCACATGGAGGATTCCAGGTAGCAACACCTGCTTCTCCAATCTGATGTTAAAATGAAACCAGCTTCTCTAACCAAATGACTCTATTCATGATCAGTTCTCAGGAACACAGAGATACACAGGTTGTTCTATAAGTGTGATTTGTGTTGGGAAATTCTTTTTATTGTTTAACACAGAGACCTAAATTCAGACTGAGATCTTGTGTCATTTGGATGATAAAGGTTAAATAAAACGCAGAGACGTAACAGTCCACTAATCTGGAGATCTCAGTTTGACACAGCAGCACAGGAGGTTTACGTTGATGATTGATATTGTGCAATACCTCTGCTCTCTTTGACAAGCCTGTAATGCTGCAGATGATGCAAATGTTGTTGCAATTTGCATAATTTTATCTACATTCAAACATTAATTGCATAAAGGATAAGCTGTATCGTGCTCTGTCAGTGTCTTTGCAGCAAGTTCAGAGATAGTGTTTTCATCATGAGTGTCATAAAGGGATCCTCTGCATTTCCTCAGATATCATTTACCTGATAACACCTCCATCATGTTTATATTTACACTTTTATTTGCAGTTTCTTCCATAAATGTTTCAAAACTTTTATACTTGTTGCTTTTACTTCTTGTATTTCACACTACTCCTTTATAATAACTAGCATGACCTTAGTAAGTAATGTCATGTGCATTATTGGGGTCGCTCTGGTGTTTCCAGGCTCAAGCAACGCAGCCACCACCGGAGGAGGAGGAGGATGCTGATGAGGAAGAAGCTGAAGAACTGGGACACGTTGACACATACGCTGAGTACAAACCCTCCAAATGTATGTTAATAAACTATATATGAGCAACATTGATATGCACAAACACTGATGATACATTTGCATCTCACCTGTAAACCATGATAGTAAACATAATAGAAAATATGCAGCAGCAAGACATAAAGGTATCAAGTATGTAAATCAAATGAGAGCAGTACCAGTCAGCCAGTAGAGGGCGCACCCTTTATTTTGCCTTGAACTTTTAAATTACATTCTTGTGTCTTTTTGTTTTGCGTGTCAATGATCAGCATCTACTTAACCATTAATTCTACATTTCTACATTTGTTTGATGCTGACGTTTCTGGTTCTTTTGTCCCTCTTCAGCCACTATAGGAATTTCTCATCCTGACATAGTGGTGGAAACCAACACGCTATCAAGTGTCCCTCCTCCCGATATCACATACACTCTGTCCATCCCGGAGTCGACCATTAACAATGGCATGCTGTCTGCGCTGCAGCTGGAAGCGATCATCTACGCCTGCCAGGTCTCACACCGAAACACAACACACGAAGAACATCTTCATCCAAAAACTGTCAGGGGTTAATGTTTTAACTCTGTCTGCATCTTTCTTTTGTTCCCTCAGCAACATGAGGTGATCCTTCAGAACAGCCAGAGGGCGGGCTTTCTGATTGGCGATGGGGCGGGTGTTGGTAAGGGACGCACTGTGGCAGGAATCATCCTGGAGAATTACCTGAAGGGAAGAAAGAAATCACTGTGGTGAGAGAAATTTACTCCACAAAGAAATGGAAAAGTATTGAATCCCAGATTGTACTGAGCAAGTGGGAGCTTGTTGTGCAGAAGTAAGCTGACTTACTGACTTCTTTTGGTACCTGCCCTCAGGTTCAGCATATCCAATGACCTGAAATTTGATGCAGAGAGAGATCTCAAAGACATAGATGCCCCGAATATTCCTGTGCACGCCTTAAACAAGGTGAGTTCAGGAGGTAACTAGTGCTAAAAACCCCATAAGTAGTCTTGTTTATTGCTTCCTGTGTTTTAATTGGAACAGAAAACAAACATTTTTCTTCAATTTTGAATTGTTTATTTATTATTTTAGATAAAGTATGGAGACACAGCTACCTCAGAAGGAGTCTTGTTTGCCACTTACTCTGCACTGATTGGAGAGAGTCAGGCAGGAGGGCAGCACCGGACCAGAATCAAACAGATCCTGGATTGGTGCAAGCCAGACTTTGATGGAGTTGTATCCTTTTATTTTATTCCATCAACCTGCATTCAGCATGTTGTTTTATGTGCTTTTTCAGCTTTGATCCACCCTCATGACTGATGTTTTGTCTCTTCAAAGAAATGCACTGCGTTTTTGTTGTTTTCCCTTAATCTGTAACTGCTATAGATCATTTTTGATGAATGCCACAAAGCCAAGAACGCTACATCTACAAAGATGGGCAAGGCAGTGCTTGACCTGCAGAACAAGCTGCCACAGGCCAGAGTGGTGTACGCCAGTGCCACAGGTAGGCACGAAAATAAACATAAACTTGGGGTCAGTCAGGAAATGTGACAGAATGATTTAATATTAAACATTTCTATCATCTCCTCCAGGTGCCTCTGAGCCAAAGAACATGATTTATATGAGCCGCTTGGGAATATGGGGTGAAGGCACGCCATTCAGAGCCTTTGATGACTTCCTGCACGCCATTGAGAAGAGGTACGTGGAGTAAAATTCACTTTTAATCATTTTGATACTTTATTCTGGAAAGTCCCTTAGATTCAGTCTGTAGTCGTAACTGGTCGAGCTACTACTTAATCAGTTATTTTGTTTGCATGCAGAGGGGTCGGGGCCATGGAGATTGTGGCCATGGACATGAAAGTGAGCGGGATGTATATTGCCAGACAGCTAAGCTTCTCTGGAGTGGCGTTCCGCATTGAAGAAATTGGACTGGACAGTGACTTTAAAGAAGTCTATAATAAAGCTGCTAAACTGGTGAGTTTTGAGCCTTGGTCTGTTGGAAAGATTGGAAACTGTTATCCAACTCTTCACATGTTGATTTTTTGTGCTAGTGGGCGGAGGCGCTGCAATTGTTCATGCAAGCAGCTGACGAGCTGGGCCTGGTCAGCAGGAAGTCTCTGTGGGGACAGTTCTGGTCGTCTCATCAGCGTTTCTTCAAATACCTTTGTATTGCTGCCAAGGTGCGCTCTCTGGTGGAGCTGGCCCAGAAGGAGCTGCAGGCTGGAAAGGTTAGCACAACGCAGCACCGATCACCAACACACACAACGCAGCATCGATCACCAACACACACAACCCAGCACCGATCACCAACACACACAACGCAGCACCGATCACCAACACACACACAACGCAGCATCGATCACCAACACACACACAACGCAGCACCGATCATTAACACGCACACACAACGCAGCACCAATCACCAACACACACAACACAGCATCGATCACCAACACACAAAACGCAGTACCGATCATCAACACACACACACAAAACGCAGCACCGATCACCAACACACACAACACAGCATCGATCACCAACACACAAAACGCAGCACCGATCATCAACACACACAACACAGCATCGATCACCAACACACAAAACGCAGCACCGATCATCAACACACACAACACAGCATCGATCACCAACACACAAAACGCAGTACCGATCATCACACACACACAACGCAGCACCGATCATCAACACACACACACAATGCAGCATCGATCACCAACACACAAAACGCAGTACCGATCATCAACACACACACACAACGCAGCACCGATCATCAACACACACACACAACGCAGCACCGATCATCAACACACACACACAACGCAGCACCGATCATCAACACACACACACAACGCAGCATCGATCACCAACACACAAAACGCAGTACCGATCATCAACACACACACACAACGCAACATCGATCACCAACACACACACAACGCAGCACCGATCATCAACACACACAACACAGCATCGATCACCAACACACACAACACAGCATCGATCACCAACACACACACAACGCAGCACCGATCATCAACACACACAATGCAAACAAAGATTCAAACAACAGCTGGAACTTTACATGTGCTGCAATAATCTGTTCCTTTTCTAATAAATCGGAGTTTGTTTTGCTACCTATTGCAGTGCATCGTTATCGGGCTGCAGTCGACTGGAGAATCGCGCACCAGAGAAGTCCTGGATGAGAATGACGGGCACCTTGACAGATTTGTTTCTGCAGCAGAGTGAGTATTTCAATGTTTGGTTCCTTTTGTGTGTGTGTGTCTGCATTCAGAACCATGTTAACAATAAAAATGGAAACATTCTAAACTTTCCTTTTTGGTACCTTTATGACTCTTTTGACCTCGTTTGAACTCGTGATTGTGGTTTCACTGGAGAGTGTTTTAAGGGCTGTTTAACGCACACAGTTCAGTCATACATTCCAAGCAGATAACCTGCTTTTTAGCATCTATTTAATCAATGAGTGACTTATTTATGAAAAAGAAAAAAGGGAAGTTGTGAGTGCTTTGAACCCAGTTAACCTCTTACATCAGACACATCTGAGAGTTTGATTGAATTAAATCACAGGGAGCGACATCTTTATCAGCCTGTCAACACCTGATGTCTGTAGTGAATCCAAATCAGGAATGCACGTTGTGTTACAGCTGCCCCATGTCTTTGTGGTTGCTTTGATATCACAATCAAAGTTTCTTTCTCTTTTTTCTCCTCTTCTTTGCTCCAGGGGAGTATTCCAGTCTCTTGTAATGAAGCATTTTCCTTCAGAGAAACAAAGAAGAGAAAAAGCACCAGGGAATAAGAGGAAACGTATGTAAAGGAGATCCATGTTATGTTTGGAGTCACTTGGCCAGTGTTCATCTTACATTTCAGTCCCTTTTTCCTGATAATGTCTATGTGTTTCTGTACTGCTGTAAATTCTCAGTTCAACCTCATGTCATTTCTACCAATCAGGGAAGCCTAAAGGTCGGCAGCCCAAGATGCCCAAACACACAGTGGACAGCGGCGGCGTTATCAACATCTCTGACGACAGCAGCAGCGACTCAGATGGCATGGACACGGATTCCAACTCCTCACCGGACTCCCTGCAAGACAACGACGACGTCATCTTTGTTACTCACACTAGCTGCCAGTCAGGTAGATGTTTTAAACTCTGTATCACTGCGCTGAAGCCTCCAAGTTTATTCTTCATCCTGCAAGTGTCATACAGCCAATGTGCTCCTCTGATGTGTTTACAGCCCGGATAGAGGAGATGAAGCAAGGCCTCCTCCACAAAATATCCGAACTGGGGAAAGAACTACCTCTCAATACATTAGATGTGCTAATCGATAAGTTTGGTGGACCAGATAAAGTCGCTGAGGTAGTTTAGAGTCTCGTCACGCTGGTGCTTTGCTAACACATTCTCTGAAACAAGCTAGCAGTGACAGCGTGGGTCTTTTGTTTTTCTTAACAGATGACTGGTCGCAAAGGTCGCGTGGTGCGACGGCCAGACGGCAACGTCCGTTACGAGTCGCGGGCCGAGCAGGGTTCTACAATCGACCAGATCAACATCAAGGAGAAGGACCGCTTCATGACTGGAGAAAAGGTCAGCTGACTCAGTCTGCTGCTGTTTCAGCCACTGTTTGGACGTTAAGACTAAACGTGTTTCTCTGCAGTTGGTGGCCATCATCTCGGAGGCAGCCAGCTCCGGGATTTCCCTTCAGGCTGACAGACGAGTGAAAAACCAGAGGCGAAGGGTCCACATGACGCTGGAGCTGCCGTGGAGCGCCGACAGGGCCATTCAGCAGTTTGGTACGTAGAGAAACGTTCCTTTACATGGAACCCTTCTGAGCTGGAGAACAAGCGGGATGTGTTTTTGTAATTAACAGCACTTTTAGTAAAAGGAAATCTTTGATCTTTTTAACAGATACATAACTGACTGTGGGTGGTTGTGCAGCAACGTAACATCTGTCAGACGGCTGACCTGATTTAGATTTAACCACTGTCACTTTCATGAATGATCAACTAACGGAATGAACCGACAGACTCATGTCAGCTGTTGCTCCATCAGACTAATGCATCAGTTTTTAATTTGATCCTATTTTTCTTACTAGATTAGAACAATAACACAAAGACAGCTTTATTTATTTTTTAACAAGTAAAAGTTCCAGTAACTTTTGGGGGAAATCAGTCGAAATCTGATCAAATCTTATTATAACATTAAGTCTTTTTAATGTGCTACGATTTGATCTGAAAACATGATCCGTTACATTTTAGTTTCACTTCTTAATTATTAGTTTGTATGAATAATTGTTCTTCTGGAACATAGAAGACGTTGAATATTTATTAGCAGTAATTTGCGGCGTGTTTAAGTTTCATTCAGGGAACTAACTCACTGTGAAACTTAAGACACTCGCTCAGTGTTTTTCTAGTGAAACTTTCTGTGGGAGTGTAACAAGCTGTCAAAACACCTTTTTTAGAATTTCTAAAATCAGGTTTCACTGTTATTTGACTGGTACGTCTGTCACAAACAACATCCCCAGTTTGTTTCTCATTTTCACATCAAATGCCACATTTATATTAGCATCTGGCTTTTGATGAAAATAAAAATAGATCTGGAGAGAAAGTAAACTTTAAATCAGCTGCTGTGAAACTGACATCACAAATTTGTCTCAGTTCTACAAACTCATTTTAAATCTCATGACAGATTGATCTTTTTTTTAAATAGTGATTTCCTGCATCTGGTACTTTTAGCAGTGTGTGTGTAGAGAGATGATTATAGATGTTGATGATTTCATTGTAATATTTTTGGCTTTTCCAGGTCGAACCCATCGGTCCAATCAGGTGACGGCTCCAGAGTACATCTTCCTCATCTCAGAGTTGGCTGGAGAGAGACGCTTTGCCTCCATCGTGGCGAAAAGGCTGGAGAGTCTGGTAAATACAGAACCCGACAGGAACCTCATTATTCTTTTTAAAAGAAGAAACCGCCCCCCCAGGCCAGAGTTTTTCCTTTAATCTTGATAGATGATGAAGACTGTGGTGTTTTGGGTAACCAGTGATCCTTCCTGTTCCTCCAGACATTCAGTCTCTTTCTTCTTCCCAGCAATTCTCCACAAAAGTTCTTAACTTCTCCAGAACCGAGTCAGCTGGTCCTGAAGGATTTCTAAGACTCAGTTATTTTCCATCATTATCGATGCTTTTCTGCTCCAGCAGCCGTTTATTTCCATAGTGACGCAGCATGACGGCTGTTTTGGGGGAAAGGGGAGGCGGGGGGGGGTTCCAGGAAGTCATGTGGTAAATATGTGTCAAGACCAGGTCCCATCTTGTCCCCCTCCCTGATTCAAATCTGATCAAACACAGTCTGTCTGTGTTTTACATTCCAAATTCAGCCGCTGGCTTTTCTATTAGCAGAACAGAGTTTCATAATAATGTTTTTTAATGCGTTGAAGCTCATCACAGTCACAGAACCGGGTCATAGGTCACAATGTAGAATTATTTTAAGGAAAAACGAAACGCAGTAACTAACTCATTGATCACATCAAGTATTTCACATGTTAAGGGATGGAAATCTGCACTAAATGTCAGCTGTAAGGTTTCATTATTTTATTATTAATATTTTAGTCACTGTTGAGTAACAACATTTGGAACAGAACTGAACTCTTGACTATATGCAAATATTTCAGATCAGAACCAAGAGGGTTCTGTGTTCTCCTGCTGTTAATAATCTTCTTGTTGATGAACCGTGCAGGGTGCGCTGACCCATGGAGACAGAAGAGCCACCGAGTCAAGAGACCTGAGCAAGTACAATTTTGAAAACAAGGTGGGTTCATTCTGGAAGTTTTGACTAAAATCTCGAGTCTTAAATGTTTCATATGTTTTTATGCACTTGATGTAAAAAGGTTTTAAATGTTACAATTTCCTTTTTTTTTTTTACAGTATGGTACCAAGGCTCTGGATAAAATTACCAAAGCGATCCTTGGACACATAGAGAACAAGGTGCCCCCTCCCAAAGGATACCCCGGTGGAGACGCCAGGTTCTTTCAAGGTAAACTCATTTTTCTTTTGATAAAACTTAAAAGTACTTCTAGTTCCTATAAAACATCTGTTTGTTTGTTTGTTTTTATTTCTAGAGATGAAAATGGGAATGATGCATGTGGGAATCATCTGCAAGGAGCCTCGCTTTGGGATCAGCACCGAGAAAGACTGCAGCATCACAAAGTTCCTGAACCGCATCCTGGGCCTGGAGGTCCACAAGCAGAACTTTCTCTTCCAGTACTTCACTGATAACTTTGACTTCCTGATTGAGAAGGACAAGAAGGAGGGCAAATACGACATGGGAATCCTGGGTAAGGTGTTCCAGAATCCTTTAGGCATTAAGTGAAGTCAGTTAATCTGGAATTCATTTGGTCTGATAATCACCTTTTTATTGTGCCGGGACTCTTACAGATCTGGCTCCCGGTAACGATGAGATTTATGAGGAGCAGCAGGAAACTTTTCTAACAGCAGGAAATCCTCAAGATGGACAAGTTGTTCTTTACAAGGTAGGAACCATGTGACCTCCTCTCAGGTGGATCAGCAGGTGATCAGTTTGAATCCTGCTCCAGCAGCTCATGGGATTCGATCAAAGGTTTGATCTAAATCCTGTAGAAATATGAGACTTTTGACATTAACTTTACAGAACTGGTATGTAACTCAAGTATTTCTGTGGGGATTGTGATTGATGTCACTGTGTTAGCAGTGAGACTGTGATTAGAAAGGCTTCGCCTGAAGCTGTGGAGCCTGTGTAGATACTTTGGAGGTGGCTACAGGATAATTACTGCTATCTTCAGCTTTTAGCTTCCAGCTACAGGCTAAGCTACACTTGACATTTCAAAGATGGCAGTCAAACTGAATCCCGCACACAGAAATCACTATAGAGTTTGCTGTGTCCGTGCACCAGTTTGCTTTTACTTGATTGTATCAGGACTGTCGGACAGCACAGAATAGTTTCACCGCAGCTAATTTGTTTCGTATTGGTGTTTGTCTTCAGCCCTGGATGGATCAATATATGATGTCCTGGTAAAATAACGTGGTTTGATGTTTTATTTCTGTCCCTGTTCACAAAAATTTAGTAGATGAAGTTACAGAAGAGTGAAACAGACCCGTTATGTCACAATCAGGTTCTTTTGTGTGGATCGCTGGCCCTCGAGTTGTCATTCAGGTTAAAGTTGATGTTGAAAACATGAGCATGCGGGTAGCAAACGGGAAGAGTGTCACAAGATACGACCATGTGACAGTCAGACACGTGTGTTTAATCGTGGCGACAACAGATGTGGCACTCAAATGTGTAGAAATGGTGTTTGAAACAGGGATTAGTTTCCAGTTGACGATGTTGCTTTGGTTCATGGAGGTTTCCGGGTAGCAGATATATAAAACTGTAAAGGGAAACGAGGTCATTTTACCATCAACATGGTGCATTTCTTGAAAAGTCCGGACTGTGAGCTGGTTTGGTTCCAGTTCCCACATCACATGCTTCAGTTTCTGAACCTTCTGCCTTCAGATCATTGTGGACAGAGGTTTGCCCTGGGACGAGGCGTACAACATGTCGCTGAAGCTCAGCACACCTGACGAGGGATTCTACCTCTCCTATAAGGTAAATGAATGTCTATGTGCTTAAGATTCTACAGGTATATTAAAAGGCTAAAAAACCCTTGGTGTGTGTGTGTGTGTGTGTGTGTGTGTTTTCCTCCCAGCTGCGAGGTAACAGTCCCTGTGTGCTGCTAGCTGAGCAGGGAAGAGGAAGAAACTTCAACATCTACAAACCCAACATCGGGAAACAAACCCAACCCGAGAGCCTCACCAACCTTCTGCAGCGTTACCGAAAGGTAAAAGCTAAACTACGTTTACTTTAACATGTTTAAAAACAGCTGATTCTAGAAATGATGCTTCAAAAGATATTTTCTTCACTGATGGATGCTGTTTGAAGTCAACGCATGTAAATTTACATAAATATCCAGACTGTGCTGCCCCCTTGTGGACAACAGAAGATACAGCTGTGTTTTTATCAACCGCTTGTTGTTTTAGGTAACTGCTGAGGAAGCCAAGAACAGCTGGGAGAACCAGTTCTCCTTCTCTTTAAAGAAGTGCAGTCACGCCAACTGGTAAGCAGAACGCCCCTGAGGATTAGTGACTCAATCCTTACAAACATACAGTGTGTGCTTTAACAGTCAGGTGCACATCCAGGGATTTAGGAATCACCTGTCAGGGAGACGTTATCTTCAAGTGTCACATGTACCTCAGTCAAGAAAAGATCAATAAACAATTTGATTAATCTATCGGCATATTGTGTGTTTACTGTGTCTGCAGGAACGGGAAGTGTAAGAAAATTGAAGAAGGTGAGGAGTGTCTGCAGGGCATGCGCCTCCGTCAGTATCACATGCTGTGTGGGGCTCTGCTACGAGTGTGGAAGCGAGTTTCTGACGTGGTGTCGGACGTCACCAGGACCAGCATCCTGCAGATCGTCCGCCTCAAAACCAAGCAGCGCAACAAGCAAGTCGGTCAGTACATCTCGCCGCCATGAGCGACGCACGTTCCACGTTGTTTTAGTTCTCAACCCCAAAGTTTGAAATAAGGTTTTGATTCGTAGGCTGTCGGGGGGAGTTTGATATTTAAATGTGACTCTGGCAAAGTGCTGAGTCATGTTTAAAAACTTGAGGCGGTGCTGTAAATCTGCCATTTATCTCCTGTGAAAACACGTCGATAATGACGCCGAGACTGAACATGTCAGATCAGATTCATTTACTGCTCTCTTCATCTCCTCCAGGTATCAAGATCCCCGAGAACTGCGTGGCCCAGGTGCGTAACGAGCTGCTCCAGATGGACGAGGAGGTGAAGAGGAGGCGGAAGGAGAAGGAGCAGCAGGAGCGCATGAGGAAGATGGAGCAGGAGAGGCAATTCCTGGAAAATCTGATGAGTCAGAACCCCGTGCTGAACCAGTCCCTCGTTCAGACTCCGAGCCACATCTTCAACCAAAGCGCTCTGCAGAGGACACAGAACGGGAGCGTCTCCCAGTTACCAGAGATTCCAGCCCAGATCCAGTCCGGTTTGCAGCCCTGCACCATCAATCCTTTACAGAGGAATCTGAACCAGACCCATCAAAGGACTCCCAACGGCTGGCCCAACAGCTCCAGCACCAACAACCAGGTCGCTCTGCACAACAGGCTGAGCCACAGTTTCCCTCAATTTTACAACCCGCCCTACATGACTTCCTTTCAGCCTCAGAAGAGCCTCCCGCTCCATCCACCCACATCGTCTTCTAGCGTGTCTTCCAAGAATCCTCTAGACGAGATCTTGGACCTGACCATGAGCTCGCCCTCCCCGTCTCCAGACAGCACAGACTGTGGTCCGAACCTGGACAGCCTGTCGGACTTTAACCTGGATGCTCTGATCTCTGCGACTGTCCCTGATGTTCAGCACACTGCACAAACTCAGCAGCAGCCTCTGATGCTTCAGCAGCAGCATAACCAGAACCTGCTGCCCACTAACCACCAGGACATACTAGATTTCCTAGACTTGCCGCTGTCCCCTCAAATGCCCACGCAGAAAGCCAGCCCTTCATCCTCCGCCTCCTCCTGCTCTTCCTCTACGTCCTCCTCGTCTTCTTCTGTGTCGAACAATCCAGTTTCTTTTTTCTCCAGCCCTCCTTCGTCCTCCTCCTCTTCCTCCTCCCTGTTTTCCAACTCTACCTCTTGCTTTCCCGCTCCCTATATCCTCCCGCAGTCAGATTCGGTTTCATTACCCAACGGCCACTGCAGCTCAGGCGCTCTCGACGTGCGCGCGGCTCTGAACAGCATGCTGCAGTCGGGGCAGGACCGCAAGTCCGTCATTCAGTACCATCAACAAGACTGATCGCTTAAACAGCTGCAGCTTTTCTTTCATCTTCACCCCCCCTCAGGGCGTATAGTCAAGTCACTGCCTGTCCTGCGCTGGGCTCGCTCTTCTCTCTGACCACCTCCACCGACTCGTTCAGGACCTGATCCCTGCACCGTGTGCCCTCCACAGTTAACGGCAGCTCTTACATACGTTTTCAAAAGGAAGTGGAAATGTCAACACATCAGATCATAAGAATGGAGGACCAGCGCAGTTTAGTGAAACCTCCTTTCACTTCCTGCTGCTGATTCGTACGAGGTCGGACCGCCGGACTCTCGACAGATGCCTTTTCACCTTTTACTGTTACTCTGCTGTTCCCCCGTATGCAAGTCGTGTGTAACTGGAAGAGAAGATAGGAAAATAAAATTCAAACTCTTTTAGCTGATTAGCCATAAAATGCCTCAGTTTTCCTCCACGTGCTCCCTCTCGGTCCCCCCCACCCCACCCCCTGCTCGTATGAACACTAGTGTGAGGAGAAACGGAGAGGAAGACCAGTCTGCTGTTGCAAACAGTGCCTTTGGAGTAAACCTATAAATGCAGTCTTTGAAATCCGTAGCCTAATGTAAAGATTTTTACCCTTTTTTTTAATTTAATGTGATATATTTGTATTTAACTTCTAAGCCCCGCCCCCTTGGGGAGTCTTTATGTTACATGATGCTGGTGTTGGTGTTTATGCTGGTATGATTGTCTGTGTAGCCCCCCCCCCCCATCACGCCCCCCATCCCACCAAAATAACTGGCAACAGCTGGTTGAGATTAGGAATATTTTGGCAGTGGACAGGAAGAGGAAGCAGGGTGTTTCCTGGTCGCCACGCCTCTGTGAAACACATAACACTACGCTCACTGACGTCCCGTCATGTCCTGGTTGTCAGCGACCGGGTTTTATCCAGATGTTTGTGGAACATCTTCACGGTACGTCACGCGAACAAGCAGCATAGATAGAACCGATTATCCACCAACCTGACAGATGTTTTGGGTTTTTAACTAACAACATCTGGGACGCAGCTTCTGTTGAGTTGTAGGAACGTCCCGGTTCTTTGTGTATTTGTGGATCTGAATGAGTTTTTAAAAACGGTATTATGATTGAAATAACCTTCACAAAACACGGAGATCCAGACGAGTCCGATCAATTACAACCATCACTTTGTGGTCACTGTTTATTCCTTCAAACGCCGTGAGATCCGGTCGTCTTGATGCAACATGCCAGAAGTTCAACTCGATCCAAAAGCAATAAAAGGATTGAAACGTTTACGCTTTGTGTTTCTCTGCATGGCGTGAGTCTCATTCCGCTCCAGCTTCGTTCTGTATGTTTGTAAAGTATATTTGGACGGAACGGCGACGCGTTCCTCGTGTTTTAGTGGTTTTAATATTGATAAATTCTTGTTATTTATATTTAAGTGATATTTAGATTTTAGATATCGTTCTCGCTCTTATTATATCGCTCATCAAACCGTCGGTCAGGGAAGTTACTCGTTTTTAAAAAATCGCTATAAAAACAAATTCTATTAATATAATCTGCCACCAAATAAGATTGCACTGTCCTGTACTGCTGTACAGCGTCTGGGTTTATTCTGCTCTTTGCTTTCGCTTCTTTCTCTCATTTATAACCTGCGGTTTTTTTTTCAGACCCTCAGTTTTTCGCAGAAATACCAAAGTTTTCACACCTAAAAAAAAAACAACTGGCTTGAAGATATGAGACCTTTTCTTTTATCAAACTCAGGAAGAAACCAACAGATTTAAAGACCCCCACCTCCCCACCTCCTTATAGCAGTGATTAAATGAATAAATTCATGTATTTTTGTTTGTGCTGTGACTCTTGCTGTATTTATATTTTAGACTCGATGTGACGAGTTTGTCGTTCGTCCTTGTGAAAATGTCGGTGATTTGAAATGTTTATGCCATCTTAGGGCAAAGATCAAAGTCTGCGTCATTTGAAGAGACGATTTTTTTTATCATTATTTTGTGGACAGTTTGTTTTTTCTTTTATTCGCAGCTGTTGAACATTTGAATTAGTGGAAACTTTGACGGGGTATCGCGATAATTCAGGCCTATTTTCTACTGTTTATATGCAATTAATGAGTCCTCACCCAGCCCCC